>PVJL010002321.1:0-204672 GCA_004026885.1 Lyroderma lyra
TGTATGCCTGAAACCTATGTAATCCTTGCTAACAGATGTCACCCCAATACGTCTAACAATAAAAATAAAAATAAAAAAACTGGTGGAAGTTCAGGTATGCTACAGGAAAGTTTTGTCCCTGTCCTTCTCTCTCCGTCATCCTCTGGCCCTTTCTTTCCTGGCAATGACTCAGCCCCAGTTGGCACCAGACGTTGTTCGAGACGGTGGAGAAGGGCCATGCACAAAACCAAACTCCCTCGCGCGTGATCAGCTCACCTAGCGGAGAGGCGAGCAGGAAGCAAACCAAGGTACAGAGTGGGGGCGCCAATACTGCGCTTTCTAAGTGGGACGCGGAAGATCGTGAGGAAAGGGGGTGTCACGCCGGGAGGGGCATGCTGGCTGTCTCCCAGCGGGGATCAAGGGGGACTTCTTTGATCAGGTAGACGGAGAAAAGACTGAAAAGGGGGAACCCTATGAACACCCAGTGGGAAAGCAGTCACAGAAGTGCCACGTACCAAGTCCAAGGCCTGTGGCCAGGAGCGCGCCCAGTCCCCCACCGCATGGAAGGGGACAGCGGTGGGGAGGGCTGCGGCGGGTGGCAGAGCCCAGGTCGCGGAGCCCCCACGGGCCAAGGCAGGACATAGTGTTCTGTTCGGCGACGAGGAAGCGCTGGTGAGCTTTAAGCAGAGGCGCTGCACCGTTATGCAGCCCCAGCTTCCCGTGGTACCTCGGGCCTGGGAGGGGGACAGGCTGACAGGGAACAGCGGGAGAGGGTGGACGGGCGGGGCCGGCAGAGCGGCGTCAGACTCAGGACTGACTGTTAGGGTCTGCCTACAGGACGGATGGGGGCTGGGGACGAAGACGGGAGTTGGAGAAATCGGCCACGACGCTGGTCTGAGGGGCGTGGGAGGGGCGGGTGTGGGGCAGGGTGAGAGCACGCCCTGTGCACAGGGAATGGCCGTGGGTGTCAGACCTTGTCGACGTGTGGATTGAACAGGCGGTTGGCTATACGGGCCTGGGGTTTACAGGAGAGCCAGGGCAGGAAATGCAAAGGAAGGGCTTGTCAGCTTAGAGACTGTGGAAGGCGTGGGACCAGGGGAGCCCTCCTGGGAAATAGGTGTAAGTTGGGGCAAGGAGCCATCTATACACTGACTCCTGGGGCAAGAGATAGGGAAAAGGCAGCTGGGATGGGAAAAGAAAAGCCGAGACACACAAGTCACAGGGACGAAGGGTTCAAGAAGAAACCCAGTCTTTCAAAGGAAAGAATCACTGAGGATTTTTATTCCTTCCCGAGATCCTGCAGGCCAGATGTTGTCTGGTCCCCTTCATAGAACAGAGGACTCTGGGTTTCCTCCTGACGCACCCACCGCCCCAATGCATGCAAAGACACACCAGCTAAAGAGACATTTGTATCTGAGCACGAAACGCATCCCTTGCACTCCGTTATATTAATAACACTGCTGGTACTTCCCTTCCAACTTTTACCCATGGAGAACTGAAAAGCAGCTCCAAGTGAGGACTCCGAATTGTCAAACTGTGTACACGATCAGCATAAATGTCTCATTCTAGATGAATCCACTTCAATTACACATTTAATTTGGCCGAGAGCTCCCCAAAGGAGAGTTATCCTGCAGTCACCAGCAAAAGCGTTCCTGATACCCTCATGGGGACAATGATTTGCCAAAAATTCATGCAACCTTTTTTTATATCAATGCAGAAAAACTTGAAGGTTATTAAGTCCATGCTTCTGACAGCCCTTGCAGTTACAAATAAGGCCGCTAATGAGAAGAAACATGCCCCTACGGCCTTATTCCCAAAGCCCCAGACATCTTTACGCAAGAATGCGGTGACAAATGATACTTTTCACCTCTCTAACATGCCCCTTCTCCGATTATAGATTTAGATGAATAACATGACTACGAGAGCTAGGCCCCGAAGCGGACGACTGCCTGTGGCACCCGCCGTATGCAATCCGGGCGAAACTTTGAAGAGCCAAATGAAATAACTGCAACAGGGTAAGTCTAACTCCGTGAGTGAATTTATAAAAATTAAAAGGTCTGAGAGGTAATGCTCATGGACCCATTTGTCTCCTTTTTCCTCATTAAGATTTAATTGAAATGAACTCTGGTAACTGTAAGGAAAGTTACGTTCTTATTTTAGACGAGCAGATAAGAGAAGGTCATTTTTTAAGCGTCCAAACTCTCCTTGAGACCAGCTCCGTGCACTGCTATTTCACAATGGTGTGCGAGCCTCGTGAAATTCGAAATGTGAGAAACATCACTTAATGCTATCAGAAGCGGAGCTGAGTTCTGACATTTCAGGGTATCTGTGTGTGAACGGCACGATTAAAACGGCTGCTGAACAAACTAACGTGTGAATTGGCCCCCTACCATGTAAAACTAATTTAAAGGAAATACAGAGTCAAAATATTGTCATCAAAAATAACTACCTTATATAGACAAAATCATTCATTTGTCTGCACTTCCACACACTGTGTGAGAGAGTGCTCACATAAAACACGTCTTACGTGTGTGTGCGGGGGTGTGGGAGGACCAGAGTGGGAGAGGGTCCTCACTGGGGTTCTCGGCTGCTAATGTGTAGAATGCCCTTAACGGCGTGCACACAAATCCCAGCTCCAGACGTCTTTCTCCCTTTTCCCATCAGCACTGCCAAATGGGAAAAAACAAAAACATCAAACAAACAAACAAACAAACAGTGCTCTTGTCAAGGCCACCTAACACCTCCTCTCTAACCCACTGTATACGTTCTACCCTCCCCAGGAATATTTGACCTTGTGGCCCACGCCTCCCCTTTTATACACTCTCCTTGGGCTTCTGGGTTTCTCTCCTGAGTCCACTGCCTGTGGCTGATGGCTTCTTTTTGCTGTCCTCTCGGGGGTTCCGTACTTGTCCCCATGAATGTGGGTCCTCTCCCACTATTCTGCTCGAGGTCAACTTGCCTCCTGGCTCAAGACCTTCCCAGGACACGTTCCTCCTTGGCTGTGAGTTAGGTAGCGTCCCCTCTCAAAGAGATACCTCTACACCCGAACCCCCAGAACCTGCGTATGCACACCATTGGAACGTAGGGTCTTTGCGGATGTCATTGAGGATGTGAAGATGCTACCACACTAGACTTAGGGTGGATCTTAAATCCAATGGCAAATGTCCTCATGAGAAAAGGATGGGACACACAGACCCACAAGAGGAAGTCGGACGGCCACCAAAGACGGAGGCAGGCGTGGGAGTGACACCACCCCAAGCAAAGAGACACCTGGGACCACCAGACGCTGAAAGCAACAAGGGAGGATTATTCCTGAGAAATCTCCAAGGGACTATGGCCCTGCTGACTCTTTGGCTACAGACTTCAGGCCTCCAGAACTTCAAGAGAATATATTACTGTTGGTCTAAGCCTTCCAGTTTGGGGTAATTTCTTACAGCAGCTTTAGAAAATGAATACTTTCAACTCACGATGAGACCTCATGGCCATCTTGACTCTAATGTCTGTTACATCCAGTCCAGATCTCTCTCCTGAGTCCCAGGTGCCCTGACCCTTGCCACCTGTCTGGGGTATCTTAAAGACACCTCCCTCTCGAGATGCACCTCCATCGTAGGGCTCCCGCCTGCTTGTCACTGATCGTGCTGCTGAAGCTAGAGACGTGGGACCTACGTCATTTTGCAGGAGCTCCTACACACAAGTGCACCCTAGTTATAGAGGCAGCAGCAAAATGCAAGAGCTGAGGTCACGGACTCTGGGCCTGGAGGCCTGGGCTTGAGTCCTTGTTCCGGCACTTACTATACGCACTCCTCACTTGACGACGGAGTTCCCTTCCTGTGACTAGGTCGGTAAGTGAACCGGTCAATAAGCAAGGAGCTTAAAGGCAGATGGCTGGTGGTGTGTCCTGGAGCCACAGGGAATGCCTTTTCCCACAGGCGGCGTGCGACACCAGCCCTGTAAACGACAACGCACTCTTGCATGATGTGAACGCGCTGCGCAGAGAATCCTGACTGCGGAACGAGACGGAGTGGGAAGGGATTCCGGCGCTGGAGGACTGTCGGAAGTCTGAGTGGTCGTTAAGTAGGTAGGTCGTTAAGTGAGGCATGGCTGTACTTGTTTCAACTTGTTTATCGCCTGAAATACAGGGTAATAATAGTACTTACCCCTAATGGGCATTCTGAAAACTAAGTTAATTGCAATTTGGAAAGTGCTTAGAACACCGCCCGGCACACAGAAAGTACTATGCGTTTATTTTTAAATAAACAAAAATTTCACAAACATCAGGAACCTTCCCAGTTCTCGACCTAAACTCGGTTAGCACGGCCTCACCCCCGTCCAGGGAAGCAAGCCCGGCGCTGACGGGCAGCCTGCACAGCCCCAGTGTGCGTCCGTCTCGTGGGCCTGAGCCCACACTCCACGGCTGGCCGTTGCATTTGGGTTTGGTCCGCCTTCCTCCAGCCGACCAAGGACTCGAACCCAAACCCACGTCTCTCCCCCGGAAGGCACTCCGCTTTCCTCCCGCCTTGCTTTCCGACTGCGGCTCCGCCTTCGTGCCCGCTCTTGCAGGCGCTCCCTGCTGGTCGCGTGGGCTGAGGCGCCATGGTACGTCTGGGAGCCGGCGTGTCGCTCTGTTCAACCGCCAGCTCTTCGGAAGCAGGAGTCGTGTCTCCTTCCCGTCTGCACCTCGAGCACCTGGGACACTGCCTGTGTGTCGTGGAGACACGGAATTTCCGTGAACTGAGTGATCACTGCTTCAGCCGCGTCTGCATTCCTCCGGGGAGGGGATGGCAGGGGAGACCTGGAAAAGGGTCCTGGCTACCACATTCTAGCCCTAACGTCCTGTTTTAGCAAGGAGCTGAAAGCCCTTGGGGAAACGTAACCGTCAGTGTCCATTTACATTCCTGCAAAGCACAACACCCTATAGTCGACTGACTGGTGTATTCCACAAGGAACACAGCAAAGTGCGCCTCTGCAGCGCCGTGAAGTTATGGAGATCAGGGTCAAGGAATAGGATTCCTAGAAGATTAAGGGTGGAGGGGAAGACCCGGAAACCTGTGCCTGGAATCCCACGGAGACAACAAGCACGGCGTCCTACGCAATTGGGCGGCCTGGGAGTCCCGAGGCCTCAATGGGCCCAATGTCATTCAGTTGGGATCTAGAACGGAAGGCAGGAATTTGATATACGCCATTCCCCATTTGCTAGGTGTCATGGAGCTAATGAGAAAACGAGAGCATCTTGTAACCTTAGTGTCCTTTTAAAGTTTTTTCTAATCGTTTTGTCTGAGTGCCCAGTTCACAGCTTGTAGGGAGCTCGGTGGTTTAGTGCTAATAGCAAATCGATGGTGGAGGCAAAGTAAGTGTCTCCCGGGGGAGGACCTGTAACTGTGTCAGGTGTCTGCTCTTAACAGGGCCACCTCCACGGGTCCTTCGGACGGTTTTCTGAGGAATGAGTAGGAAAACAGGGAAGGGCTCCCCTCTTTCTCTTAGAGCTCACATGCAGTCAATCAGGGACTGTGTGGAATTATCCTTCCGACTAGAATCAGAGGATTACCTCCGTGCTACCACCCTGGTCAAAGCCCATCACCTTTCGTATACCTTTTTGCAACAGCTTCCTGACTCGTCTCCCTAGCTTCACTCTTGTCCACTTTGTTTCTTCTCAACCCAGCAGCCAGTCTTCCTGCTCAAACTAAGTCCGGCCATGGAAGTCCTTCGATGCCACCCAGAGTAAAAACCCACATTCTCTACTTATTTTGTCCTCCTATTTTTGTGGTGGAAATATTTTGAAGGGCACAATACACTTGAGTTTCTTGAAGATAGTACAAAACGAAGGGTTTGCAAATATTCCCTTTATTGTTTATCGAATCGTTTTCTATTCCCCCTGCTGTGTAAATCTTACGTGTAGCTACTTCGTCCATTCATTCATTCCTTCACCCAACAAATATCTGCTGAGCCTGGAGTATTTATAGCCCTCTTTCGGGTACTGGGGCTGGACTGTTAAAAAGAAATCTTTCAGTTGATTTGGTCTTCGTCCTTACTAGCTTGTATTATAGTTTTTGTATCTGTTTCAGTTCCTTGAATGCAGCAATGGAGAACTTTTCTTTCTTTGTTTTTTAATTTAAGTATCATCGTTATATAAGATTATACTAGTGTCAGGTGTACAATATCCTTTATAATGTGATCACTCCATTAATTCTAGTAATTGTTTGTCACCATACAAACTTATCACAATATTACTGACTGTATCACCCTCCCCTCTTTGTTCTCGTATCTATGAGTCTGTTTTTGTTTTGTTTTGTTTGTTTGTTCTGTTTTTTCTAAATATTCCACATATTAGTGAAACCATATGGTATTTGTCTTTCTCTGTCTGAATTATTGCACTTAGTATGATACCCTGTAGATCTATCCATATTGTCACAAATCACTGTTGTGCCCAAGGCATAGTAGATGCTCAGTAAACATGAATATTAGTTGAATATAGCAATGAATTAATCAATGTATTTTAGATGGTGCTGACTCAGGAGTGTGTGCAAAGCATTAAAAAATCCCAGTCTTTACTATTCCAATTGCTCTGACTTATCTTATTGAGAAATTTTCTAACTCTTAACTAATGTACCCAGTTATAATTTTATACAAAGTTATTCTTTTCTTTTTTAAAAAACAAACTAAAAATATCCAAACCTTTCTCTTTCTTAGCATCCAACATCTCCAACTACTTGCGATTCAGAGCTCTTTCCTATTTCCTACTTAGCATGTCTGTGGAACAGGATACCCATCAGACTAAAGGCAGTCTGACTCAGAGGTAGTTCTAGAACAATGCTGTCTGCTCTTCTCCCCCTTTGCCTCACCCCCACTCACCCAAATACCACAATTTCTCCTAGTCCAGAGGTGACAGCTTCTGAAAAACAAAGTTGCCAGCCTCTAACTGCATTAATACCCAATCCAAGCAAATCCACAGGCCACTCTCAGTGCCCTCACAGTGCAACAAACATTTCTTCAAACGTCTCTTGTTGGTACTTTCTGGATTTGGGTGGCTGAGAACAAACATGCTGAAGTACAAAACATGGACAGTTACAAAGACATGGTCTCCAAAGGCAGGTGACATCCATCTGGCTGACAAGGGACATATTCACCTTAGCCTGAGATGCAAGACAGACTGAGCCAGGGAGGGCCCTGGTGGCGGAGGGCATTGACTCCTCCCCAAGGCTGGCTCCTTCTCTGGCCCGAAGTGGGCTCCACCCCCAGAATGTCAATCACTCTCACGTATTTGCATATCGATAAACATCACTCCAAATCTCCACACATTCTGGAGAACCACGCCAAAGCAGGAACGAGCCATTCTCAGGCACTAGGTAGGCAAAGAGGGTTTTTTCTTTGGCAGATTTACTATTCTCAGTAAGCTAAACACAGGGTATTTTTATGATCTCCATTTTATAGGTGAGGAAACTGAGGCACAGGGACATGCTTTTATTTTTGAACCTTGACCAAGGCTGTGTAGCCAGGTAAAGCTGGTGTGTAAGTAAGCTTTGTTTCCTACGCTCTGCCCCACCCCTGCCTCCATTGCTCTTAGTGATACAAAAACTGCTATTTATAAAGGGCATCTGATGTGTCAGGTTCTGTTCTTTGTATGAATTAGCTCATTGAGTCCTGTAGGCACACCTCGGCAATACTGTGGGTTCAATTTCAGACCTCTGCAACAAGCAAGAGTTACAATAAAGGGAGTCACATGAATTTTTTGCTTTCCCAGTGCCTATAAAGGTTATGTGTATACCGTACTATGGTCTATTAAGTATGCAATAGCTTTATGTCTTAAAAAAAATGCACATACCTTAATTAAAAAACACCTTATTGCTAAATAGTGCTAATTGTGGTTGGAGCCTGTTGGAATGTAAATGTCCCTCCCTGCTCATCCTTGTATTCCAGGGCCCAGCACCATGCCTGACACCTAGTGTGCATCCTATAAACATCTGCTGCAAGAGTGAATGAATGCTTGGCACATAGTAAGTGCTCGGTGTACCTTGGTTATCAGGTACTACTAAGCTTGGTGAGAACAAGCAGTACACCCTCATTGCTACAATCCCCGGGTTTTGGAATATAGTGGGCACTCAAGAAGAGATTGTTTTATGTATTAGCAAAGGTAATGACTATCTCTTCGACTTCATCTAATAATCAGCATCTTAAATATATTAAAAAAGTATTTTTCTCCATCATAAAACCATGGACAATGAAGCCTGTTTCTTCATGTGGTCATTGCCACAGTTAGAAACTGCCTAAAGCCTTGGGGAAATTAATAAGGAAATAATGACTTTCAGAGAGGTGAAAGACTGCTAATAAGAGAAAACCTAAGTGAACAGAGTTAAAAGTTGAATCAACTACATGTAAATACAGTTATGGAAAATATGGTTATAACTACTTTAATTTAAATGAGGTAGACTTCTTACCAATTTATAATTAATAAAGTTGGCCTACCAAACATTTTTAAGTAACAAAACATTACTGAGATTCAAATTTTGGGATAGGCAGATTCTAGAATTTTCTAGAAAACTCTATGTCCAGAAAACCTAAGTTAACCTTTATTAAACATATCTTTAAAAAGTAACTCTATGTGTTAATGTTATCGTGTTCAGAGATTATTCCAGAGACTCATAGTAAAACTGTGGAAATACTTCTCTTCCATAAAGAATCTGGGGAAATTTTATAAGGAGACAAGTGTCCTTCAGGATTCCAGGCATTGGCTTCTACGTGTACCTCTAGAACATTTTTGTATTAAAAACCTCTATGTCATGTTTCAAGAGACTTTTTGAATCCATGTAGCAAATTACAAAGCACAGCGTTATTAAACATATGTCAAAACAGCCACTCAGAGATTCTAAAACAGCATAACAGAAAGATCCAGAAGGCAGTCACATCACTTTAGTTCTGACCTTGTACAGCAATATTTACTCAAGGAGAGACACTCACGGAGGCTTTGAAGACCCCCAGTCAGAGCTGTTCTTTTGGAGGGTCTCCAGATCGTTCCTCTTAGAATCTGCAGAAGCCCTGACAAGGAATCTCAATGGATAGCAAAATGGAGCAAATGCTCCGTGGATGGGATTGCCCAAGAACAAACACTCCTGCAGTGCTAGGCCCGGGCCCAGACTGTCTTCTTCTCCCTCTTTCTCCTTTCTTCCCGAGTTTCATCTCCAATAATCATCCTCGAGGTTTTAATTACCGGTTATTCAGAAAAGGGAACCCTTGTGCACTGCTGGTGGGAATGCAAATTGGTGCAGTCACTATGGAAAACCATGTGGAGGTTCCCCAAAAAGTATTAAAAATAAAACTATCATATGATCCAGAAATCTTACTTCTGGGAATATATCCAAAGGAAATGAAAACTCTGAGTATGAGAGATATCTGCACCCGCGTATTCCTACCAGCAGCATTGTTCAATAGACAAGACATGAAAACAAGCCCTAAGTGTCATTGGTGGATGAATGTGTGAAGATGTTGTGCTACACATACATGTATATATTATGTATAAAATGGAATATTATCAGCCACAAAAAAGAGAAAATCCTTCCATTTGCAACAAAATGAATGGACCTTTAGGGCATTATGCTAAGTGAAATAAGTCTGACAGAGAAAGACAAAGACAAATGTTGTGTGATCTCACTTGTCTATGAATCTAAGAAAAAAACACTACCACCAAACTCAGACAAAGAGAGATAAGATTTATGGTTACCAAAGGTGAGGGGAGTGGGAAGGGGGAATTAAATACAGGTGATCAACAGGTACAAACTTCCAGGTATAAGATAAATAAGTACTAGCAATGTAACGTATATGACATCTATAGTTAACCTTGTCGTATGATATATAGGAAAGTGGTTAAGAGAATAGATTCTAAGAATTCTCATCACAAGGAAAAACTACATTTTTTCCCCAATGTTTTATTCCTCTTAGAATCCATGGATGCCTCAGAAGCATCTCTATGAGATGATAGATATTAACCCAAACATATTGAGGTAATCATTTCATGATATATGTAAATCAAATCATTATGCCATATACCTTACATTTATACAGTGCTATATGTTAATTATAGTATAATAAAACTGGAAGAAAATTTTAAGATGAGGCCATCTAAATATACCAGTTACCCAGGATGAATAAAGAAAATTTATCAGAAAGTCCCTGTATACACACACACACACACACACACACACACACACACACACACAGGAATTCTGAAAAACATTTAAAAGGCAAATAACTTCAATGCCATTCAAATTATTCTGAACAAAGAAAAAAAAGTTTCCAAAATGTTCATGAGGTCAGGATACTAATAAGACTCAACACTGACCAAAAACACCATAAAAAAGGGAATTCTAGCTAAATTTTTCCTTTGAATAGTGATGGGAAAATTGTAAGTAAGTAAGAAGAAATGGAATCTGTGTCCCAACAAATAAAGAATACTTGCTGAACAAGTTGAATTTATCCAGAAATGAAATGTGCGATTATCAAGAAATCTACCAGGATGAAACTCTATCCAGTATTTATGTCCAAGGAATCAGCTTGGGTCCAGTCTCAGGTCCGCCACTTACTAGTTGTCTAATTTTGTCAAGTTACCTAACTTCTGTGAATGGGAGTTTCTTAAGTTCAGAGTAAAAATACTAGTACTAGTGAATTCTAGATTGGGCAAGAATGAAATGAGTTGATCCAATGTCAAGAACTTAGAATACTGCCTTGAATATCAATTGTACGAAATAAGCATCAATTATTCCTATTAATATACTTCATCATCATTATAAAAAAAATAATACCATCTCCTTGGACACCAGAAATACATTGGATAAAATTCAATATCCACTTTTTTAATTTTAAATAGCTCTTAATAAAATAAGGATAGATTGATATTACCTTAACATGAGAATAATCATAAGCCATCATCCTGCTTAATGAAAAATCTAGAAGCATTCCCATTAAATTCAGACACAAGATAAGGATGTTAATTATCCTCACTATTATTTAATATTTTTCTGATGGTACTAGCCAATATAATTAGACAGAAGAAAGAAATAAAATATAAAAATTAGAAAAGACTTGGTAAAAGTGTCATTATTTGCAAATGATATAGGTAGCTGGAACGCCCAAGAGGATAAACTTAAAAAAATAATCAAAGCTATTGGAACTATCAAGAAGATTTTACAAGGTACCTAGAAATAAGATTAATATACAGAAATCAGTAAGTTCCAGAAACACAAAAAAAATCAATTAAGAAAAGACCATATTGATGATCATAACAAAAAATAGTTTAGGTACAAAGTGACCAAGAAATGGAAAATGTATACATATCTATATTTACATAGAAAATCACACATGTGTGCACATATAATACATACATACATACATACATACATAGAAAAACCCTCAAATGTTACCAAGAGACACAAATGTCAATAGTGGAGAGGCTCCCCAAGATTTTGGATAGAAAAACCAAACATCATAATGATAGCAATCCCCCAAATGCAAATTTGTAAATTTAACAAAACTCCAATGGATTACCAATAAATTTATTTTTTTTAATTAGATAATCTAATTCTAAAGTCTAGATGAAATAAATAAACAAAGATTTTAGAATCCTTAGGAGAAGAATAAGGGTATGAGGCCATTTTACTGGGTACTAAAGTATATTCTAAAGCAACAGTAATTTTTAAAGTGTGGTATTGGATAAAGAATATAAAGAGAAATGAACAGATCATGAACTGGAGTTCAGAGATGGACTCAAATATTTAAAGCAATTTAGAATATGCTAGAGTGGTATTTCAAATCAGTATGTATTAATTACTAAATTCCATTGGGTCAACTATTTAAACATTTAACCCCCCGCCCCCAATTTTAAAGTGGCATTAGAAAACATAGAATAATACATATTTTTGTTGTTATTAGCTCAACAAGGACTAATACTAAATATGAAACAAAACAGAAGACATAAGGAAAATAATGCTTTATTTAACACACACACACACACACACACACACACACACACACACTTTGTATAAGCGATCTTATACAAAGTTAAAAAAAATTAAACCCCAAACTTGTAATTTCTATTATATTACAACAGAGTGTATGCTTCTCTAAAAATAAAGCCTACATATCTATAGGAAAGGAACACCAACTCAATAGGAAAATGGATAAATTACATGAACAAATAATTTACAAGAAAGAAAATACGAAGGGCTCTTAAGTATATGAGAAGATAATAAATCTGTCTTGTAATAAGAAAAATGCATATTACAATGAGAACGAGGTATCATTTTTCACCTATAATATGAGAAAATCGGAGAAAAATGTGATTACCTCTAGCTACTGCAAAGCGTGGGGAAGTCATTCGACACGTTGCTGCAACTCGCACAACCTCTGTGTGAACGGCTTGAGAATATCCACCAGTTACAACGTACGTGTCTTTCGACCTGGCAATTTTACTTTCAGGAATCTCCCCCACAGATTTAGTTTTTTAATTGCTCCTGTGCAAAATCAAATAGGAAAAGATACTTGCACGTCATAGTTAATAGTAGGAAAAGATTAGAGACCACTTAAATGTCCATCTGTGATTAACAGAACTGACAAGCATACACAAAAATGGTAGGGACCCTACCGTTTGACACACGCACTGGTAACATAAGTTGTGGTGTAGCTCCAGAGTCAGTGCCTGGGTAGGACTGATCTCTGCTGCTTTTGTAAAGAATGCCACTGCTCAACGCTTAGCACTGTATGCATAGCATATTACCATTTGTGTGCAAGTGGGTGTGTGTGTGTGTGTGTGTGTGTGTACAGCAATATATACTTATATATGCACAGAATATCCCAGGAAGAAAATGCAAGAAACTAGAAATGTTGGCTTGCTTCTAGGGAGGGCAACTGGGAAGTTGGGGGTTAGGGGAGGAAGGCAAACATTTTAAAGTATTTTGCACTTTTTAAGTTTTGCACTATATGAATAAGCATTCAAAATATAAGCAAGGTTTTAAATGAGATTAAGAGGGTTAATTATGCGACTTGCAGTGCGTGCTACAGAGTCACGGGCAATCAATGGCTGTTATAGTTACTATCTCCGTGTCAAACAGGAATTGGAAGATGATGGTGGGAAATGGAAAAATCAGCCTTATGATTGTTTATATTGGATATAAGGTCCCGTCCCCTAAATATTAGGATAAACCACATGAAATAGCCAACACTGAACAGTGTTTGACCTGCAAAATTAGCAATTTCATACAATTCCACCCCAAATTACTTTTTTCTGTGTAAATTAGACTGTAAAGTGATAGTGACAATAACGATGACTTTAGTTCAATACTCCTTGCCATCCAAACCTACATGTTTTCCAGATTTGGGGAGTGAAAATTCCCCAAAATTCAGAGTGAGTGGGACTAACAGGCCTACTGAGCTAAATGAATCAATGTGGTCCCTGAGTTTTGGTTAGTGAGTTAATATTTTATTCAAAACTCACTGATTCCTGAGTTAGGATGATAAGAGTGTAGATGTTGGGGGTTTGGATAATGTGTGAGGGGTACCTGTTTTCACAAGAGAACCTCACAGCTTCCAAAGCATTTTAGTGTCAGTGGTCCATGCATCTTTAACCTTTGGAAGTAAGTGTGATCCCATCCGCAACCTCATTTTACAGAAGCCGAAATGTTTCTGCTTTTAAGTGCAAGTCAGAGCTAACCGATGCCACACAACTTGTGTCGAGGGACTTGAGAGAGGACAGGCCCATTGCCAGGTCATGGCCACAGCTCAATAGTAAGACTACGTTTCACGTTTTCTCAAAAACAAGCACGAGTCCTTCCTGCCCCCCATCTGTTAGTGACGTACCCAAAGTCCGGAATCTCAGAAGTCACGTGTAAAACAGTGGGGTTGCAACCATTTTGTGATGTTTGTAAATTCTGTTAATCAGCAACACGAAGGCTTTTGTTTTTCCACTTAAAGTTCCCTTCATGATAAAACTGTTCGAGAATATGATAGATGACCGCCAATTCCTTCTGCAGGGAAAACACAGGCAGAATCCAAGGCAGGGGGGTGTTGGAAAAATGAAAGAAAAAGAACTTTGATAATTCCTAAGGCTACAAGTACTCTTTCTATAAAATCCTGTGAGCTTGCCAGAGTTCTGCGATTACGTGAAAAGTCGCCATGACTATCTGTGGCGCAAAGAACTGCAAGGGGTCACTCCATCCCTACCCTATTTCTCAAAGCTTAGGGAATAGGCAAGAAGAGGAGAGGGGGAAGTGAGCTGGCTTCCTGAAGAGACTTCCAGTCAGGTGCTCAGTTGTCATCCATGGATTGGATGGGCGTGCATGGGCCCACAAATGGATTTACCGAGACCAACCAGATGGGTCCAGAAGACCAGGACGCACCCTGTACTAACGGGTTGTTTTGAGTCACCCTCCATCCAGCTGCAGAACCTGTTGGTTTCTTCATTACTAGCATGAGATTTGTTAACATTTTATTTCTTGTATTTGTTAATTTTTCTATTCTCTATTTCTTTTTAGAATGTTTGAACAGCAATCCTTAGAAGTCATTTTTAATTTCCCTTCTTTTACAGATGAGGACATTTGTCAAAGGAAGTCAGCGACCTCCCTCACCGACCCTCACAGACAAGGTTGTTTGTGAATTGCAAAGCACATGAGATCCACAGAGGAAAGGGTCCCAGACATCCAGTCTACAATGTCAGGGATGGTTAACAGCCTGCACATAAGGGGGCGCAAGCATTCCAAGGCAGCATTGGAATTTGGGGTTTTACAAATGGTTTGACTTCTTTAAAACTTCCAACTTTTCAAGGAGCACATCTCAAGCTAAGTAGGCTTAAAATCATTAACTCTCTAGTCACTGCATGTAGGGAAGAAGAGACGAGATTCTTGCCCCCCAAAATGGACTCCAGTAATGGGCACGAGAGGTAGAGAAACAATAGAAGGGTAAACAGTATGATGCAAGGTAACCAACTGACGAAAATGCGACAAGAAAAATAAGACAAGGAATGAGGTGTGACAGAAATGACTGGGGTGACAAGGTCACTTTAGATAGGCTGACCTGGAAAGACCACGTGGAGGAGACGATGGGTCCTGACATCTGAAGAAGCAGTGAGCCAGCCATGCAGCGTTCTGGAGGGAGTACTCCAGGCGATGGAGATAACGAGAAAGTAGCAAATACGGATGCATCCCTTATGCACCAGGCTCTATTCCAAGTACTTCACCGGCATCATTTCACTTAACCTTCTCAACAATTCCTTGAGGTAAAGGGCTATTATTGTCCCCAGTTTATTGATGAGAAAAATGAGGCATTAGAAGGATAGATAATTGCCCAAGGTTCAATAGCTAGATAGGTGGTCAGATACAGCAAGTACAGAGACCCTGCCATGGGGAGGGACTTGGTATGTTGAAAAAGCAAATATCAGGCCAGAGGACGGGAGACACTGTGAGATGAAGTTAGAGGCCACATCCCGTAAGGTCTTGCAGGTTTTTCCCGGGTGGTTTTTAGCAGGCGGTTTTAAGGTCCATCTCATAGAAATGACATGATGTGATCTAGGTTTATAAAACACAGGTTCAAGCACCAGGAATAGTAGTCTGGGTGGAACAGTGGAGATAAAAACCAGGGATGAGAGACGGCCTTGAGGTCTGGGATTTTGGGAAAAGTCTGAGAAAACAGGGATTCGGCACATGGTGAGACGAGTCCAGCCAGGGAGTGGAGCACGTTATACTCAAGTGTTCAGTGTTCTCCAGCCATTGCATCGGCTGACAATTGCCTGTTGACTATTTGGCAAAGTAGCCTGGTCATGTCAGTAGCAACGACTGACCTAATCCAGGTCTTCAGTCCAGCTCTTGTGAGGAGGTGACATTTCTGCAGCATGACAGAGTGGAAAAGGCACCAGGCCAACAGGGGATCGGTCCCAGCCTGGCAGTTTGCCCGCTGAAGGACCTGAGATCCAGAACTTTTCTGAGCCTCCTTTTTCCCTTCTATAAAATGAGGTCATTAACACCTACCTCCCAAACTTGTTGTGAGGGTTCAATGAAGCCAGATTTGTATCTGTCCTGCAGTAAACACTCGGGGACACAAGTTCACGTGTCCCTTCTCCTCTGGGAGGGAGATGGAGAACGGTTTACATTTTACTTGTTTCTTCTTAATTGTATTCATAGTTCCCATTTATAGCCATTTTCAAGTTCATTAGATAGATCAAGACCGTAGACTTGAACCTCGCCTGTCTTCATGTATTTGTTTACTGTTTACTTACTGTATTCCTTGGACTCTGCTAGGAACAGATGCTGAGAGCATACGACCCAATTACCGTCACTCTCTTTAGAGAATTTGAACGTTCTGTGAGCAAGAAGATGGTGTCTGGGCAAACAGAGAGCGGTCAGAGCCCAGACACAGAGAAAGGTCTGGAACCCCATAACTGAGCAGTGAAACCTATTATCTCCTCTGCATACTTCAGGATACTTCTCTGCAATGACCTAAAATTCAATTCAATTCAATTCAAACTGCTCTTCCCTTGCCTCTTGTCTGCATTTTCCGGACACATCTCCCCCCACCCCCCGCCGCCCCCCATTCTACACAATTAGGGAGGCTATTTCTCAGGTGGATGAGCTCTGGGCCCCACCTTGCACTTAATTTTGCTTTTTTCCCCTCCAGACTGCCAAGTGCCCACCTTACTGTCTCCCTTGATTTTCAGTTATTAAACAACAATTTCTTTCTCTTTCTCTGGTGTCCGAGACTAGGAAATTACTTTCTTTAATCCAGGCCCTATTTGTGAGTTTAAGGGCAAGAAGTTTAGAAGAATCTGGGTCTCTGAAACTGTTTTCAGTTAGGACTGTTCTGTTACAATACCGTGTGTGTGTGTGTGTGTGTGTGTGTGTGCTCTTTTAATGTTCTGCTGTAGCCATTTCCTCTGGCTTTGACTTTGGAAATCACTGTTTTCTAGACACTAGTTCACTTCTTTAAGAGCGCACTGCTCTAATTCCCTTATCATGTAGTCCTATGTACTATTTTTCTATATCCAAATGCAATTAACAGTGCCCTTCGGGTGTTCCAAGCCTTAATCATTCCATGTGTGGAGCGTTCCCATGGCTCGGAAGGCCTTGCTCTGCCTCCTCGCACATGGAGCCTTTCTTTGAGGATGAGGTGGAGGAGAGGAGAAGTCAGAGTGAAGTGTGACAGCTTTGTTTCAGAGGCTGAACCCTCACTTTTAAATCACCGCCTCTCCTCCGTGAGCTCACCCGCAGTGGTGTGTCCATAGCAGGCTTGGGGAGCAGGCCCGACCTGAGCCCCGGAGAGCATGGCTGTCCTAGACTGACGGCCTCTGTGGCCTTGGGCACTGACTTCATCTGTCAAACGGGGATACCAATGCCTACCTCATCCTTTTATTGAGAACATACAGAATTTCTTCACTACCTCATGATGTGATGATGATAATTATGATTCGCCGTGGTCTGTGGGTACACTGGAGTTATCTCTGCATCAAACAAGTCACAGTGTTGTATGCCAGTGCTCATCAGACTCTCTGTGGCATGCGCTCCTCCAGCCTTTGACTGGTGGCCGTTCACCATGTGGGCTTGAGAACACATGATCTGCTCTGTATCCTGACTAGTGGGATGAGTCCACTGGATGAACCTGAATGCCCTGGCAATGTCAAATTGCCATCAAAGCTTTAAAGTCTCATTTTCTGGACTTACCTCATCACAGGCTGACAACAAACAATTTGCAAACTAGCAGGGACCCATGGATGACACCTTGGATAACACACATTAGTCTGTGAATCTTTTGAAGGTCTATGACAATGGTGTCCAACCTTTTGGCTTCACTGGGCTACAATGGAAGCAGAATTGTCTTGGGCCACAAGTAAAATACATTAACACTAACAATAGCTGATGAGCTTTAAAAAGAAAAGTAGTGAAAAAATGTCATATATTTTATAAATTTGTATTGGGTTCAAAGCCATCCTGGGCCGCAGGTTGGACACGCCTAGTCTATGATGTGCAGGCCCTTTGGGACGCACAGGGGATTCGCAGGTATGGTTCCTGCCCCTCTAAGCTTCCATTGCTTAATATGGGTTTGTTGCCCATCTGTCTGAATGAGCAAATGGTGAATGGTCTGCCCAGATCCCAGCCCGTTCTGACCACCAGTAAGTATAGTTCATCTCCATCTCTGAGGAGGGATTCCTAATTCATTCTCAGGTGTGGCATTTAGGTGGGGAAAGGGGTTGAGCTGTAATCCCTTCTCATGCATAAGACCAAGGAAAATATCCTGGTTGCCAGTCAAAGCCTTATTAGAATAAAAAGCAAAAACACCTCAGCCGGATTCTAAACGCTGACTCCAGCCACGCTCATCCTGTCCTAGAGGCTGTCCAACGCTAATCGCCCAGCGCTTCGAGGCACTGGCCGAGACTCCTTTGCTCTCAATGGACGCTACATACAGAGACCAGTGTTTTTTAAAGCATAACAATAACAACCACAACAATCTTCATTCACGTGGGAAAGTAAAGGTACAGAATCAAAAAACAGTGCTGTGAGACCTAAATGCTTTCGTGCCCAGTAGGCGCTGGTGCTTATTTGAAGAGTTAGACTTATCTAACAAGTCACAGCAAAAAAGCTTATGGGCAGAACTGAAAACACCAGGGATCATGAGTCTACATGTGCAATAACATTGGTATTGGGTAGGGGGTGCCAAATAGAGGGCACGTGCCCCAGACTCCCTCCCGCTACCCTCCTTGACATGTATCATTAACCACTGACATCTCCCTCTCTGTCATTTTTCTGATCTGTCACATACATGGCTTCAGAATCTCAGCAAAGAATTCAAGGCCATGACCAATGTATAGGAGATGACAAATGAGGTGAAACTTACCTGCTTCCTGGTGTCATAATTTAGAGTTCAATGTGCTCTTCGCATGCATTCTCATTTTAACCTTCACCTGCGATGCGCTCACCATGAGCCACTACGGGCACAATCGTTCACCCGCGAAAAAACTGGGGCTCCAAGAAATTGAGGCAGTTGATCAATACCATACAAGAAGTTAAGTGGCAAAAGTGAAAGTTGGACCCTGACCTGCTGCACTCAGACAGCACAGGTGGGGACTAGTATTTCGTGTGCCCCCTCTGCGTACCTACTTCTATCAGTTCCAAGTCCCCCATGCCCATGAATCACGCCCACCTGTGGAACACTCCTCATCCCAAGTTTGAGATAAGAAAGTGAGCCACCTGTGCAAGGCCGTTACCGGTAGTGAGGTGGGTAGGATTTGAACCCACGTTTCTCTAAATCCACAGCACGTTTATTTTTCTTACCACGTGGCCACCACAGGTCAGCCTTCTGCTTGCTGAGAACACTGCCTGGAGCAGGACATGGCAAAGGTGTTTGGAAGACTGGTATTAGGGACAGGAACAACTTGAACTTGACTTCAGTGCTTGACATTTAGAGAAATAATGAAATAAGCACTGTCATAGCACCACACTGGAATATCTGGAGGTATTATAAATGGTTCATAGGATGACTATGTAGAAACATGCAAAACTGTTTATCACATAACATTAAGACCTGGTATATACAAGGGCTGTCTGGAAAAACACTCCAGCCATCGATGCCTCTGTTTGTCATAGTACGCGGCTGGATACTTTCCGGACAGCCCTCGTGTCCTGATCACATTTTTGCAGACATGACGCACATGCATGTGTGAGAGGCAACACAAGGAAACATCTTGTGGCTGGGATGCAGGAGAAGATGATTTAAAGTCACGTTAAGTGTAATGCTTTTAAAAAGCTGATGCATCCCAGCATCAAGAAAATCTGGCCAAAGAAAACAGACAAAAACAATCACCAATTCAGAAATGTGTAGTTCTGCTGTTTTGTGTTTTTGTTTTTATTTGGTGTCATTCAAAACCTAGCCTTCCATTTACCAAATGCCCACCCTCCACCCATCTATTTGAGATGCCGACTGGCGCTTACTGTGGTGTGGACCTGTGAGGCTCTAGAAATACAAGCTACAACCATGACTTTAGGGTGGTCTGAGCTGAGGGCAGTGAGGATTCTCACATGGGTCCTGCCGACAGCAGAAATTCCTTCACTGATATAAAAGGCCTTGATTAGTATTTGTCAACATACCTGTCTGACCTCTCTTTCTGATGTGGATGTGGTTATTGAAGCTCCTTAGAATTATAATTCTATTTATATAGTACTTCCAATGACCTGGGGCTCGTGGCAAAGGCCTCGAGCCATGGCGGGCTGGAGAGCTCCAGGCTTCAGGGTCATTTTGTAAGAGGAAGCATTTTGGGATCGCCTGGCTGTCTTACAAACATTACATGATGTGGGCACTAGGAAAATCTTAGATTCTGGGTCTAAATTGAAGAAATGACCTGTGTTTGTCCTCCTCAGCGACTCTAACCAGGCCAGGTCTCATCGTGAAAGTTTGTGTGTGTGGATTTGGGGCACCGCATTGGAGGTCCTACGCAGCCATGACCTACCCAGTAGCCCACGGCTGCTCCGAGGGGTTGTCTCTGGGAGAAACGGCTTCCATCCTGACCCCCTTCCTGAGACTCTGGGATCCTTCCGCTCACGTCCCCCACAGCAGCACACCTCACTGGGCCGCACCGGCCTCACCCAGCAGCCCACGAGTGCCACCTTGGGAAGGAGGCCACACCAGGGAGCAATCAGTGGACGAATAAGCGACTGAGTGAAGGAAGGAAGGACCAGAGGCGGGAAAGGCAAACATTCACTGATCCCAGATACATGAACCCGCGAAATAAAGTACGAGGCGGACCAGAAGGAGAGGAGACAGCCAGATACCACGCTGCACTAAGTGGTTCCAGTACAAAGAACAGTGATGGACACATAGTAGATGCTCAATAAAATAAGACAATGAATACTAACGGGGCACTTTCTGTCCCCAGGCTCTGTGCTAAGCCCGTTACATGAATTTTCTCACTAAATCATCATGCTAAACTCTACGAAAAGCTGATACTAATTTTGGCAGAGGGGGTTAAGGACCCACCGATCGATGCTGACTCCCCCATCAAGGCAAGAAAGACATGATCCAAGTCCTATCAATACTGTCATTCTACAATCTTTCTAGAAAGGCAACTGCGTTTTGCTTTGAAGCACCTGGAGTCTAGAGCCAGACGGCCTGAGTTCAAGTCCTGGTTCTGCCACCTGGTGGTGAGCCTGGGCCGCCGACCTCCATGACCCACAGGCTCTGCTCCGGGCTCCCTCACGGGGATGAAGCCAGAGCACCAGGGCTTAAGTCAAGACAGGTACACACGGCATGGCGTGCAGCCAGCACGATGTCTGTGCTGGTCTTAGAAACGCTACCCTGTGCCGCCCAACCCATAAACGGATTCCTTGTCTCGCTGTCGGGAGAAGGGCTGGTGCTGTTGTCACCCCCTTGCGGGCATGGACTTGCGGGTAGTCTTCATGGGCTAGACTCAGAGAACTGCGGGACCTGGGGACCAGGTGGGCCTTGGTGACCCCAGGGTGAAGGTCACCATCTTACTGATGACAATAGGAGGTGCTGGAGGGCGGGGGCCAATGTAGCATTTATATTTATTTATTTATTTATTTCTTTGGTGGTTCCCTGGCTGGGAATCGAACCCAGGCCACGGCGCTGAGAGCGCCGAAGCCTTAGCCACTATACCAGCAGGGAACGCTAGCATTTACTATGAATCCGTGTTAAATGCAGCTAAAAATATATAGTAAAGAATCTGTCCACAATCCCGAGTGAGTCTAGGACAGACTGCAGAGCCCCAGAGTCCGCCATGGGTCAGCTAAGGACACATGACTGCGCCGTCTCTATCTGCGGAACGAGAAGCATCTTCAGATGGTTTAAACCAAGCCTCCCAGGGTCCCTGACGAGAGGAAACGCCCCACCATGGAGAGCAGTCTTCTGAATGCCTGTGGCCAGAACAACACCTCAGACCGTCCCCTTCCCCGGGCTTGCTGCCCCCCTCTACTGTGCCAGCGGCCCCCCAGGGTCCGGGCCTAAATGCAGAGCCCGGGCCCCCAGCTACTGCGGCGGGGAGCATGCGCCTGCCATCCCACCCTCCTGGGCGGACGCGCGCTTCCCTCCGAGCAGGGACAGGGGGCTCTTTGGTGGAGAACGTCCTGGTTGCGGTGTGTCAGAATGGCAAGGGTGTTGGGGTGAGGAGGTGGGGTGTGAAGCTGACCCCGGCTTTTGTCACGCTTGGATTCGACTCTGGGCTATCTAGGCTGGATGGGACAGGTCTCTTCTCCCTCCACCCGGGAGGAGGACCCGGCCATGCCTCGGGTTCTCTGAGACCAGGGGCCCTGCCGGCCAGTTGCCCCAAATCCTGGATCCCAGCCAACTCTTTCTCCCGCCTGTCCTGGCTTGTCACTTCCTGTCCCAGCTCATCAAAGGGTTTGGAATTCCACGTGCTAATCCTTGCTCCCCCTTTCCCCTCTGATGGAAAGGCCCTTCCTGCCCCCTTCCTGCTGTTTGGCTTTATTCATTCTTTCACACTAAACTCAGGCATCACCTCCTCCAAGAAGGCTTCTTGGACTGATTCTTCCTGAGATGCCTCCGTTTTGTGCTCCTATAGTTCCAGCTGCTAGTTATCATTTTGCGTTCTTTACAGGGCCGGCCCTCATGGGGGCGAGTTCCTTGATGGCCAGCACCTACACGCACGTCAGGATGAGGAGGGGGCCTGGGCGAAGGGAACTGCTCCGTGGGGACAGCTCGGCAGCTCAGAAGCAAAGGCGTGCGGGCTGCGGCCACCGCCCTCTGCTTGGTTCTGGAGCACCGTGCCCGCTTCACCCTCTGCCTGTCACATGATGACAGCAACCCCACACCAAGCGTTATAGTGTATGTCACCGTTAGACCCAACGTGGAGGCTCTGAGTCTCACGCTGGGGGAGGGGGGGACAATTCTGCTTAACACTTAATTTTTTAAAATAAAAACTGACTTTAAATCCAAATGAGAGAATCTGTTATGTGGTACACGGAGAGTCGCTAAGAAGCCTTAGAAATGCGTGTCTGTGTTAACAGCACGGGTTTGAATTTCTTCAGGGACTCTCTTTGGGGGGCACACTGAGTCTCCTTAGGGGTGACCAGTCTCTGGGGGAAAACACAGAGGCCGTGAACTTCACAACAGCACATCTGAAACCTGAGACAACCAAATGGACACAGTACCAAAGTATTTCATGAGACAGGCATCACCAAGATTCCAAGAGCGGTACAAACGTAGGCAAGCTCTACCCTGATGAAATCTAGGTTTGTGGCTTGTGAATTAAATCCCTTCCTCTGCTGCACACACACACTCACACACACACATGCACACTCACATGTGCACGCGCACACACACACGCACATGCACACGCACACACATGCGCGCACACACACTCACATGTGCACGCACACACGCATGCACACATACACGCACACACACATGCACACACGCACATGCACGCACACGCACACTCACATGCACAGGCATGCACACGCACACACACACGCACATGCATGCATGCGCACACATACATATGCACACACACGCACACGCACAAACACACACGCGCACACATACACGCACACACGTGCACACACATGCACACACGCACACACATATGTGCACACACGCACACATATACATGCACACACACACACACTCCCCACAGTACAAGTCACATATATAGTATTGTGCTGTGTTACGTATTACCTCACTTTAACTCCTTTGTTCGAGATACATATAAACCTCTGACGTACTTTTCACACTCACCAGAAAATGCAATCATCACATTCGTCTTACCCTGAGGTAGTTGAGAGTGAAATTTGTCAGCCCCATCCTGGTGACGTTTTTGGACAGCTGGTCCAGGACCTGAGGGTCTTGCGCCTAAGCAGGAAAAAAAAAATCATCTATTTTATCCCTGGAAGATGATCTCCAGAAAGTCTCAGACTGTGTTACAGCTTCCAAGAAACGCAACCTTGACAACGTGGATTTTCTCAGAGGGTAGGTCGCTGGGGATAATCGTATTTTCATTTGAAGACACTGTGTGTAACACTCAGGAGCCCTTGTGGGTCAGTGACGCAAGACCCCTGGCCAGGGAGAACCCAGCTGACTCAGATGTACTTTTAGATCCCAGGAGAAAGGACTTCACTTGCTCTGTGAGAGGCCAGACGTCTTCAACAGGGGGGTCATTGAGCAGGGCCCGGACACCTCTAGGTCCCTGCACTTGTCAGAGAGGGCGTGGCCTCTGGATTTGGGGGATCTATCCTTTAGGGTGGGCCTTTGTTGCCGGTTGTGATAGTGTTATTTTAACAGCACAGAGTCTAAGACTGTATTTAGAAACTTTGCAAATGAAATTTGTCATGAAATATACATGTTTACATATATATGTTGAACATATATATATATATATTTATATTTAAGGATGCTAACTCGCCTCCCCATAAGCTGAGGCTAGAAGTAGATTTCCTCAACAATCTTCATCCTGAACCATTGTAAGGGTAAGCACGATATTTTCCAGACTGTAAGCCACATTTAAAAGAGGGATGCAATAATATTCCATGGGATATCTCGAATGTTCTGTTTGGCTAGAAAAAGAAACGATTCTATTCTAAGATGAATCTCTTGGTTGATGCTCTTTCTATCTTCCTTCCCTTAATTGGAATGAGCAAATTGGTGCTACACAGAGGGAGACTTAAGTGAATATCCCTTTATCTCCACGTCTGCATTCACGAGACTATCGAAGTTATATGAGCACTTTGATTTATTCTCACTGGAGAAGTTCTTCATAGTCATACAACTAATTGGCTCTGTGCATATAAATAAAAACAAATTATAAAAGAAAACAGCCAGAGCGTGTTACTTTTCATGTCAACTTCTGGGAGGTGGGGGTCCTCTCTGGACACCTAGCCAGTATTTATGGAACCTCCCACGTGCCAAAGAGCTGGCTCTGTAGAGATGCATCAGACAGTCACACTCAACCTCAAGGTTACATTTGTAGCCAAACGACAGGATAGTGATAAGTGAATGGCAGCGCATTGTTGCAGGTGCTGCTTCAAGACAACTGCCAATACTTGCAGAGGACCTACTATGTGCCAGGTACTATTCCATGTTCTTTAGACGCATGAACTCTTAATCCTCAGGCCAATCCTCTGAGGCCAGCTCTATTACTGTGCTGATTTTATTGATGAGGGACTAGAAGCATGGAGATGTCGTGTCACATGCCTGAGGTCACACAGGAGCAGGGAGACAAACCCATGCGGTCTCATTCCAGGGCCCAGGCTCCTGACCACTACCCTCTGCTGCCCCCCAGTCCAGCCTGAGGCTAATAAGAGTGACTACTCCAGACTGTTTCAAGGAGAGTGGAGGTGGTGAATGGGGCTTTGAAAATTGAGGGAGACTTGGGGCAGGAAGAGACAGACGAGTAGGGCTGGAGGTTGCAGGTGCCACAGCACAACACAAAAGGGCAGAGACGGGGTCACCCAGTTGGGAGGAGATGGCTGGGGACAAAACCCTGGGGAGACAACCAGGGTCCACAGGTTGGGAGACAACTGGCTGATCAGCCTGGGTTTTGGAGTCAAAACTCCCTTAGTTGGAATCTTCATTTTGCCACTTTAGGTCGGAAACACTGAGCAACTTACTGAACTAAGCCTCAGTTTCCAGAATAATGATAATTCACCTTTTTGAGTTACTATGGGGATTAATTACCATGTGTGTAAAATGTTTAGCACGAGGGCCCACACAGAAACACCCAATAAATGCCAGCTACTGCCATCTTTCTCTGCTTTGATTATACTGCGTGTTATAAACGAGGGTCATTAAGTCTGATTATGCTCTGGAGGTTTTGCACGGAAACTGTCTATCATGCATGAAGGAGGAGGGACTCACTTAAGTCGATGCCTTCTGACTCCTTCTTACGGGACTGCACGTGTCCGGTTCTCCTATCCAGTCTTACCCCTACAGCATATCTCTAGACTGGCATCAAACCCACCGTTGCAGCTAGTTGCTGTTCAATAAATCTGGTGTGATTTCTGTCCAAAGGAAACCAAGAGAACCCCAAAGACTCCAGTTCATTCCAATACGGGTTGGAAAGGGCCAGAGTTCTGGGGTCCCTGTGCCCCGTGTCTCCTCAGATGGTTCTAATCAAAACTGGAAGCTGTTTCTCTTACTTCTTGTTTTATTTCTTTCCCCAATTATAAATAACAGGTTTATGAGCCCAGGCAGAGCAGTACTGGATAATGACTGAATGGAATTTAAGAAAAGTGCCAACTGTTTATTGAGATAACCTCAATTTACAGTTTAGAATAATAATGTATCCAAAATAAAAAGAGTCTCACAATTCACCACACTCAGAAACCAAGGATGGGGAGAAGGGACTGTGGATTAAAACGGTTGAGAGAAAAAGTCGAAATTTAGAGTTAACTATGTAGAGTGTGGAGACTACTCCAGTTCCTCCTCAAAGAAACTGCACATTTCCTCCTTAAATAAAACGAGGGGCTCACAGGAGAGAGGGGGACGGAATTACTTACGTGCATGGCTAGAATGCTTCTTGGGACTAACTCTCTGTATTGTCTAATGGTAAAGTGCCATGTTTTTATTCTCATAAGGTCATCAAAGGTGAACTCCAAGATCAGTCTGCCTTCTGTACACACCTAAAAGCAACAAACAACACTCATTGGTTATGCACTTTGTGAACAATGAATGTTTGTAACTCGCACGACAGCGACTCAATGGGGTCTCCCTGACCATCCTTGGGTGTCTGTGCAGCTTGACCAAGTGGCTCGTCCATGGTACACAAACCCCGGCATCAGTCAGGCTCAAAAGACAGCCACCTGCTCACTGACCATGAGCTGTGAGTAACTCTGCCCATTAGGAGTGAAACTCCGTGAGCCTCCATTTCTTCCTCGTAAATGTGAGCACAAACCCCACCTTACAGTGATATCATGTCAAAACTCCTGGCATGTACCCCACAACATGGACCCTCTCACCAACTCCCCCACCCCCCCTTTCATCATCCTTCTACCATAGGAGCTTGACCTTTAATTTTGGTTAATCCGACTCTGCGAGGAAGTGCCTAAGAAAATTGTTCACGCTGCGGTGTGAGAAACTACAAGAGAGATTCCAAGGGCAACGCTCAACCCAAGGCCGCGGGTGTCAGCTACTGACACGGAGAAGACACAGGCACGTTCGGGGTACACAGGCCTTGGAGCACATCCTATCAGCAACGATAACTTCTGTTTGCCTAAAAGGCCAGCTTTGTGTGTGAGGGGGAGGGTGTACTCCTAAGAAAAATATGGACTATTAATTTAAAAAATTTTGGAGGTTCTCTTCCTTGATAGAATAACCTGTGATAGCGTAGTTTTTGACCTTCTTTTGATATTCAGATCACCTGTAGCACATCGTTCCTATGTTATTTACCTTCGTTTTCAATGTTAATGACTTGGAAGAAAATACTAGGCAAGTGCATGCCACGGAGCCTGCTTCCACTGTAAGATAGTGGGGTGGTGGCGCATTAGTCCAGTTTCAATCATTATGACTCATGACTCCGTCCACGCCAGCTTCAGGAAAGCAAGGACAAAACAGCCCACAGAGGCTTTGGCATCAGAAAGTACTGGGTTCGAATCCTGAGTTGACGTTTCACTCATCTTGGAGCTGTGGTGAAAATCAAATAAATTCCCCAAGATCCAGGTGCCTCAACTGTAAAATGAGGATGGTAATACCCTTAGGGAGGGTTGTTGGGAAAATAGATGAAAGGAGATTGTGTGTATGTAGGCTGCCTAGTATTGCATGCACTACATAGTAGGTTGAGAGTAAATGACAGCTCTAACGATAAAAGAAATGGAACGGAAGAACACAGAACCCTGGGCCACTGTCTGCTGAGACCCTGGGCTTCAGAAGAGGTATCTTAGGGACTCTACTGGGAAGAGCTGGGCCCCCACCAGCACTCTGAGATGCCCTCTCATTTCCTAAATTCAATCCGCTTTCCTTGTATCTGTTTTTAACATATTGGGCTTCTGACCAAGCATTTTTGGAGAAAGAGTCCCTTTGCTAAAAACAAACCCAGAAAACTTTGGAAATCACTGTACTACAAAATATTTTGAAAAATAAAACTATAAATTACAATGAACTCAATAGAGGCTATGATCATTTTTAAAACTACCACCTATGAGGATAGCTAGCAATTTATATGAACCTCTTATGAAATATCAATACTCACTTCCCTCTTTGGGAATTTAATAGCAAAGGCTACTGTTTATTGAGTTCCACCTATGTCCTAGGCATGGGGTTAGGTGCTTTCTATCACTCTAAGTTAAGGTATATTTTCTTTAAGCAAGCCACAAACATCGAAACAGAAGAGTTGGTACCGTGTTTTGACTGGGACACTTAAGAAAGATGCGGTTAATGGCTACCATTTTCATTTTCTCAAAGGTCTCCAAAGCACTGTCAGATAATTATTGATAATCCGGGTGAAGACCTCCAACTCAAATCCAATTAGCAGAATCGGTGGGTAATTTGGGCACCTTGCCCCCGAAACTCCTTAGTTGAGTGGCCTTCAGAGCCTCATTCCTGATTTTAGCCAAGATGGTTGAGCACACTGAAATGGGGGAAGACTTCAGGGTCCCCAGATTACTCCTCTAGAGCATCCCAGAATTGGAATTAATTTACTAAGGTTTTCAAAATCGTTGCCTGGCGATTAAGCCACACAATTCCCCCCGGGGATGTCAGCATGACGCGGCCACTTGTATCGAAGGTTTTCACAAAAGGGAGGTCACTGCAGCCAGCCAGTGACAGTGAGGTGACTTGACAAAACAGGACAGGAATATTTAGATACTCTAATCCTTTCTGTTTTGTTTTGTTTTTAAGAGAGAGGATTATTGGATGTTTAAACAAATATTAGCCCGGTTAAAAGTCTGGCTTTTTTTTTTCACTATCTAATCCATTTGTTTTGTGTTTTATGAACTTCTGACCCAGGGCAGGTGGAGGCTCTGGTTTACTTCTGCTGGAATAGTATTTCATAACGGGGAGGCCTGGATGGGGCCCTTCTGAGGAATCGCTCAACTGGAGTGTCCGTGAGGTCAAGCTAAGTGGCGTCCTTTGTTTACTGGGGACCCTTCTTGCAGTCAAACTGTTGTGGGGCTACGAAAGGGAAAACTACAAGCCTTGGGCTCCTCCTTTGTGGGCCCAAACCAAGGAATCAAGTTTATGGGGGGCACATCATGTGCAAGAGCCCCATCCCTGGAAAGGAATCTGAGTTGATTGTATTGGGTGTTTTCTTTAAAAATAATAATAATAAAATAAATGACTTCCTGAAATGAAAGGACAGAAGAGAATTTGGTCACTGTTGGCTTTCGTCAAGTAATTACACCCACAGCCTCCTCCCAAGCCCGACGGAGCTCTCCGCCCCCGGCTCCAGGTTGGAAGTTCAAGGAAATGGAAGGCTCTGTGATTTATTTTATATGCAACAACCAGCAAATAGAATAGAGGCGCTTAAGAAAAAAAATATATGTATATATATTCTTGGTTTGGAAATGGCAAAATATGGGCATGGCTTATAAAGAGGAATTAATGTTTTCTCAGAAAAATTCTGCACATTCCTCTCAATCAATACAATTAATGTAGCTTTTATCTAAAGTTTCCCCCCTCTTTTTTTTAAAGCTGCCTTTCACTTGGAATTCAAAATCAAAAGGTTCTCCAATTAAGAAAACATTTTCTGTTGTGCTGAATTCATGTTACCGTACTGTGAGCTCTGACATTTTGTTTCTGTGGTAACCAAAATCAGCTGATTAGTTGGCATGGCAACAGAAAAGATGTAATCCCAGCAGACACACTCTAATCAATGCCCCCAGCACAGATGGTCTCCGGAGGATCAACAAGAAAGAGGCTGGCAGGCATTCAGCGGGTCACGTGCTAGCTTGAGACTAGGCCAGGGACAAGAGAACTAAAAAAGAACATTTCTCCAACTAACCGGTAGCTGTGTAACCCTTTCCTTCCTTTGACTAATTGTGAGGCGATAATGACCGGTAGTTACACGGTCAATACCATGCTCACATCGCTTTTGTGAAATCAAATGGGCTTTTTAGGTGAGCGTGTCTATCTAATCGTCCCGGTCTTCATACCTGGAACAGTATGCACAGAGCAGTGCTATGATTATTATTATTAACTATTATTATTATCATTTTAGTTACTAGATTCCTCGCTTAGCATAGAAGGCTGCAATTCGGACAGCCAGATGGAGGAGACGCACAGGGCGAGGTGTTGGGGGTGGGGGGTGGAGAGGGGCTTCCTCTCCCCGAGCACGCCGCTCTCCCCACATCTCTATGTGCTCGCCAACCGAGAAGCACGAGATTGCACTTCCACATTAACTGTGGCGTAAAAGCCATTCCTTTACTTAGAGATACTATATATATAAATGCACATGCGCACACAGATTAGAGCAATATGATCCTTGGTATTATAGGATTGGGTCAGAGTGGGAATAAGAATATACACGTGTAAATCCTGGAGTGTGACGTGGTGTGTGGGCTGAGGGGAGCATGAGAAACTGTCCAGGACGTGAACGGGTCTCCACCCAGGAGACTGGCTGGCACACTCCCACGGTACCTGTCCATGGTGGTCATCATCCCATAAGAAATAAGGGGGACCAGGACAAGAATAAGCCTGTGTGTAGAGAAGTGATCAGGGTGAATGTTAATGGCTGTAGTTACTGTTCTAGTTTGTAAAACCTATAAGTCACCCAACATGTGCCCCAGAGAAGGGGCTCCTTTCTGCATCTGCCAGTATTTGTACCCTCAGATGTGACTCAAGGGTCTTTGATTCTGAAAATCTTGGTGATTGCTCCTCTGATTATTAAGCCTTGTTTTCAATTTGATTTGAAACTGAATACACACAAAAAAAGGCTTCCTAATGTGTGTTTTAAAACTCTAATTACATATTTATCCATAATCTATAGTGTTCCTAGGATCAGGAAATTGCAAAATGTACCCTATACTCCTGAGGAATATTAACTGTCACTGCTGATTAGGACTGCGGCTGATTTTTGATTCACCAGTTGACCAAATTTTCATAGAAGCAACTCAAAACCACTGGGTCAAACGCTATTAGGGGAATTAGCATTTATTGATAGTCTAAATTAGAACAATGTGATACAGCCTCCACTGAACGTCCTAAGTAACGCCATGCACTAATAGCAGGGTCTCCTTTAAAAATAAGGCATCGGCTTGCAGACTAGTTTTCCTTGTGACACAGAAAGGTCATTAGCCCATCGTTTTTTACTAAATGGCCATATTATTTTCTTGCATGAAGATGAGTTATTTTTAATTAATATAAGTACAAAAGAAAAATTGGAGATGTTCTTTGGGCTGTATAATGATCACTAAGGAGAAAAAAAACCCCAACAGAATCCTTTCAAATTTTCTAAAAATAAATGTGCATAATTAGCATCTGGACTAAGTCCACACAGCTAAGCTCCACTTCCCAGAAAGTAAGATGTTTTATCACAGTAGGGGAATATTCATGACAAGAGTTGGCAAATTGCATCGCCACAGCATAGAGTCAGATGGGTGATCTCAGTACGTGAAGCCTGAAGCGGAGAGAGCTGAGTTCAGGAGAACGTTGCGGGCCTTCCTGGGCCGTGCCCGGGATGCCTGATCGAACCACTCACTCAGCATCTGGGAGGAGGCATTCCCGGGTGAGGGAAAATGTCATAGAGAAAACCCTCGTTTTTGGAGGGTTTTTTAATGTGAATTAAAAAAGCAATTGATCAATGCATTAGAAAAATGGTTTCTGATTTAAAACCAGGCCTGAATAGACAGCACTACATGCTCAGAGCAACCCATCACTGTCATTTGTGGAAAAGTTCTGGCCTGAGAAGACAATCCATATCAGAGGACTGCTATGAGATACATTTTTATTTTCAATGGCCACAGGCTTTGGAAGCAGCGCCTTCCTTATGGCAACGTTTTATTTAATTACCATGGATTTTTTTCCCCTTGAAGCATAGGAATTTGTGTGTTTTTCTTGAATGACCTAAAAGGAACCCTAAGCCTCAACAAGAAACAAAAAACAAACACAAACAAACAATAAACAGATGATGAAGCAGCAGAGGACAGGTTCTCTCCGCAGTGCTCAGATCTGTATCTCTAGAAATGGATCATGTACCCATCTGATCTACAAGGTCATATAAATATTTTGTGTCTCCACACGAAGTGTGACATGGGCAGATTGAATTGTGATCCAAGTGATCACTCCTTTGCACGGAGCAAAACCACCCTGTGGACTGGCACATACGGTGGGCGTCTTCTTTGTTCTGAATGACAACCTTCCTCCTACTCAACGGTTAACGAGGAAGAAAGGGAAAGCCCAACTCCTGCCCCGCTTGTAACATGTCTACTGACCAAGTGAACACACCGTCAATCTGATGATCTGCGTTTGGATTCTATAACCACTTCCTGTGCCGTGGGTTTTATATACCGTCATGGGCACCAGAGAGATGAGATGTACCAACAAGGTCAAGAAATACTTAAATAATAAACATTTGTTCTTTATCTTTTCAGCAATATTGTGTATAAGTAACAAATACATCTTCAGTTTCATCATTTGGGTTTTTGTAATGAACCCTGATAATTCAACTCATCTTCACTATAAAGGGAGGGTTATCATTCATGTTTCCAACTAGAAGAGATAGCTTATCATTAACATTACAAATCATTTTGACATGGAATCTTGGTCAAAATGCAATAAACTAGTATTTATTAAAGTAAGCTTCTGTTTGCCAGACTGTATGACTACATATTTGTTCTTACTCATGTTTCCACTTGGGAGAAGATATTAGGGCTTGTCTGTAGTCTTCCAGAAAGGTCTTTGCCCAGAGGGATTACTCCGTGCGTCAATTATCTATGTATGGGAAGGAGCATAGGTGTAGAACGTCTAGAAGGGTGTTGAGTCTCTACCTCTTCTCTTTTTCATTTCAAATCCTTCATAGGGCCTCGAATTCTGCCCCAAAGACTACTCAGATCCTTATCCTCCCCTCCCCTTTGCTTCCTATTGTTTGTTTCACAACCAACTTCTGGCTCACTTGCTGAGTGACCAATCACAGAAATTCTTAGCATTTGGAGAAATAATCTTTAAACTCCAAGTTCCCTAATTTCATTTATATTTTTATGTTACTTAAAGATTACGGTCAGTTGATTTGTGATTGGTTGGACTTTTCCCTGCCCAGTTTGTTCACAGTGAAGTTAGCTTTAAAAAGTATTTAATTTTAATAACATATGAAATTTCTTTACTAACTAATGGTATTATGATGATGATTGTGATTCTAGATGGCCCTTCAATAAATGGGAGTGTCTCTCTGAATCAGATGATTAACAGTGGGAGAATGTTCTTTTAGCTGCAGAAGACCCTTTGTGTAAAAACCCAAATTCTCACGTGGCAACCTGATTCTATTTGGGAGGCAAACCTCTCTTCTTCTGAATTTGGAGGCTCTATCACGTTTGACTGTGCTCTGTATCCCGTGCACACAACCTAGAACAGCATTCACCAAGAATCTAGCCATGTCACAAACAGAAAAGATGATCTCAAAGTGCTGAAAGTGTTCAAGATGTGAGCAATCAGCTCCAAGTTCCAGAAGAAAGCTTTAAGTATCCAATTATCATCTTTCAAGACACCCAGAGGAGAACAAGCCATGTTACACATCGGCCCGTACCTTGGTGAACATGGGCTTTCCGTGCTGCGTGACCATAGCACACTGGTCACAGTCCACTGTGATGGATGAGTTGTGATACGACTCTTTCGAGTGTTTGAGGATGTAATACAGGTCAGTCACCCCTCCTTCAAACACAGTGCTAAAGTAACGGGGGATGAGGGTCCTGCCGATAGCTGGGAGAGAAACACAGAAACAACAAATTAATAAAAATATCCGGCTGGTCCCACACACCCCACACCACTGCCAGAGCTCCAACTCTATACGAGTCATCTCGGGAAATGATACCAGAAGGCAATTTTTCTTTATTTTTATAAACAGCCATGACCCTTCTGGATTATAGTTAATAAAATAAAATCCCCAACTATTCAGAAAAAAATCGTATAGTCATCTCTCCAGATGTCATGTCTACTAAAGTCAGTAAAGGAAGGGCTAGTCTTCTAAAGAGAATGGAGACAAACACATTGACTGCTTTGGGCCTCATGTATGTTCTCTAAGTGAACGTATTTTCAAAACATAAAGCACACCCAACCTACTTGGTTGGATTTTTCAATGGATTATTTATAGGCCAGTTATCCAATCATGCTTTACTAGCAGTGGTAGTCAAAATAATATACATTTTAATAATGTAGTGCTTTGTAGCATGTGGAGTATTTTGGTGTTCTCTCATTGGATCTTCAGAACAACCCCAAGAGGTTATCATGGGGGAAAAAAAAGAAAAGAAAAGTTATTAGGGATATGTGAAGGACCATCACATAACTTATGAATAGAAAACTGAGGTTTCTAGCCCCAAATCTGCAAACAACCAAACGCCCAGTCCTTCCACCACTATGTCTCAAACTGCTTTCATGAATGGGAACCTTTAAAAGATGAACCGCATTGTGTTTACAAAGGGATCTGTACTTAAGTAAATGTGAATACTGGTTATTCTGCCTGCTTCTGGAGTTGGTTTGGATCTCTTTCTGGAATAAAAGGCCCATTTTAAGAAAACGTGACACCGCCACTTGGTCTAAATTGGCCTCCATCATTCCCTGTGTCCTGCCCCATTTTAGTTTGAGTGATTGGTGAGTAGTGGGGTCTCTCTGATACATGATGCTTAGAAACAGCTAACAAGCCTGTGCAGTAGCAGAGATTTTAAATCCTCTTACACTGAAAATCCCAACTCATAATATCAGGAATCTTGCTTATGTGCAGATTTCGAGACAAAGAACTAAAGCACTCTCAAGAGATCTGAGTTTTTAAAAAAAAAAAAAAAAATCTCTCGCATTCACTATCTAATAACTCCTGAAAGACAAAAAATAATATTTAAATATTAAATATTTAAATATTAAAATAATATTTAAAATACATAAATGACCAAAGAGAGCTTTTAGTAGGCAAGATCATACAGTCTTCATTTGACTAGTTTAAATCATTTAATTTCATTTTAAAAGAATCCATGTTAATCTATTGCGTATAAGTCTTTTCTTGTACATGGATTTGGAGAAAAATAACTATTAAAAAAAAAATGCCCTGTCCAACTGTTTTCTGAAACAATCTCTAAAGAGTCCAGATGTGAATGACTGACCTCTGAATAATTTATGTAGTTGTTATTGCTTCATATTTACTGCAGTAAAACTCAATCAACACGTGTGTTCTAAATATTCCAGGATCTCAGGCAATTCCATCTTAAGTAATCGTTACACATACCTTTCTTAAATCCTGCCTAATCCCGAATAGCGCATGCTCATTCACTACATTCAAGTAGGAGTGACTTGAACCCACCATATCCTTAAACACACGGCTTACATTATAAAGAAAACTTTGTTAATGCAAAAAGTCCTTCTTGTACTTTGCTAAACAGATTACTTTGCTAAAAGTAATTGAACTCGTTTCAAATATTCGAACTTAAAACCACCATAAAACAGCTCTCGTAATACGACATTCCGGTGTGGGGGGGTACTGCGGAGGATAAATACGAACCATGAAAAGGCGGATGTGGGGGAGAACAGTTCACTACGGGATCCAAGGAACCCCCTAGCCGTCTAGGAGGTGGTGATTACGGAAGCCTGAGGCTTTCTCCAGCCTTTCCCCTGGTGGGGCTGCGCCTACCATCCCCCTCCCCCATGGCCTTGTTCGGACCCTCACTCACAAAACTCCGTCATCTGCTGTGGCACACCGCTACCCTGGTGGCCCCCAGGAAGCCGCGGCGACGGGGGTCATGTCTGTGTCCACATAGTCTCCTCTCCTCAAGTGTGGCCTGGGCCCAGTCATCTTCTCCAATCAGTACAATGTGGCACAAAAGGCCTGCTGTCAGTTTTAGGCTAAACCTTAAGAAGGACTAGAAGCTTCCACTTTGGCCTTGTGGGAAGTCAGTGCTAAGTACCAAGTCCAACTACTTTAAGACTGTCGTAGAGAAAGAAACATGGGGAGCAGCCACATGCAGTAGAACTGCGTCTTTCAGCCAGCACCCCCAGTGAAGCTTCCAGAACCAGCCAGCACCAACACAGTGAGGGAGGCCACCTTGAGCTCCCACTGACGTCCCGTGGGGTAGAGGTGGGCTGTCTCCCACAGGCTTTGTCCAAGTTGCAGACTCGGGAGTGAAGAACAGGAATGTTGGTATGGTAAGCCAACATGTTGTGGAGCTGTTTTACATGTAGCAATGAATAATCGTGGCACCATTTCAAACCCCCAGGTGACAAAGACGGGCAGGTTAGCGTTCTCTCCCGAAAGAAAGAGGGCAGTTTTGCCGTTCAAAACATGTGAATTGCAGAAACACAGAAGCTTGCACACGAGAAGGCAGACCAGAGAGACAGAGGATCTTTGGGGGCTGGTCTGGGCCCGCATCTCCACTGGGACTGCAGCCATCTCTAGCCCTGGGAGGCCCCACTTGGGTGACATTGTGCCTGCTAAAATCTAACACATTCCTTCCCAGAGGTGCGAGGGGAGAATCCGTTCTCGTGCTTTCTCCAGCCTCTCGGGGCTGCCGCCCTTCCTCCCCCGTGCCCTCTCCGTCCACCTTCAAAATCAGTAGTGGTGATGGAATCCTCATTGGGCCTCGCTCTCGTTTCTGCTGCTGCCCCTTTCCACTTTCAAGGACCCTTGTGACTGCATTGGACCCACTCAAATAATCCAGGACAATCGCCTATCTCGAGGTCCTTAATTTAAATCCTATCCACAAAGCTCCTTGGCTGTGGAAGTACATATTCACAGGGATTAGCACTGGACATCTCGGGGGGCCACCGTTCTGCCTTCCACAGAGAATAGCTTTGTCAAAGAGCTTCAAGGGAGACTAGTTAAAAATATCACACACACACACACACACACACACACACACACAGCAACGTACAGGTAAGTGTGCAGTGACTGGGACAGGCAACCAGGAAAAAAAATCGTGTGCTTGAGGAAATCACTCTATAGCTCATTCATTTCTTCTGCAGACATTCACTGAGCCCAGAGCAGGTGCCAGAGACACAAGGATAGATTTTTGTCCCTGTCTTTCAAACGCATTTCTAACAAGAGAGCTAACAAGTATCTAAATATCTGTAACACGTGATAACAAAGTTTAAAAATGAATTTGTGATTTTGAACTCTTTGCCAGTTTCTTCTGAATCCTGAATTCAATGTTACAAATTTATATTATTTTTGAAGCACTGAGAAGATTAAAACGTCCTTTTAATTTAGGAAATTGGGCAACCATACTGCACAGTCTAACGTAAATGACTTTAAATCAGTGAATATTTCAGATTTAGCTTCGGTGATCCCCTAACTCATCAGCCAGGCTAAATCTGAATCCATTTACATTTTATACTATCACACTCCTATATTAGACTTACACTTCGCATTTATGCTTTAATTATTGGAATTAAAAATAATTTATATGTATGTGTATATATATATCTACATTGTGCTTCCATGAAAGAATGACATTTTTCAAATATTCTTTTTTTGGGGGGCATGGTTCCCTGCCTTCAAATATTCTTAATGAGAGATTAAGACGATAGCAGATTATAAAAGAGATTCCAGTTTTTCTAACACGTTCAGGTCAAAGGTCCAAAAGTTGGGGAGGGGAAACGTGAGCAAGAGAGCCCAGGACTGTTTTCTGTGGTGCTAGGTGAGTGAAACACAGTACATATTAGTTATTTATGTATTTATGAAAGAGAAAAGAAAATCACAGATTAAATTATTCAAGAGCCTGAAATATATATAAAGAATGTCTAAATCATACTCTACCTGGGAGGTAAACATTAGTCCAGAAGTAGCTAAAATTTCATTCATAGCTAATTCGGGTGTTGAGCTCTGAATCCTATTTCCTTGGGAAGTTTTTCAATGTTCTGTTTAGCTCCCAACCACTGACCCCCAAACTCCACAAACTCTTCCGATCCCCCCAAGAATCTACTACACATTTTTTTCTTTCATTTTCTACCCACCAAATTTTTAATAACTTGACTAAGACTTCAGTCACATGACCTTGCCCTAGGTGTTGGGGAAACAGCCCAAATCAGGGTAGACCCCATCCTGCTCTCAGGGAGCTTCCGATCAAACAACTGTTAGAGCTGCTAATTGGTGTGCCATCGCCCCATCCCCCTGCTGCCTGACACAGGAGGAACCCAACACACATTTGCCGAATGAGTCCATGCAACCCACAAACCAATCTCCAGTTCCCGGTTGCAGGAACTCACGTGTAAGCCCGCCTCATTTCATCCCATTCAACCCGTGCTTTGGCATATTTAGACAACTCCGGACCCGGATTCTGTCGGTCATGTACCACCAGCTATTTTCATGATCGGCAAAATGTCTCTTTCCCTTCTTCCAAGGTACTGACAACAGCATTGTCAGGAGAGGTCCACAGTCATGGCTGGAGTGCTACCGCGAGTCAACACCTTTTCCAGAGCAAGTCCATGCTCTAGCTACTGATGCCCCACAGACATGGGGCAGGGTCAGTGGGGAGAGAGGGAGGGGTTAGAGAGAGACCTAAGTGAAAGGGCGAACGGACATCAGCCAGGCTCGGGGGACCAGGGGGAGGAGGGTGGTCCAGGCCGAGGGAGCGGCATGTGTTAGGGAGCACGGCGCATGCCTTGGGCTGCTATCTTCACCACATCTTACACATTTATACCTCAGAGGATCTTGTCTGGATGAACTACTGCATTACGCAGACCTCCCTCACGCTCTCATTATGACAGTATAAGGTGTTTGAGTTATCTAAACCTTATAATGTGGCTCACATCTGGTAGATTTATCTCCACCCTCTGTATTAACTTCATTGCACCATTTTCATAACTACTGTATTGATTCTTCAAGATGAACCTTAAAATAACATTTTCAAATTCTTAATAAAAAAATGGAAAAGAAGTTGATTTAAATTAAATTTAATATACTAAGAATGGAGTTCCCTGGTGGTGTAGTGGCTGGGCTTCAGTGCTGTCAATGTTGTGGCCTGGGTTCGATTCCCAGCCAGGGAACTACCCACATTTAAAAAAAAAAATACACACACACACACACACACACACACACACACACATATATATACTAAGAATGAGTTGTCATCTTTAAGATGCTCAATCTTCCCATTCAAAAACATAAAATGTTTGTCCATTTGTTTAACTCTTTATTTCTACCTTTAAAAAATTCTGCAAGTTTTTATGTATAGATACCTAACATTTCTGGTTAAAACAATTCTTGAATATTCCAGTTATGCTTAATATGTTTATTATATTTCTATTTGGAACACAAATTAATACTTTTATTATTTTAATAGCTTTTAAAGGCTTTTAAAAAAGTTTTCTAGATGAAGAAATCACTCCCAAACATTGATAATTTTTTCTTTCTTTTCAACATATTTACATAATTAATTTCTCACTCTATTGCAATGATTAGACTAGACCTTTCAGGGAGGAAAAAAAGATTAAGAAGTTTGGCAAGTTATAGACATTTCCCCTGATTTTCTTCTTTTCAGAAAATGCCTCCAAGATTAGGAAAGTACTATACAAAGTCGAACAATGAAATTCATGAATTCATCCTAGAAAAAGTGTTGCACACCTCACTGCTGAATATCACTACTGTCACCTTTGAAGGGCTCCCCTTGGGAAGCTGTGCACCAACACCAGTGCCTAGTCCACCCTTCAGAGCAGTTTTGGAACTCTTTTTCTAGAATGACCATCAGAGCTGTCTTTAGATCCAAAATGTGCCAAGTAAGTTCACAAACTTGCCACTGTGCGCTTACACTGGCAGCACTGTACAAACAACTCAGTAAGATGTGAACAAACAACTCATCGAGTTGTTTGTACACATCCTAGAAAACCACTTTTTCTGGGATGTGTTTGCAAAATAATTGTCCAACTTCATATGCTGATTTGACATCATATTACTTATCACAATGGAACGAAAACCAAATTATTTCTAATTTTTGTTTTTATGACTTTTTTTTTTTTATCCTGCTGGATATTCAATTTGATCAAATGCCTTTTCAATAACTATCAATTCTCTAATTTTCTTTAGAAAGCTATCTACTCATATAGTCTCAATTACTGAACACTTTTTGTATTCATATAAACCTTACTGTCTCCTGGGCGCGCGTGCACGCGCGCACACACACACACACACACACACACACACACACACACATTTTTGTATAAAATTTTCCATAAATTCAACTTAGGGATTCATTCATTCCTTTAACGGTATTGGTGAAAGCAGTGCTCTGTCTGAGGCACTATCCTAGATAGTAAATTAGAATGACAGAGTCAAGTTCAGTCCAGTGATTCTCGTAGCATTTTCTAATCCCAATGGGTTTCTGAAGATCTCAAAAATGTATCTCTAGCTAGTTCTGTATTTTTTTTTTAAAGTTGTTCAAAAAAGAACATGCTTAGCATGTTTCTCTGATTGAAGTAGGAAGGATCTCAACTCATGGTAATACTGATTAGCGCTTGATTAGTGATTATGAATAGCACTTAACATAGGTGGGAAAAATATAATACAAGATACTAACATTATTTAATAAATGTGATTAGGTTATCATGATTATATTCCACACTCACGTTTTACAGGAGAAGGATCTGATAGCCAGAGAAATTAAACTGCATAGCTACTTGGAGACATGGGGGGAATAAAGTAGACCACTTGTTTTAAATCAACCAACACTGGTTTATTTCTATGCTCAAATTTAATTTGTATTAATTTTTAAATAAGATAAGTAATGTGTGTGCAAAAATGGAATACATTACTGTCATGGAGACTCACTAACTGCTCAGCAGATCTGATTTCTTTTTCTGGTACTGCCAGTAGATTTCATGTCCTACGCTCCCTTCCAGTCGGGGGCTGCCATGCAATGGAGTTGTGACCTATGCCTTCAACTCCTCCTTGGGTACCTTTTGTTACTAGTGTGTTATGCAGACTTACAGGTTTCTAAATTATGCAGTTACCTCCGTATACAGAGGGTGCCAAAAATGTATACATATTTTAAGAAAGGAAAAATACTATAATAAAATTGTAATACTCGATATATACGGATGACAAAAGATGAATACAAGTCACATCTGACTTCTGCAGTTACAGGAGGTGCTCAGAGTGGTTATTATCTGTCCAGACGCTTCTGGTTACGGCGAACTACTGCGTGAGCAACGCTGACCAAGGTGCCCACTTGTGTCACTGCACGTGTCGTTTCAGTTTCTTCCTGAAGTACTTCCCGTGTAGCTGGTTTTCTGCAGGACAGCACGTCCTTTAAGGTCCCCATAGGTAGAAGTCAAGGGGAGTTAAGTCAGGAGAATGTGGGGGAAACTCAAACAACATCCTCAACACTTCCAAATGGTCTTGTGCTCCTCGAATGACAACCGTGCTTCCACAACTTTTTTATTGTCCTGCCTGTCACATGGTGACATTAGTGTTCATTCGATTAACACCATCTTTTGAGCAAAAGTCATACTACGCATTGCTACCATGGTTCAATTCAACTTCGAAAAGTAATCCATAGGTGACATCTCTTAACATACGTGTACACTTTTGGGTACCCCGTACGTGTCCCCATAGAAAACACATAGAAGCATTGTGTGTGAGTGCCTTTTGTTTTGTTTTACATAAAAATTATCATATGAACTATATCTATATGGCACTTGTCTTTTTTCACCCAACAAGACATTTTTGACCTCTAAGGTTAATTCATTTTTTAAAACCACTGCACTATATCCCAGAGTACGGCCGCTTCACACGTTATTTAGACAGTCCCACGTTGAGGATGTACAGATTGTTTTTCAGTATTTTTCAACAGGGTAGACACAGCAAAAGAAAAAAAAAAGTGTGTTTTATTTAACTAGGTACCAGTGATTGCTCTTCAAAGTGCTGTGACCAATTTGCTCTCTCACCAGCCCTGATAGTACGTCATACCTAGAGCTTCTCCAGGTATGGTCAAGTCCTACGTTTTCTACCACTTGGGTCATGCAGCGTGTCCCTCATAAAGGGGTACCCCTCAAGTACCCAGAGCTTTACCTACGTGTGGATGATAAATTACGTAATTAATCACAGACATCCTGCTCACGGGGTTATTACTCCGAGTGAATCAGCCACGTTTGACACTTTCAGATGCTTTGCAGTTTTCTGGAATTATTTACCCCAACCCCATTCACTTAGCTAAAGAAAGAAACCAGAACGACTACTCCAGACTAGAGAAGTGAGAACATTCGATGCCTTGGTTTGCCAAAGGTGCCAAACTTCAAGAGCTCTTGTAAAACGATTTCACCTGATCTTAGCCCGAAGGCCGAGACGTGACCTTAGGGAATTATTCCCATGTGACTCACTGGGCCTCTCAAAGTCAAAGCCGCGGGAGCCCCGTGAGGCCTTCTGTTCCGTGTTTTGCGTGAGCACGACCGGGCGGGGCTGGAGGAGTGCTGCCAGGGACACAGGTACGTGGGTGACTCCCAACTTAGCGGGAAGCGAGGCCAGCACGCGGCAACGGTGCCCGGGCCGAGGTGGGGGCGACCGGCCCCGCCCCGCGGCTGGTGGCACACGGGTTTCCTCAAAGCTGTTAAGCGGCCACTGACACAGAAGCCAGTGACACGGGGGCCTGGCAGTGGGTTTCGAGGCCGAAGGAAGGGTTTGCAGCATTAAACGACAGACCAGCCGTCCCCACCGCCCCTCTCACCGCCGCGTTTCCATATGCCCCGTCCTGCTCAGTGCCGCCACATACCCTGCTCCCCCAAACTCTGCCCACATAGCAGCCCCCGCTCGGGGTGCCCCCGTCCCACCTCTTCCGTTTCATCCCAAGGCTTGCACATGCTCGGGTCTCAGCTACGGCCTGTCCCCTCGGTTTTCCAGGTCTCTCGTCTATACTCCAAGGGGTTACAAGCTCGGGGGCTGCAGCCTGGCTGTGCCATTTATCACTACGTGACCTTGGCTTACACCCTTTACACCCCGGTTTCCTCACCTGTGGAGCGGGCATGGACAGTCACTAACTCCATGGGCCGCAGGCAAGGCCCCTGCACGGAGCCCGACTCGGCGAAGCGCGTCGCTTGAGGCATTCCTCCCCTCGCACTCGGCGTGCACCCCCGAGGCCGCTCCCCCGGGGACGGGGCCCTTATGCCCTCCCCTTAGTGCCTCAGTGCCCTGAAGGCACGGGCGCTTCTCGAGGATGTCGCTCTCAGCACACGCGCGATGGCGGCTGAAGCCGTGTTTGGCCGCGCGCAGGCCCGCGCACCCGCGCAGACGGCCGGCCCCGAGCGCCCCGGGCCTGGACGCGGGGTCCCCGCAGACGTGCGGCCCCCTTCGCGGCTCAGGGCCGTGCAGCAGCAAACAAGGTGTTAAGGGCCCCACACCCGGATCTTCCGGCTCTGAACGCTCCGGCTCAGAAGGGGAAGGACTGGACACAAAACGTTTGAAAGTTTCTTCTCGGCATTAAAGTTAATTTTGAGTTTTCCAAGTAAAAGCAGCGTCCGATCTGAGTCTACTTAGTTTGAAGGGGCTGTTCCCTCCTTGGACCTGCGTGCGGAATTCATAAACAAGAGCCTACTTCTGCAAACAAAAAGAGAAGAAAGAAAGGAAGGAAGGAGGGAGGCAGGCAGGGAGGGAGACAAACGCAGGACAAAAGGAAGGAAGGAAGGGTAGGCCTATTCCCAAACAGAGGTGTTGGGAGGAGAATCCATGACGTTTGGGAGGCAGTGAGGGGGGAGGGTGGTCAGCGTTAGGAGAGTGAGGAGATGGCCCAGGGCCCCGTAAATCCTTGGCCAGGCACTCCTGGGTGAAGGAAGCTTGTGGGCAGGGAAGCCACCGGGAGAAATACTGCCTGGTGGAAGTGACAAGGTGCTGCACTGCAGCTTGTGACTGCTGCCCTGGAGGCCCAGAGGCACCTCCTGCACCAGCGATGGCGCCTTTTGTTATTTCGCAGGACTATGAACTCAGAAATGGCCGACCTCAGCTACCTGGGCAGGTGAGAGGTCCCCAGGTTCTCCTCTAGGGAGCTGGAACTACCTGTTGGTTCCTGGCTATAGGCTCAGTGTGGAGACTGCACAGGAACAGACCCACATGTTCTGTTCATCTGCAACACCCCCCTCCCTCCATTCATAATAAAGCCTGGGGGGCTGTCATATGCTCGCTACATGGTGATAATATAGCTTCCTTCCAGATGACCTTGAGAATGAACTGAGACAGAAAAAGTGCACTGGCCGTCCAGCTCAGCTCTTGGGACACACGGTGCTCCATCCGTTCTACCCGCGAGGGGCTTTGTGTACAGCAAGTGCTCAGTAACTGCTTGCTGAAGGCGAGCACAAAGGCAGAAATACAGACAGCACATCAAGGATCAGACAAACCTTTCCTACAGTCTCCCGTCTGTACAGAAAAACAAGATACCTCGAAGCGTTTTTATGAAGGAGCTTGCAAGATGGCTGCCTTCAAGGACCCAGAGAAAGCACTGCATGTCGCTAGGCCACACCTTCTCCATTTCTAGCAAACCCGGGACGAACTTCGCCCGCCACTCGCAGTTCCCAACCTGTTCAAGATTCCAGGGATTACAAACAGTAGAGCAGGGTAATCTGGGTACCTTTCTCCTGCCTGTCCAGGATTATTCCCCAAATCTCTGAAAAGTCTAAGTATTCTTTTTGTAGTTTGCATTTGAATGGTTGCTAATTTGCAACGTGTTACTTTAATAACATCTCTGCAAAATTCTTTCTCCCTCCTTCTCTGTCTTCCCTCCTCCCTCCCTCGTTTCCCATCCCCCCCCTTTTCCTTTCTCTCAAGTCTTCTGTTTCGGGGATTTCAGCCCCTCCTCAGCAGGAACATTTTAGCAGCATGGGTTTATGGCCACCGTAAAGAAGAAGGTTTGAAAGGCAAAATCAGAGACGTGGTCCCCAGCTTCATAACAAACTCCTGTCAAAACATAACAAACCACAGCCAGACATCAGCTGCGGTGACAGGATGCAAGACCGTAAAGATGATGGAGATCAGATGGGACAGGCACTTTACAGAAACAAACACCTTCCGTGCAAACAGAGTGAGAGTAACACCGGAAAACCCTTCCTGGTGGAAAAAAAAAAAAAAAAAAAAAGAATGGTTGGAAGAAATGAGGACAAAAACATAAAATTCAAATGACAGCCCAGCTCAAGGAGATAAACCCAAGGCGACAAAGAATCCAATTTTACTAAATCAAGCCGACATCTCCTCCTGACTTTAATTGACCTCAGGAAGCTGGATCCTGAACAGACATAAAATTAAGGATTGGGCACATCCGGTGGAGAAATGGACCGTCAGTGTGTGGGTTTCTGAAGTGTCACTGTCTCGGGACATTCTTGGTTCTGTAGAGGACACATGAAATCATCTATTCCACTGGTGGCCCGTGCCATGAGGTCAGGGCTTCTATGTCCTAAGTTGTACCACACGGAAGCTTCCAGATCTGAGTCTGGATCCTGCCATATGTCCAAACTTCAATTCGGGGTTCCCTTTTGTTGCCATTATTGGAAAGAAGTCGATGTAGGAAGAGAACATGAAACTGATGCATGCAGCTTATCGGGGTGCCGAAGAAAGCCTATGAAATCGGAAGCGCACACATGGGGGAGCGCCTCACGGTCTCCTTTTGCAGGAGCCCCTCAGTTGCTCAGGGCCATCCGTTTTGAAAAACCTCTCCTTACTTTCTGGCGTTCCTCTTCCGGATATTCTGCCTGACCCTTTCTCCTTCCTTGATTTTTTTCTGGACAATTCCATCTCTTCTTTAGCTCTTACCTTCAGAACTGTGCCTCCTCAGGGCACCTTCTCTGATTCCCACAAGCCATGCTGGCTAGGTGTGCCCCCTCCATATCCCACGGCCCACGTGCATGGTCACTGGACTCAGCACGTGACAGCAGTTCTTAAGCAGACTGCATCTGGGGAGCAGACTGAGGTCAAGATTCCCAGGCCTCACCCCCAAAAGCATGTGTTCAGTGGGACTGCAACGGGGGCAGGGCCTGGCATTTTTAGCAGGTATGCCAGGTGCCTTGGATGCCGGTGGTCACTAGAGCACATTTGGAGACACTCTGTCTTCGTAGCACATCGCTTCCACGAGGATGGTGACCACATCTGCCTCATTTCAGGGGACCCAGCACCCAAGAGCAGCCATCCCCCATAAACGTGCATGGATACATGCGTGTATGCAGGAATATGGGTGTGCATACGTGTGTACATCATACACAAACATGTGCCCATGCACACACACACACACTATATTTTGCCAGGTATAACGCACTTCTGTGTAGACTGTGCACCCACATTTTTGGCCCAAGCCTCCAGGGAAAAATATTTTAATTTTTTAAATCAAATTTTTATTTGTTTATATTAATATTTAGGTATTTGATTTTTGCATTATAAGGGAATTTCAGCACATACTTTTTAACATATTAGGGCACAAGGAATTTTATGTAACAAATAATTATAAAACACAAGAACAGATACAGGGTACAAGAAATTTTATATCTAAAAAAACCCAATTATTGTATTCCAGGGCATTATTTTGCATACGGATATCATTATTGATTTCTAGAGTTACACTTTTAATTCATAAGCATAATTAAGAGAATTAAAAACACGTTTATAGGTACGGAATTGGCACTGCCCGTGCATAAAGGGCACCCTTCTTTTTCCCTCACGAATTGGGGCAGAATGTTGCGCATTATACACGGCGCAATACGGTGTTTACTCAGTGAACGTGAGATGCCACAGCGATGAGAATGGTCGTGGCCGGGAGTACTGCGGTGCAGGTCTTACTAAGAGACGTCTTCCATGATGAGATTCCAAGAGAATGGATGGGATTCCCCGAACACAAAAACGGAAGTAAAAACTTGCGCTTGCTGTGACCCACAGCCAAGTGACAGGCTAGCCGCCTCTGTCCTGCCGGAAACCCCACAAGCCTTACCCTGCCGATGACCCCAGGGGCTGACTCTGAGCAAGGGCACCCCGCGTCCCCCAGGCAGACACCTCTGCTGGGAGGACATTTCCAATGTCCCAGACCGCAGTGCGGCCACAGAGAGGATGGTGGAAAACGGATTGGAACGGTGACGTCCCTGTACGTTCCCTAAGTTATTATTTCTAGAACACCGGCATAAGTACAATCGAGTGCTGAGCTTTAGCCCAGCTTCATTATAGTGGGCACCCTGCATGATGAATTTGCTGGAGCTGAGGGACTTGTGATCCAAGAAGGTAATTCCCAGAGCCCCCAGGCCTTGTGAGCGCCTATGAATGGACAACCAGGGTGATCACTCCTACAATTTCGGGCTGCGGGGATGGGAACAAACCTTGCTGGTGGATAATATCAGTTGTCAAGCATGTGTTTTATAACCCACAGAAATCCCTCTTGGTTTTGCAAGCTGCTGGTGGATATCTTTGATTAGTATTATTTTTTTCTGGCTGCATAGAACTTAGGAATAATTCTATTCCCCCCCCCCCCATTTCTACAGGCAAATTAATGGTAGAGAAAATTTAAAACAAAAAATCAAGATAGTGGATAAAAACATCATGAATAAGCATTGCATCAGCACCTTAAGCACTGCTGAAAAGATTCTAAACGCATATGTTAGTATCTGTAGCCAACGCGGGGAGGATCTTGCAAATGTCAGGTGCACTGCTTCCTCTGCCTAAAAAATGATGAGCCTTGGGATGTGATTGCGTCTGTCCCATCTCTCCAGCCCCTGGTTGTCCGAAAGGCCCGTAAGGGGAGCAATTGTATCTATTTAGATCGTCTCTGCATCTGGAATGTTCAAAACAGTGCCTGGCCCAGTTGCCAAATAATTACTATTTTTGTTCATCACATTGGGTCTCTAACAGCTGGAAGACTGGGCTGATCAAGTCGACGGGGATTAGGAGTCAAAGCAGGCAGATATGATCCAGGAAGGGATGAGCCTCTGAGGAAGGGAAAAGCAAGAGGAGCCAGGTAAGGAGGTCAGAGAGAAGACGCAGGCGAATCGGAAGAGGATACCGACAGCAGGCTGGGACAAACACACAGACTGCAGGCGGCGAGTCGGGGAAGGGGCAAGTCCCAAATCAACATCCCTGGTGTGGCCAAGGGAAGGTTTGCCCAGACTCTTGAGAGTCCCTCCTTGTGGAGGAAACCCCAGTGATGTGCTCCCTCTCACCTATCTGCAGGGAGGAGGGGAGGTGCGAACAGTGATAGACTCTTCTCAGAGAGGTGACAGTTTAGAAGGAGAAGTCGGATGCGTGTGGCCCACCCCGTTCTCTTCCTTTACTGGGATACAAGCTCTGCTGAGAACACATGTTCTGCTCTGCAATTACAAGGGCAGACCTTGTCCTAGAGGATGCACGAGCCACACTGGTGATGGGGTAGGTGAGTCTACTTGCTCATAGACTTAATATTAGGAAAGCCACTTGTCTATTGATAGGAGCCGTGTTCTCCAATAACTGTACCAGAATTATAGATGGTATCTTTTTAATTTGCTATCTTCTTTGTCTTCTTTCTCAGCTGGTTCAGATGTGAAGAGTTAAAAAAAGTATCACTGATGGGAATCTCAATTCACTGACAAATAGTTGGCAGGAAGCAAACACATTTCAACCCAATTCAATTTCACAGATGCTTTTCACAAACCTACCACATGTATAGTGCCATGTTGCATTTCAGAGGAATTACAGCAGTAACCAAGGCAAGATTTCAGACCAGGATACTTACAGAATGTTCTAGACTCAAGACAGAGGAGTATGTCCCTGATGTCACAATAGATTCAATGACAAAAGCCAACTGTCCCGTGTCCAGGTTTAGATATCCATACCCTTTAGTCAACCTGGGACTTTTTGTAGCCCCAGGGGCATCTTGTAACACAAGCTCCCGAGCTCCTTCGTCTTGTCTTGGCCCCAAGGTCTAGAACAAAGGTTAGCATAGACCATCATGATGGGATGGTTGGCCAGATGGACGGATGGATGAGTCCTGCTGCCTATCAGAAGATGTGCAGGTAAGAAGGTAAAAGTCTTCAAGTGATCAGAGTGGCAAGTTAAAGAGGGCTGGAGCTCTCCTAGTGATTACACTCCTAAATAAATTGTGTAAGTTTAGAAAGATGTTTTCAAAACTATGATAGTGGGCATTTTTCTTCGATTAAGAACCACTTTCAACAGTACAAGTGAAAGTGCTTTGGAATAAAGGCAGGTGATGGCTGCTAAGGAGGTGGGCGACAAATCTATACAAAGAGGCCCCTGCCTCTCCTCTCTGAGCAGGCTGACCAGACGTCCCATTTTGAACGGGACGGAAAACAACAGTTCTGTCCTGTTTCAAACATTACGTGTGGTCAACTCACTGACACTGTGAATTTAGCCCAGTGAGATCAGGCTGACCATATGGACCGTTTGAAACGGGACCATACTGTTGATGTCTGTCCCATTTAGAATGGTACATCTGGTCAGCCTATCTATGAGTCTTTTCTGGAACAGTGAGGTTTGCTTTTTGATGGGGAAGGCTACTTTGATTTTCTAGTGGGCCAGGCACCAGTTGAAGAATGCTTATTTAGACTCAGAGGAACCAGCCATTGGATTATATATTTCAAGGGGAACAAACAAAGGGAAAAACAAAAACTAGGAATGTCTGGTGCATTGGAGGCATTCAATAACTGTTGCTCGAATGGCATAAAAATGAATGAGATACGTGTTTATACAAAGAAAGCCAAAGTGGGTACAAGCCAAAAACCAGTGGGATGAAACTGAGGCTCGAGTTAAGGCAACAGCTTTAGTAGAACTTTCCTTCCACGCCCAAAGTCCCTTGAGCTGTTAGCCTTAGGGGTTAGAGAAGATGGCAGGAATGACAGCTCCTGGTGAACTTGAACTTCGTAAGGCAATTTGGAATGAAAAGCTGCAGAAAGAAGTTAGTAAAGGGTTTGGACAAGGCAGGAACAAGAGCAAATCTGGATTTCAATACTTCCCAGCATTAAATTTATAAGTATGAATGTACGTGTGTGTGTGTGTGTATGTGTGTGTGTGTGTATAACCCACTTTTGCTAACAGCCCAGTGGTGCTTCGTTTACTCTATTAAAATATTTACATGAAATCACTGAGAAACTGAAAAGGAATTTTATAGATCTAGCATAAGGTAAATGTGTGTGTTAAGGGGGAAAATCTCCTTCAGTCTCTACAAGGAGTCCTTCATAAAATTTCAGAGCCTCAACCAAATCGTCCACAAAAACACTGTGATAAAAAGGCTACTTTCCTGAGGTCTGCAATCCTCTATAATGGTCTACATTCTGATTAATTGACCTTTCTATCCATGTCCAATTTTTGCCACATTTCTTTTTCTACACCAACTTCTCAGTACTTTTAACAAACTCGCAAAGATGACCGACCACTGTTCCATTCCAAAGCCAGACCCACGAGTAGGATGGAAGTGACAAGAGGGAGGACCTCACCTCCGTGCTCGTTTCTGTACCGCCAGCATCCGGCCGGTATTTCCTGGCACGAAGCAGGCGCTCAGTAAGTATTTGTTGAATAAACCAATGATGACTGGCATGAATTTAGCAAAGTAACACCCAGTGAGGGTAACTGGAGAAAAGCGAGGGGAAGGAGGACGTGCAAAATAAACTATAAGGACAAACCGTTCTGCAAAGGAGTGCCGTTTTGCTGCTTTTAAACATGCTCTTTAAAATCAATGGCTATCAAGTGCTGACAATTGGGTGATACTTGGAGATACTCGAATAACTCAATATGGCCACACGTGTCATTATCACATGCCGAGAACGCGCTTAATGTCCTTGAGGTGGCGTATGTGTTTTAAAGAGTTTAACACTCCCCACATACTCGACCATCACCAGACTTCTACCATTTGTAAAGCAAATTGTTTTTCGTCTCATTGAGAAAGGAATTTCATACTAAATCGTATTGCCGTGACCCTGAATTTGAGGTATCCAAATGTAAGACATTTTATTGCAGCTGGTAATGTGACAGTGTAATAGTAACAGCCCGTCATTGCTGTTATCCAAACCCTGTCTGCAAGCTAACAGCTGCTACTACTTCTAAGAAGGGTGTTAGTAGCTAAGCCAGTTTAAGTTCTTACCTTTGCCTGTCACTGGGTTGTCTTTTTTACCTGTACTATCCCTTCCAATACTCTCAACAACTTTACACAATGGATAGTAGTACTATTAACCCAGTTTCACAGACAAAGGGACTGAGGCTCAGACCAAAGGCCCAAATTCAATCAATAATATGTCCTGCAGCAATTAGCTTTTCTTGTTAGGACACTTATGTGTCCCTAGCATTTTTATTTAACTTTATGCATAGTTGAACTCCTCACCATGTCCAGCATGGTGTCATCCACGTAATAGATGAACAATAAAAGTTTTGCTAGATTGACCCCATTGTGGAAATACGAAAGTACAAATGGTTATTTATAAAATACTAAAGAATTTATTTTTGTGGATAGTATTTCAAAGCGATTAGGTAGTATCTATTTGGGATAATTTCAATACACAGGGACCTTTAAGGTCACCTAATCTAACCATCTGCCCAAAGTATCTGGCCAAGTGCAGTAGTCTGAAATCTTTCCAAGGCTGCCCCCACTGCCTTCAAGATAAAGTCCAGGCTCTAGGTGACCTCAAGGATCTGCCACAACCTGGTCTCTGCTTAGCTCTGTGATCTCATTGTCTGCTACCTCCATGCCTCTTTTTCTCCTCGTCTTCTCCTGACTCCCTCGGGTCCCTACCACCTACCCACGTCACAGACAGACACACGCTTTCAGTTCTAACAGAACAGACCTTCTTACTGCTGCTCTGAACCTGACAGCTCTCCTGCTTCTGTGTTTTAGTTCATGAGGTTCTATCTGCTTGGAATGCCATTACCTTCCTCTGGGTAATTTAGCCCTTAAAAACCACCTCCAGGATACTTAGCGCCAGCGTCTCCTAGCAGTGCACATCCCACACTTGGCTCCCCCTGAGATCGTCAGCTCGCTGACGGTGGGCGCTACACCTGCCACATCGCCACACTCTCCCAGGACCGGGGACAGAAGGGGCTGGATATATATTTCGTGAAGGAATGGGTCAGACTCAGGAGCCAGGATTTCCAGTGCCCACCCATTTACCCCGGCTTATCAACCCAGAAAAACCCGGGCGCCATAGAGCCTTTGTGCAGTACCATCTTCTGTACACGGGGAACGGGTCCGAGTTACCCCGAAAACTCACAGGAGCTTAACCGCAGGCCCAAAGCCGCTAGTCCTGTGGCTTCTTTAACAAGGGGAAGCACTTCTTGACGCAGGCGTGCTGTTAGGCTCGGGATAGGACCCGTCCCAGCGCCTCCCAGGAAGGCTAGTCGCTGCTCTCCCCGACATCGCCAGGGAACCCGCATTCTGCGGGGCTCGGCCCTGGGACGACAGAAAGCCTCCCCGGGAAGCTCTGTGGAGAGCCCCTGGTCGGGCAGAGCAGGCAGCTCTCTCAGTCTGAAACGTCACGGGGAATGGCAGCACACTGAATAGCTGAGCCAAGGCTTTGCCCCTGACCTTCATTTACTCCCAGCACACCGTTATGACATGTGTGATTAACTCGTTGGTACAAATGAGGCTTAAAGATGGTAAGTGGCGTGTCCAAAGTCACACCCTGGCTGGAACACTTGTGCTCTATCCCCATGCACTACTCCAAACTCCAACCAGGACGCACACCACTTACTGGGCCACCTGGGTGGGGTGGGATGAGCCCTTGCTTTTCGATCGCTCACGTCTGACTCTTTCGCTCACTGTTCTGCGTAGCGCAATGCCAGATGCCGGGCTCGCTCTCGGTGTGCGGCCCTGGGAGACAGGTTGTCACAAAGCCTAAAGCCTGAAACTGGTCATCCGGGACCAGCATGTGTCAACCACAACTTTGCAAAGACCTTACTCCTGCATCGGACTAGCTCCACACTCCAGTGCCATCGACATGAGACCCAGCCAGGTTCCCGGCTTGCAGCCGTCCCCAGCGGTCAGCTCTCAGGGCCAAGCTGCGATTCATTGCAAGTCGTCGCCAACATCTTTTCATTTGCTATCAGTGTGACCTGGGGCGCGTTGCTTAACCTTGCTCTGCCTCAGTTTTCCTCTGTAAAATGGAAAGATAACGGTGTCTAGCTAGGCTGACCAGATGTCCTATTTTAAGTGGGACAGCAAACAAGGGCCCTGTCCCATTTCGAACAGTGCAGATGGTCAGCCTGGTCTCCCTGGGCCCAATTCCAGGCATTGGTAGGCTGACCAGACGTGCCGTCTGAAACGGCACAGCACCGTTGTTTTCTGTCCCATTTAAAATGGGACGTCTGGTCAGCCTAAGTCTAGCTCAAGTGGCTGTTGGGAGCTTCAGAGGAGACAGCTTACATAATGTCCCCGTATGAGCGACACTTGGTGAAGGCCCGCTAAGCTTGTACAGGACGCACAGCAGCCCCAGTGGGAAACGGTTCCTGGTCTCTCCTCTGAAGGGCTGCCGACACCTGCATGAAAATGCTGCAGGAAGCAGGTCCTTTCGGATGGCCATAAACTGGGACCTGGCTGGGGACGGAGTCTCCCAGACCTGCGCGGGGACTCAGCCCAGAGAGTGACAGCGTAGCTGTACTGAAGTCTGCCGCCGCCGTTTCAGGAAATTCTCCCGGGGAGGCCGGATGAGAAAGCACCCGGTCCCTTCCGCTGCCCCCACCCGGTCCCTTCCGCTGCCCCCACCCGGTCCCTTCCGCTGCCCCCACCCCGTCCCTTCCGCTGCCCCCACCCCAGTGGCTGTGCCCTCACAGCCCGGGCTTGCCTCACTGTGGGGGGCTGGTGACTAACGAGCATTTCCCTTCAGGGCGATGCCTACCGCCCCGTAATTCCAGTTTCCATGTACTGTGTCAGGAAGTGCTTAGAGCGTGTAGGGAATAAGCAGTGGCTGAGCTTACTGGAAACATCTGTGGTCGTGCCCCGCGTGCTCCAAACCGAGAGGCAGGGCGCTTGCTTTCCCCTCCAGCCTGACAGAAAGTGGGTCGTACGTTTAAAAATACTCAGCTTCCCCGCCCAGGACACCTTCCGTACAAATCACTACTTTGCTAGGTGCTCACAGGGACCTTCCTCCACCTTCTGGAAAGAAGGAAACTAGCATTCTTCATCATCATCATCATCATCATCATCATCATCATTACTTTGGCTGCTATTTATTATGTATCAAGTCCTTTACATTATCTCCATTTTATGGATGAAAATAGCAAGGTTGAAAAAGGTAAGATTATTCTCCCAAATTCACACAAATATTAAGTGACAGAGAGTTGGGGTTCCAAAATGGCCCCCAGGGTCCTCGCCTCCTGGTAGTCATAGCTTTGTGTAATTCCCTCCTCTTGAGTGTGGGCTGGATTTGTGACTTGCTTCCAGCAATAAAACAGAATGTGGCAGAGGTGACAGGATATCAGTTTCAAGATTTGGTTACAAAAAGACCGTGGCTTCCATCATGGCTCACCCTGAGGGAAGCCAGCTGCCGCGCTGTGAGCTGCACGGTAGAACACGTTTCCGGTTGGTGGACCCCAAGGACCTACGTCTCCTGACAGTCATGCGAATGAGCTGGGGAGCAGATCCCCGAGTCAAGACCCGAGGGGAATGCAGCCCCAGCGCCGCCTTGATTACAGCCTTGGGAGAGACACTGACCCAGAGGCACCTGGAGGACATGCCTGGAGTCCTGAACCACTGACGCCGTGAGATAATACATGTTCGCACTTTCAACTAGTACATTTGGGGGTAATTTGTTACATAGTGACATTTAACTAATACACCAACTCCGTTTGGTTGGCTCCACAGCCACGCTACATTGACCTGGGGACACGGCGTCTTTATTCACGTGTCCTGCAAGTCAGAGTCCTCCGACCTCATGCCAAAGCTGCTCCACAATGGGGCACAATGCAGCAGGGCCGGGAGCGTGCAGGGAGAGAAGAAGGGGAGGGAGGAACGGAGTTGGTTCGGAAATTCCAAGAACTGATCTTCCCACGCTCCACCATTGCTGGGCTCTAAAGAGGAGGAGGATCCCGGGTGCACACAGATCAAGAACTGAGAAGTGACGAGTCTATTAAGTACTTCAGCCACTCACTGGGCTGGATTATGGGCAGGGCATCAGGTACAGTGGTGCAGTGTGGGCCCTGCACAAAGGGACCAGGCGCCAACGCGTGACAGTGGTCCGAAATCGGCTATATGCACCCAAAGGGAGCACCTTTTAACGCCTTTGTGGGCTTGCAGTGGCTGTGGGTGTGGCATGTCTTGTTCCTAACAGGTAGACTGGGACAGGCCTTGTCAGGCCTAGGAATAGCCCCAGTTATAGTGGCACCAGGAAGCTGCGCCCTGTCAGTCAACTGAGTTTCTCTGTTGACTTTCCATCTATACTCCCTTGTCCATTGGTAAAGTTTTTGTGAAAATCCCAGGCAATCTCAACGATGCTGCTGATGCTAATCAGAACCTAGATAGCGTTGACTCTTTAAACAATGTACTTTCAAGTCTTTAGTTGGCCCAGAGCATTAAAGCGAAGACCGTGTGGTGTTCCCCTGGGGCGGCCCGATAACAGCTGTGGGCGGGGACCCATGGGAGCGATCCAAAGGAGAACAGGGCGGTCAGAAAGGAGGCCACCTGCACGGCTCCTTCTTGCCACCTGGCTCCCCCTCCAAGTGCCAGAGCCACGACAACTTTGTGTTCTTCTAAAAAGAGGGCTGTGCCCTGTTTCCTTCGGGGGCAGAGAGGGTCCTGGGTGCAAGGAAGCGCGTGCAGCGCGTTCTGTGGCACACTGACCTGGAGTGCAGGGCAAGTCGGGTGGGGCTGGACATTTGGGAAGTGGGAAGTGGAGGAGACCGGCTAATTCCAGGGCCTGAGGAATAAACAGGAGCGGGACACAGGAGGCCTGAGAAGTGGTGATTGTCTGGATACCCCATATCTTCTACCCAAGTTCCTCGCCCTACATCCTGGATACACATCCAGACCCCACCTCAGCTCTGGACCTCTAAGCATCCTTCACCTAATGAGCCCCACCTGCTACTGGGAACTGATGAGTCTCCATTCCAGTGCCTCAGAGAGGCATGGGGAGACCTGCGGGGTCTGGCCGAGCAATATTACCCAGCATCCCATGCTTCCTCAGGCCTCCGTGCTTTACCTGGGCTGCACCCTCCATCAGGACTGCACTCTCTTTTCCTCCCTCCTTTTCTTTTCCCACAAGTATTAGCTTCCTGATGAACTCCTATACATACTTCAAAACACAGTTCACAGACATACTTCAAAACCCAGTGCACATCAAGTATTTCCTCTCACATAACATAACATGCATCACAGTATTATAATTATCTGTACTTCTGTCTTTTTTTTCTTTATTAACTGAGAGTGCTTGGAGGGCAGGGCCTATAGCATGCATTTCTATATCCCAAATGCACACTGGAGGGGCTCGACAATATTTTTGAAATGAATAAATAAATTGAGAGGACAGACAGCGAGGCAAAGCAAGCCCATGCAGGAAGACAGAATGCTTTGCCCTGGGATGTGGCTCCGCAAGGAGGCGTGGCTCTGTGGCCCCCTGAGGGTATGACCACATATGCCACTGAGGGGTAGGGAAGCAGACTGAGCACTGGCCTGAGTAGCCAACCCCTGCGGAGAGGGAGGGCCGCAGGACTGACGCAGAGTGAGCGTGCACCGGCCGTGTGTGAGCTGGGCGCCACCCCTCCTCACTGCGCGTGCACCGCACCAGCGACACAAGCTGATTCCCAGGAGGATAATAAAATCCCAGAGAAGATCAGAAAGGCTCACAAACGGCCAGAAAGTCCCTGAGCTTTTGGGTTTAAGCACGAGGAAAGGAAAAGCAGGCTCTGATTCAAATGTTTGGGGTTTAGTGAAATTGGACGATGCATCTTGCCTAGCACCTCTTCATCTAACTCCTAAACCCTCATAAATTCTATGTGAATCAAAAACACATGGGCTGCATTCCTCTGACCTAACTCATCCAAATACTGTTTTGTAAGGATGACATGGTTCTAGGGAACCCTTGAAAAAGCGCACTCCTTTATCTTTTGCCCAAAAAGCTACAAATAGGAACCCTGCAACATGGGAGGGTGTCACTTGACTTAGATTATCTCCGGGCTCGGGGGACCGTTCGCCTTTCCTTTGGCTCCTATGGAAGTCCTGGCCTGAAGTAACTAATTCTCCCCCAAACTGACAGTGAGTTACCTCAGATCGAATTGCCGTGCTCCATCTTCCTAATGGCGTTAGGATGAGAAAAATAACTTCGGGGAAGGCCCTTCACAACGGCCTTGCCTAACAAAATCCTACTCATCCTTCAGTGAGTCAGACCAGGGTGTGTGTGTGTGTGTGTGTGTGTGTGTGTGTGTGTGTTTTAACTACCCCCTCCATTAGAGAAAACGTCTCTTAACTGTGGTGACCCGCGTCCTTGTCCTTCTAAGCGGTCGTCACCCGCACTGAGAGAGTAAGACGGACTTCTGCTCATGGAGTCAGTGTGAGTGGTCGACAGTGCCTGCACTGAGAAAGATCCTAGGGACAGTACAAGAAACACAAGGGTGTCCTGCATTGGGATCGATTGAGAATATCAAGATTGATTTTTGATGTGGGCTGTGGACACCGGTGTAGGAGTGCTGAGATGCATGCCAGGCACTTGCTGGCCCTGGTTGTGCTCTAACGTAGTCATGCCCTTAAGGGCTACTGAAAGGTGTGTGGGGACATTCACGCCATCACAGGGTTCATGCTTCTCAGGTCTCGTGTTGGGGGAAGAAATAGATTCTGTGTCTCCTCCTTCGCTATGCCATCACCTGACTCTTCGGTGTTGGCTTGCCGTTGGTAGCAATCCACTCTCTTTTATCTGCTTTTTCTAATCTCCCATTAGTTAGAAAACCAGGTAACCAAGCCTTTTGAGAACGCGAGGACAGAACAGCCGTGGCTCTATGCCCGGGCTCCTGGGCTCCCGTCTGTGTCAAACACAGGGCGTGGCTGCGTGGGACTCACCCTTCCTACTTGGGAGGCTCTGGTCTTCACAGCTCAGGTCCTAGTTTCTCAGGTATGTGCCAGACAAGAGGACGTACTCGCGAGGAAGTGGCCCCGGTGGGCTGGACGAAGCACGGTCACGTAGGTGGTTAGCCATCCAGAATTGCTGCAGGGTGCAGGGTGGTTCCACATGCGGCATGAAACACCAGCACGAATTACCAAGGCCCCAGCTGAGTTACGTCGGGGACCACATCTGGAAGGTCATTTGCTATCCCCACTTGGCAGATGAGAACACCAGGGCTCAGGGAGCTGTGTTCCAGGCAACAGGCCCAAGGGGTCAGGCCTGCCGCCCGTCTGCGACAGCAGCTGTAGCTGTGGCGGTGCGTGGGGGTGCTACCCTTCCGCTGGCGTTCTGATTATCTGGGAGATAAGCTAATCCCCAGACAATACGATTCCATAATTTACCTGAAGAGCCTTCCAGCCATATGACAACCTCTACTTATATATTTTGGCTTCAACCCTGCATCTTTATTCTTTGAGGTGAATAATAGCAATCGTTTTCTTGAAGTAAATCCTCTTATATTTGGAAAAGGAGATGGCGGGAGGAGGTGACAGGAGGGCGGTCTGAACTGGGGAGGGACTCAAACCATAGCATGGTTTTAGAGTGATGACATGGTTTTAAATTTTGTAATTTGTGTGTCAGCTACAACAACAGGAACAAAGAGCTCCGCAGCAGCTTGGAGTATTAAAGCTCATATTCGCCAAAGCAGTTCCAGTGGGGTTTGCAGGAGGGAGAGCTGAAAAGCCATCGGGTAGGAAAAGCAATGGCACTGCCCCAAGACTTTGGGCAGCACTCACTGCCTGTGGGCACGGAGGCTCACTCTGCAATTGGCACCTGTTGATAAGAAAGAATTTGCAGATTGCAGTCAGGTTGGCTCTGTTCCAGCGAAATGCGGGAACCCCGGACTGATCACTACAGTTGGGGAGCTGAGAGGTCTCAAAAGCATCTGCTCTAGGAGGAACAGAAATTCCTACTGTCTTGTTGGTGTACCTCACCGGCTTGGAAAACACCTTCCTCAGCCCAAAGCGGCCCAGGTACAACAGCCACAAACCCCACATTCACTGAGTCTGAATGAAGGAGATGCAGCCACCAGACCCGGGAGGTTCTTCCCGAGCTCGCAGAAGGAGCCCCGGTTCTCTGTGAGGGAAGCATGAATCGTTCTAGGTCGTTCCAGGAAGGCCTTGTCTGAGCTGACGCTTTTCTCCCACAGTCCCTTCCCTGCTAGAGAGGGTCACTTTGGTTTGCAAGGGAGCTGCTCTTCACGCCAACAATCACGGTAAGACGGGAATGCTTTACGAGGTGAATGACGCCTGACTCATTAATCCCTCCGGTGTGTATGGAGCGTCTGCCCAGCTCACCGGGGTCCTGGCTACACCACCAGCCACTGGTCCCCGTCTGTCCTCGTGGAGTTTAAAATCTACCCCCCAGTGAGCTGGGCTGCACAAGTGAACGTATAGCAACACACTGTAACGAAAGCACCAAGCGAAGCCCTGAGGTAGGATGGGGTGTCAGGAGAAGCCACGTGTGGGAGTAAGGCAGTGCAGACATCAGCATGAGCGTGGTGCAGTCTTTAAGTCCCTAATGACGGCGCTTTGGGCTTCCGCTCATTCACCAAGAGTCAGCCAAGGGGGAGTCAGCGTGGCGGATGCTTGAGATAAAACTTGAACAAGCCACGTCTCCTATCAAAGGGGAGGGAGCAGAGCTTATTGGACCTGGAACCGGGTGCCAGGGTTCCAATCCTGGGTCCGCTACTTACCAGCTGGACAGCTTGAGCAAATGAGTTCACCAATCTCTATTGTATTTCTTCTTTTTAAAAACAAATGTTAACAGCCCCCACCGCAGGGGAATATAGAGTTACGAGAATTAAATGAATTCATATATGCAATGGACTCGCAACAGTCCCCAGTACATGAGAAGGTCTCTGTGTTTGCAAATATACCAGGGCTGTCTGGAAAGTATCCGGGCACGTCCTATGAAAAATAGAGGCATTTGTCGCTGGGATTTTTCTGGACAGCCCTTGAATAAGGGTTTTGTAACGTGGGGGAGGGACAGTTACCTACAACACCGACTGAGGAGAGGGTCATATAAATGAATCGTCATGCCAGAACACAGGGGGTTCCGCTAGAAAATGTACCTATAAAAGGCTCCGATTTGCAGGAAAAAGACATTGTACTCTGCAAAGAGAGTTCTGTTCTTTCACGCAGCATCTCTTGGCTCCATGCTCTTTGTCTGCATCATGGGCCCGACAACCTCCTCAGTTGCTGGAGGTGCTGCACGTTGCGCAGTGAGAGCTGTCTGGGCAGCGGCACGAGGTGGCCTGCAGGAAACACCCCTTAAATCTTTGAGTGAACATCCGAGGAGGGCTCAGGAAGCCGCCTCAGTCAGCTCAGCCAAACCCAACTCAGCCACGCTCAGAAAGCAGGGAGGCTCCTGAGGAAGGAGGACTCGTATCTTAAACAAAATCTGAAGAACTTCCTGAAGGAGAGGGAGGTGGGCTCGACTTTAGTGACAGCTAAAGGGACAGCCTGTCCCTTCGCTTTCAGGTGACTTCTTATTGGTTCTGTGTTTTGCCAAGCCTTCCCACACTGTGCTTTTAAAGCCGGCACCTCCTTTCATTCATTCACTCATTCGGCAGGCAATTATCCAGTGAATTACTTCCACCTGCCAAGCACTACGGCGACCAGGTAAGTCACCTTACGTTACCTGCACGCGTGGTTATCACCTAGGACGCAACACAGACAGAGAGGATTGCTACAATAAGACATGTGCTCTGTGACAGAAGCCAGTGTGGGATTTGAGGGGAGCACAGAGACAATCCCCGATTTGCAATTTGTTAGAACGTATAACTGTTTAAATGCCTTGTTTCCTTGTGATGCAAAAGTCAAGTATCTATAATAAACTCAGGCTTGGATTCGTCAACTTTGGAGTCAAGTTTCACAGGAGAGTTCGAGAGCTTTGAAAGAGCTTAATAAAGTTTGCGGTAGGAGGAAATTAAACTAACTAACAATTATATAATCCTTACTTGGTATCAGATTCCTTCCTCTGAATAATTACAGGCAGAATTAATTCTAAGCAAAGTGTTTCTAACATTGTCTGGCAAAAAAAACACACCAACAAATAAACAAAACAAAACACAAACAAACAAACAAAAAACAACTCCCAAATTTCTGTTGGGAATGATTGCAAGCTTAAACAGCTGATCGTGCTAAACTGGGTTTGCAGACATTTGGCACGGGCCTGGCTTGGCCGCGGAGCTCTGCAACAAAACCCAGAGGTGTAACATTCTAAGTCCAAACCTGGCAAAAACAAATCTTTTAATGAGAAAGGGATTAACAGTTATGGTGGAAGAAAATAAACACCGAGGAAGCTGCAATCAATGAGATATTTTTCAAATGTTAAATGTGGCTCCCATTTCCCATGAAATGAATTCCTTCTGCGAATATATAACCAGAGATCGAGCTGTGTGAGGAGCGGGAGGCCCCGAGGGCTGGGGCAGACGTAGCTTCAAGGCTCTGGCCGGCACGCAAAACGCTGCAGAAGACAAAGACGGCAACCGGCGTCCATCATCCATCTATTTCCAAATGACTTGTCGGAGCTGGTTAATCTCCAAACTTTCATCTATCTATCTATCTATCTATCTATCTATCTATTTGTTAAACATCTACCATGTGTCACCCTATTTGGAATATTTTTGTAGCCTTTATAGTACTTAGCTCAATGGGAGTCCAGGACTTATCAGTGTCATCACCTGCTTACTGTTTTACTACACCCCTTTATTCTGTGAGGACTATGAGGGCAAGTTCTACCTTGTGGGTCTGCAAAAAGCAACCTGCAGAATGTAAAATAGATAAACTGACAGACTAGTGAAGAAGTGGTGAGTAAATAGGAAACAGTAAGATAGCCTAGTAAATACAGTAATAGAAACTCCTTGAATGGTTAATGGAGTATAAATGTTAACTGAATTATGAAGGACCTCATAAGTGTACCGGGGTGTTAGAGAGATGGCCTTGACTCTCTAAGGAGAAGGAGTAAGTCACGAGGACAGTACTCAATGAGAAAGGAGGACAAGGTGAAGCTCACAGCGTCAGACGCCAGGGCCATGGGGTAACTGCATTGGGAAAGCAGGTAGTTTAGGAGCAAAACAGGACACACGCAGTCACATAGCAATGAAGGCGGCGAGGTGGCGCCGGGGCACAGGGGCATGCCTTATGTGAAATTACATTAATGCAGAAAATAGCAGCAGAAAACTGTTATTCAGAATAACCAAAGAAATGAAGGCGTGTGATGTAGTGAATGAAACTGAAGAACCGACGGCCAAGGAAGGAGATAAACGGTGCTGAGCTGCCACACAGTGTGCCTTCCAAATCGGTCCCCTCTCGCGCAGCCTCAGAGGCCGTAGGTAAGAGCGGAGAGGTCACGCCTGCTCCGTCAGGGCAACTAGAAAGCTGGACGCTCCCAGCATGGGAAAGACGAGCATGGCTTTCACAGTAATGGGACTATGCTAGAGGAAAAGAATATTAATGAAGAAAAGAGAGCACAAAAGACAAACGGTAGCACACAAACTTCTTAGAAAAAAATAATAAGAGAAAACCAGGAAATGTCCTCCAAAACCTTCATGATATACAACAACTTGGTAAGAACACGAATTCAATCAAGTAAACGAAAAGCTCGGAGATAAGATGCACAAATACCAGGAGAGAAATGTAACATTTCCGAAATAATTAAAAAGGAAATAGAATAAAACGCATTCAGGAATAGCGTGACTGCTCAGGTAATCCAGTGAGTCTTCTTTTCCACATCCCCAGATTCGGGGTCTGTCTCCTCTCAGTGCCAATGACTCCCCTTCAGGTGCTTCTTGGAAGGGAGCCCACAGACCATTATCCCACCCTGAAGGTGAGTGCTCCATCACTGCCCCACCGGACTGTGAGCTCCCGGAGAGCAGACATCCTCTTACCACTCGCATCCCCACGGGTGGGTGCAAACACTGGGGAGGCCGTCTGTGAGTAAGCAGTGAATAAACAGCCCGGTAACGGGTATCAAGAGCAACGCAGTGTTTCATTCAGGCTTCAGATTGAATAAAAAGGAAAAATCGGAGAGAGGTGAGCAAGAGAGCTTTCTCTTCTTTACTCGTCCCGGGAATTGAGAATATTCTCCTGCCTGAGTGGGAGAACGGGTCAGGAGTCTGGCCGAGCACCTTTATCTAAGGGGACACCCGTCACAACCTATCATGGACAACCTAGACGCTTATTCCAACAGTTTTGTGGCAGATGGCAGTAAGCCGTCTTGGTCTACACAATCAGGGTATCCAAGTTTTCTAACAGAGATAGGAGTCTCTTGAGGGAGAGATACTTTACGCCACTTCGCAGTGAGAGTCCACACGTGCTAACTGCAGTGCTCAGGGCACAGATTCAGACACGCCTGTGCCCTAAGTCCATTGATTACCAATCATACAACTGCTTCCAGTTCGGATTTCTTATCGATAAGGAAGTTCGATGAAATTCCCTTCTCACAGAGAGGCATCAACAAGCCATAAGACAATAGAAATAAAATATTCAGCATGGCTATGTGGGACAAAATAAAACCTACGTGCTATTTGATGTCACTACCATTATTATTGTTAAATGATGCTAAAACTCAGATTTCTTGGCATTTTCCAAACCGAGAATGCAAATTATTCTCAAAATAAGTAGAGTGTGTAGATCGTGCCTGAAAATACAGTAATTTTTTTTCAGACTACTAATATGACATTTTACATTTTAAGCTCTTCGAAGTCTTGGTCTAGTTCAAGTATTTGCATATAGACCTCTGAACATCACTTCCACGTTTTGGTCTTCGGTGAAGAGCATTCACGACCTTAGGAAGTAGCTGTCGGGTAATTCCCAGCATCTCTCTGGTATTCAGGGTGCGGTATTATTTACTTTCTTTCTTACAGACAGTCTTAAGGTGCACGCTGAGAACTGATGTTTCAGTGCCGCCGCAAGACTCGCATCTCAGCTCGTGCTTCCCGTTTCTTGGGCGGCTCCTAAACAACAGATGACCTTGCCAAGCGCGGCTTCTTGAGTACCCGTTGTTTTGCCAGCGTTTTGTCAACCTGTCCCTTGTTCACGCACAGTGTTGGGACGTTCTCGGGGCACAGCTGTGCGTGCCCGGCCTGACGGAGGAGGCACCGCTCGGAGCGCCGCGGGCCGCACTCGGGTCAGCGCCGCCTGTGCCCGAGAAGCGCGCGCGAGCCACGGGGACGCGCACGGCCGCCGCTCGGGCCGGTGCCGACTGGCGGGCTGTCTGTGACTGCAGGATGCCGAGCAGTGCAGACACTGAGTGGCGCCCGTGCTTCAGGCTCCTCTCCCGGCTGCAGGAGCCCCGTGGGGAAGGGCTGCCCGGCCCTGTCCCCAGCAGGAGGCACGTTTTTTCACCACCATCTGCCCCGGGGCTAGTTCACGTGAACCCGTTTTTGCCTTCCATTTCCTGATAAGGCTTCTTTCTCTTCTAATCTCACCTCCTAGGTTTCAATAGTTCTCTCTTGTTAAATGGTATCTTTTCTGTTCACCGTCCATATCAGATATTCAGGCCAATTACCTTCTGTTCTGCCGTTTCCTCCTACTCCCCCTCACCATGACTCCGGTACCACTCCAGGTACCTTCTGATGATCTCGTGGGCTCCCTGTGAGCCACGGACCCACAGACCAAGCACAAACACTTAGTCTGGGAAAAGAAAACAAAATCCTAGTGACGCTGAAATAAATCCCAACACCTGCGGTCGCATGCACCACCTGTGTCCCATGGGGGCTGTGGCGAAATGGGGAAGCACGGATGGCTGAAGCCCACCGATCAGGTGCAAAACCGTTCAGGCGACCGGCGAAGCCTCGGTGACTGGGACTCTACCTCACTCATGTGCTCCTAGGGTTTTCTTTCACATACTTGTGATAAAACAGAAAGGCGCTGGTGGGTAGCTTCCAGGTGTACCGAGACGTTAAGGGGAATGTTTGACCTACTTAAGAACAAAGAAGAGCTGGGAAGAATGAATGAAAGGAGGCAGATTCTGGTTAACAGAGGCAGATCCAGAATGGAAGCAGCAGGAATATTTCGACGCAGAAGCATCTGGGGTTGGAGCTGATCTTGTGGGCTGGGGCGTCAGAGCTCCAAGTTTAAATCTCAGACCTGCCACCTGGTAGCTGCGACTCGGACCTTGATCTTTCTCTCAGTCCCCTTGTTTGTACAACGGGATGACAACATCATCTACTTCAAGGGCAGTCTTGAAAATAGGAGAACATAAGTTAATTACTCTAAGAACCTCCCACCGGGCTCGCAGGGGACCAAACTGTCTCAGAGGGTGGACGGCATCCAGCTCGGAGCCTGGTTCTCGTAGTACTTTTTAGTGACTCCACAGACAGAATAAAATGCCCATCCATCCCCAAATTTTATTTTTCTATAAAGGAACCAAGCAGTTGAGGATTCCTTGAGCACAGAACTGGAATATGTAAAGCCAATAGGCCAGTTACAAATAGCTTCACCTTTTTATTAAAGCACAACTGCAGAGAATGGCTCGGTGTTACTATGACCTTCTGAGATTTTAATTTTTGAAAATATGTTATGATTTATACACTCCTTTCCCCTTTCTCTCTTTGTGTTTACTTCCCTGCTTACCATCTTGATTTAGAAAAACTCAGTTTCGCGCCTTGGAATTCCATGCTGACTGAGCAATGTTAGCTCACTTCCCGACTCCTTTCTCCATTCTCGTAACAGACTTAATGTAAACACACACCTTGCCAATGCAACTTTGCAGAACCTCCCAGAAAAACAGAGCAGCTTCCCCACACCATTAATCTTCGGGCTGAGCTGAGACTTGCTTTGACCAAAAGAATGTTAGTGGCTCGACATGGCCTCCTGTATATCTGTCATCTGCCATTGTGAGAATGTGGCCGGGGTGGCCACGGGCCCCTCAATGAATCTGACCTGAGACCGCAGTCCAGCCCTACAAAATCCCAGCAGAGCCAGAACAGTGACAGCTGACTTGTACACCCAAGAGCAAGGAACAAATATTTGTCCCTGTTAGCCACTGAGATTTTGAGCTTGTTAAGCAACATTATCACAATCACAGTTATCTCATTCCCTTCCTCTAGTTCCAACAACAGACAATATGTCAGGTGTTAAGACAAGAGGGGGAAATGGTGCACCCACCTTGAAAGACCCTGATAGCTCCCAAAAGGTTAAACATGGGGTTCCCACGTGAGCCGGTCATCCCACTCTGAGGTATCTGCGCAAGAGGAATGAAAACGTGTCCGCGCACGGACTTGCACGGCGATATTCTCGGCGCCGTTATTCACGAGAGCCAGGAGGTGGAACCACCCAAACCTCCAGCACGTGCGCAGTGGGTAAGTAAAATGTGGCCCATCCGCACGGTGCAGCTTGGCCATAAAATGGAATAAGGTGCTACTGATACCTCCTCTGACATGGAGGAACCTTGACGACATTATGCCACGTGAAAGGAGTCCGCCACGAGAGACCACAGTGTGACTCCATCTAGGAAGTTCTGTAGAGAAAGAAACCAGGGCTGTGGGAAGGGAGGAAGGAAAGTAACTGCTCTGTGGGGTTCCTGGGGGGACGAGGAGGGTGAAGAAAAGGAGGACTGGTTGTGCCGATGGTTGCACAGCTTCCTGAGTACAGTAAACCCACTGAATTTTCTGCTTTAAATGGGTCAACTGTATCGTATGTGAATTACATCCCAGCACAGCTGGAACATAAGAAAAACTGAAAAGGAAACAGTCATTACCCAACAGTGTGCACAGCAGATGCTCAGCCCCCGGGAAACGGTCACCTTTGCGGAGCAGCGGGTCCCGGGCCCCAGGCTGTGGTGGCCCCTCGCCAGCTCTGAGCCTACAGCTCCCTGGCGCAAGGTCCCAGGGTGAAGGCCATTGTCCCGGAAAAGCAAGTTTGCCCTGAGTTAGGCTGACCAGGTGTCCCATTTGAAATGGCCCCAAAACAGCGGCCCAGCCCCGTTTCAAACGGTACCTACGGTCAGCGCACGGGCACCGTGAAAGTAGGCCAGTGAGACGAAGCTGACCGTACTCATACGGACCGTCTGAAAGGGGACAGGCCCGACGTTTTCTGTCCCATTTAAAACCGTCTGTCTGGCCCGCTTCCCCTGGGAGGATTGGTGCTTCAGCCCAGTTGTAGCCGTCATTCCGTCCCCACAGTCCCCAAGTCCTGCTGCTGGGGACACCCACTGACTGGACTCCTGCTCACGTGCCAGTGTGCTCAGATGGTCTCGGGGCCCCTCCCTGACCCTACGCCACCCCCGCCCCACCCCCCGGGTGGGGAATGCATCCAATTTTGAGAGTTTTTGCAGCCAGAGGTAGCACCCCTGACGGGCCCAGCTTTCTCCCACACCACCCGACCCTCTAAGCCTACTTCTACAGTTTCATCCCTCACGTCGTAGGCCAAGCACTGCTCACCAGCCCGCCTCCCTCGGTCCAAGAGACGCTCCCGTGCCCTTCGCCCTGCACGGTGCCTCACGGCGCGTAGCGGGCACCCGGGCCGGTCTGCACCCGAAGCAGCTGGTGGCAGCCGCTCCCACAGCAGCTTTCAAAGGTGGGTGTTCCCGTGTCATCGTGAAGGGGCTGCGTCTCTGAGGAGCCCACAGCTGGCAGGTGTCAGAGCCAGGACGGGAGCTCAGAGCTCCCACCCCGGAGTCCAGCTGCCCCCTCCCTGACCAGGAGGGGGCCGCCCCGCTCGGACCTCACAGTGATGGGAGTGCTTTCCCGTTACTCGTGTCACAGACTTCTGGGAAGGAGACGTGGCCTGCGACGTGCCCTCAGGCGTGCAGGCGCTGCTCATCCACCTTCGTCCCTCTCCGCCCCATCTTTCTCGGCTCCCCAGATCGGCGGGCCCTCTTGCTAACGGGTACCAGGAAGAGCTCTATCACCCATTGTGTGGTCATCCCTCACGGTGACTAATGTCCGCGGCTTGCTCTCTCGTGTCTGCAGGTGGAGTGAAGAGAGGGGCCCGGAGCCCGGCAGACACTGAGCCGTTCTTTTCACCTGGACACAGTAGAGCTCAGGAGCTGATCTGCAGAATCTAGGGGATAGAGGCCATGTACCTCGCAAGCCCAATATTTTAATGCAGAAATACCTTATTTCATCGCTGCTCTCAACTTCACTTTTTCTTCCTGAAAACTCTAAATCGTTCTACGCTTTTTTTTTTTTTGGACCCAGCCACGGAGGGAGCAATTTCATTTATATTTATAGCTAAATTCCAACTGCATATATTATGCACATGATTAATTCACAGATGAGGGGCTCTGAAGTTTGAATGTCTGAGCAAGTACAAAGCAGGGCAGAGTTTAAAAAGGGTAGCTGAAGCCAATCATTTGAATTTATAAAAAAAAAAAAAAATCAGAAATCACAGACAGTCCCTGGTTTAAAAATTTATGCTCCCTTAGAAAACGACATTTTATGTAGAAAAGGAAAATATTAATCCTGTGTTAACCAAATGGTGGCAAGAAGCCAAATCTCGGCTCCGGACTTTATTTCCATCTATCTTCTCTTGGCGTAACCCTAGGAGGAGTGCACCCCAGCACCCCCCCGTCAGGAGGCAACGGGAACATTTAGCCTTCAGGATGGGCTGCCGGTCTGGCTAGGTTTTTACTGGGAATGAAATGCTTCCATTTCTCCTGACGAAGTGTAAGTGTGCCCAAAATGTTCCCTGCAAAATATACGACCGAAGTCTAATTGCTCTAATATGTTATAAACTTTTCACTTTCCTTGGGTTTCTGAATACACAGACAGGTTGGCATAGATTTTAAAAAAAAGTGTTTAACAGATTTCTTACACAAAAAGTAGCAAAGCCATAACATGCCATAATGTGCCTCAGAGTAGGTTAGTCCAGAGGCGCGTTCTTTCACCCCCATGAATCCTGGTCAGCACAGGAATCATGGGAACCGCTGTAGACCCAGACTGCCTGGATCCTAGCTCTACTGCTCACTAGCTCTTAACCTCTAATGCCTCAGTTTACTCATCTGCAACATGGGGATGACAATAATTCTCCTTCTGCATAAGTTTGTGTAAAGGGCTTACAGCAGTACTTGGCATATAGAAAACATGGAGTCAATATTTACTATTGATGTTATTATTCTAATTATCAGTGCCAACACTTAGAGACTGGCACAAAATACCGGAAATTAAACTGATAACGAATGCCATGCTTTCAAAGTAGCTCAGAGGTGAGGGCTATTTGAAGCACTATTGTAATGAATTTATAAAGCTGGTGGCTGTAACAGAAAAATGTACTCATTTGAGAGAATATTTGTATTTTTCCTTTACCCTGTAGATATCTGATGGTGGGGGTGGACGCTCATTTTATTCCCAATTCTGCCCCCAAGGGCAGCTCATTCCTGGATCTTACTGAGGTTGCTCTTTAACAGAAAAGAAAGCAACATTCCTTTGAGATACTTTTTTTCTGTTTAATCAAGCTAAGGAGGAGTTAGAGATCCAAACTTGGCACCACCAATTTACAAGCTGTGTGACCCTGAGCAAGTTTATTGACTTCTCTGGGCCAGGTTTCCCACCTGGAGGCAATGAATGATAGAACCTATCTGATGGAGTGATGTGAGGGCTCAATGAGCTACTACATGCAAAGTGCTTAGAAATGAGTCTACAAGATAGTAAGCTCCCAACAGCACATTGGCTGTCACTATTATACATCTTCTCCATGTCCTGTGGTTTGGGTAGCATAATTCTGTCATTCATCCAGTAAATATTCATTGAGGGTAACTATATGTTGGGGTTCACACTGTGTGTTGGGGTTATGCAGAATCTAAATTCAGGACAATTTCTCTAAGACATGTTCAGAAGGAGAATTTTTTTCCCATCTTTTTTCCTGTAGTCATTTATTTAAAAACAACATGTTCTGGAACTGTACATTTAAAAGCTGTGAACAAATCCGTGTATATGTTTTAAAATACCCAACCTGCAATGTATGGCAACATTAGGCACCTTCCTTGGAACACTGGGTTGTGACATATCTTGCAAGGGGACCCAGTAAAAACACCCCCAAGATGATCAGAAGCACCTCAAAGGCTCTTCCTGACGTTTGAATTCATGTGTTCCTACAGTATTGTCATGTACTTGGCCATTCTCCTTCCTCTTAGGAGAGACGAGCCTTCTCTCTCCAGTCAAAGTTCTATTTCCCAAACACCACTCTAACACCCACCCGGAACCCCCCGCCCCTTCACCCCTCACACGGGTGGGCTGTCACATTCATGGGCAATTCAGTTTTTGCCAACTTCCCTCCTGCTTTCTTCCCACGCCTCCCTAGCCCCTAAAGTGTCATATATTCATTTTGTCATTGCGAGGGAAATAAAGTCAAATCATTGTCTGGAGACTTTGGTAGGACTCTTATCTGTGTTGTCACACAGTTTTGAGAATGACTATGTTATTATCTCGGCTGGACGGGAGCACATACTTTCCTTTTAATTCCCCTCCAGCAATCAGTCATTCATTCACTCGTGCCTCTAGGGTCCACTGTGTGCCGGGCACCTGTCCCAGGCTGGTCCTGATGGGTCAGGTGAGGCTAGTGTCAGATGAGACAGCACCTAAGACAGTTAGTTGTCAACCTCATCAGGACTCTGTTGTAGCGCCAACGTTGGGACTGATCAGGTGCGTATTATAGAAACAATTCTTTGATTTTACTTGAGTCCTAAGAACCCATGAATAAATTAAAATGCTTTAGACATTCTGTAACTATTTTTCCATGCTGATCCAGGGAACAAACTTCAGTCACTGTTTTCCCTGAGAACAATGGTCTAGAGAAGAGGCTCATCTACTTCCGGAGAGAACCAGAAACACCCGGATGGAGCCGCCTCCCTCCCTCAGCGGGTCCTCTTGGAACATGAGGTTGCTTTCATCCTGGTTAGATAGATAGACAGACAGATAGATATACATATACAAATACAAACACATATACATATACAAATACGTGTGCATATGTTAGACCTATAATAAAGACCTATGGTTAAATGTGAAAGCTGGAGATATTTTCCCAAATAGTGAGATCTGGGACAAGGATGCCATCTTCCCTTGGCTTTCCCATAACTGGATCTAACCTTGGCCTTGCACTCTCTTTCTCTTGGCCAAGGGATCCATGTTCCCCCCCGCCCCCCACCGCCAATGGACATGGACACTCAGCTCTGAGCAGAGGATACCAGCAAAACCCATGCATCTACTTTGCTAGGAGATGGCCTGCCACAGTCAGGAAGGAGCCACTGGGGCCCTTGTGTCCTCCTCACTCGCCACTGTATCCGAAGAATGCTGGAAGGGCTGGAGTTGCTTTTTTCTCAAGTAAAAAGAGTGATGTATTGTGTGTGTGGGCAATACACACCCAAAGCTTCTGAAACCAATGAGCCCCAAAGAAACAAAATACCGTCTTCAGAACTTAAAAGCTACTTAAACAGGCTGATGTATTCCAGGACCAAGAACACCAATGTCCAGTTGGAGCCCAAAGACAATGCTTTGTCGCCGAGAGAGAAACCCTGAATAATTGTGCACGTATGCCGGTCAGGCCGCTGGACCCTTACCTGCCCCGCTCCTCACAGGGCCTTCCCCCCACTGCACCCCGATGCGGGGGACCGAGGGCGGGGCCGGCCTGCACAGACACAGACCTGGAGGGAGAGGCTGCGGTGCTGTGGTCTCCCCCGACAGACCTCGGGTACCGCTTCCGGAGTGTCCCCCAATCTCTGCCTGTGCATGGGGTTCAGGAACGAAGACTCAGCCTTAATGAAGCCACATTCAAACTACAGCAGGTGCGAAGCAGGAAGCCTTGGGAACTCCCACTTTCCCAGGGAATGGGGCTACTTCGGTGGCACTTGATTATATTCAGTCACTCACACAGCTCCCCGAGGACACGATTTTTATTTTTAGACAAGCCTCCATTTGCTGACTGTTGTGAGGGGAACACTCAGGAGGAGCTATTAGCAGTCACTTGTTTCGGTAAACATTGAATGTAACATATGCCTCTCAAGTAATGTGTATCCAAACATACAATTTACAAATAATTAACATCATGTTAATTAGTCACATTAATTTATGCCACTTTGTGGAATTATTTCCTCGGAGTGTTTAGGAATGCTGCCAGGAGCTGGAGCCAAGCAGTGTGGAAATGTGCTCGGAGTCAACTGTCGTGCGTGGTTGTGAAACACTCGAGCTTGTGTTGTCGCCAGCTCCCGTCCTGCAGCTGCTGCGCCTCGGGACAACTCGGGCACCCCAGGTGCCAGGGTACCTCTCCTGGCTCACACCGACCTTTTCACTTTTAGGATTCCTGCTGATGGAGGCTGAGGCCTGCCTGCTCTCCGCCCCGCCCCGCCCCCCGAACACCCACGGCCAGGTAGGTCCACACAGGTGTGGGCCAGCAGGCGAACTGTGATGAGACCCAAGCATGCAGCCACCTTGTGCCGACCACGGGGTGTCTGGTGGTTCAAAAACAAAACAAAAACTAGAGATTATTTCCTATAAACCAAGTTCTGAGATGGGAAATGGCAACAGTGAAGTGGTAACGTTCCAAACAGAGGGGGTCCTCGGAAAGTCTCTCCCTGTCTTTGGAACCTTGGCACCCTCACAGACATCGAACCCCACTCTTCTCAAAGTGCTTGAAATCAGGAGAAAAGGATGGTGAAACCGAGCTGAACAGGTGACGAGTAAGAAAGAAACATGTGCAGGGAAAACCAAGGGGAGACTTTGCAGATAGAGTGCAAATTCGGTAGGGAAAGCACACAAAACCAGACGACCCAATGAGGGCGAGCTAACAGTGCCCGTGGCCATCAGGGGGCCTGGGCCCATTTCAGTGGCTGAGTTGTGACAGGAGGTGACAGATCCACAGCATAGCTGGTCGGCCACGGTTTGGGAGTCCGTGGGACAGGCCTGGCTGCTCTCACTTCCGACTGCTAGTTATCAGACAGTGCAGAGGAGATAGTAGCTGAGGTTGATTTTATTGGGGTAGCAGGTTGATAAGAAGGGATGAAATTCAGAGCCCTTTCCTGAGCTTCACAGTGTACATTCTGGAAGGCCCCAGACAAGCCGTGCTGCCCCTTCAGCACTGTTTTGTGTAATGGTATTCAAATGGGTGGACACTTCTAAATTAATCCTCGAGAACAAGTCTGAGAGTCTATAATCAGTTCTACTCCCAAGGTCCAAATATGAGTGCAAAGAACCTGCAAGAAAATTTAATGCAGAGAAGCATTTGAGGGTGAGAATACGACCAATATAAGAAAACCTATGGACAACAGAGGGAACAGGAGGCCAAGAGTCTCCCTTCAGACTCTACTTGAGTGAAAACAAGAAGGTAACAGTTCATTATCAACACGATTCCTTCCCTCCAAACCCCTCTTTTATCTGTTCCCTTGCAGCTGACCTAGCCCACCCAATCTGAAGAAACTTAGAGTAAGTCAAGGGATAAAAGGATTCAGCGCCTAGAGGGGAGAGGCCCTGTGAGATAGTAACATCCAATATCATCCATCCTCGTGGCGTTCCATAATCTAGTGGGAACGACAGGCGTGGCCTGAAAAGCCATGTAGCATCTGATACGAAGTGCCAGTACAGTATGATATAGATGTCAAAAACAAGGCCCAAAAATGTGTTGGGCAACCCAAAGAAAGCCACGGTCCATTCAGAAAGTTAAGGAAATTTAGCCCGGAGAAAGTTCCTTTTCTGATACCTGTTTCTAGAGATCTAAAGGTATGAAGTCTGAGCTTTATTTCCCTGTGCACATATTAATATGTACGAGGGTATTTCTTTTCCCCCTAAGAAACCCTTGATTCATTGGCACGAGAATCACATTTAGTCCAAAATGTCCCCAAAAGTCTTGATTAATAACAATGTATTTTAAGTGTTGCTTTTAAATTTTATTTAGGGCCTATTTGATTCACTTTAACTCAGATTCAATTTGGTTCTCTTTAATATTTATCCAGTAATGTTGCAGAATCCCAAAGACATGAATACACGAAAAGCCCTCTCCTAATGTCCAGGAAACCATGGAGAACATAAAAGCAGCAAAAATTCACCCTAGGGTTTAAGGACGTTCTGAAACTTCAAAGAGATTCGCACGAAATCTGCACCTATTTTGCTCAGTCTGAAATTGCTCTCAGCGGGACAAGCACTTCTCCCCGTGCAGAAATCTAAAAATGCATTTCAAAAAATAGATCCATATTTTAATTAAAAGGGGCCATTCTGAGCCCAGCATGTGGAAGTGTGGCATTAATATTTGCGACACCGGTCATGGGGGACAAGGGGGCAAAGCGGGTCTTGCAGCAGCAGCGGGAAGTCAAGGTTGATCCTTCTTGAAATTCACATTCTCACGGGCATTAACGGGTCTGTTTTTGCTTCAAAGTACTAGGCACATCGACGGCCGGTCTAGAGACCCGATGGGGGAGTGGGGGCTATGGTGGGATCAAAGTTTAAGTAGGAATGTGCTTGTGGAGAACAAAAATGCTCATGGATGTAGATGAGTGTGTGTGTGTGTGTGTGTGTGTGTGTGTGTGTGTGTGCACATGCGACAGCCAGCCGTGACCCCACACCTGTCACGTAACACACGAGTAAGTATCAGTCCACAGCTACACAGGTTTTAAAATGAGTAAAATTTGCTCAGCAGACTCCACAGAGCTTACAGCCTCCTGAATCCGGATGACATTTACTGGCATTTTTTGTTTGATGGAGTATGACAGCTGTCGAACAGCCTCAAATTTGGCACTTAACAAAAATCCACATATTCAGCCAACGTGCGGCAGCAAGGCCTCCGTGCTGGCCACAGGGGCTGGCAGCCCGTGCTGGCACGCGCAGTGCTGCTGGCGTTATGGACATGTACATTCAAAACATAACATGTTTGTGTGCACAAGTCAATTTTTCTATGTCAAATGGATCACTCGCTTGTCTTAGAGAAAATGCTCATTGTTCTGTGAGGAAAATGGCTTTAAAAAACACAATCTGGCTCCTCAGGGCTTAGCTTCATGTTGCCTTGTTTGCTAATTGAATGCCATAAGCATGGCCTGATACTGGTTTGGAGTAACACAGGATGGGAGGGCAGGGAGCAGGCAGGGGAGGCCAGCATTTCGAGCTCCTGTCCTCCAAGCCCTGCCCTGCTCGGTGAGGAACAGGCCGGGGCGGTAGGCCAGGAACTCTCTGCTTAGCATTTCAGTGGTGCTGCGCCATCCAACATGGTGGCCACCAGCCCCAGGTGGCTCTTGGGCACTTGAAATGTGACGAAGAAACTGAGTTTTAAATTTTATTTCATTTTAATTTATGTAAAGTTCAATTTAAAAAACTGAAGCAATGCCAAATACTCTTCTACCAATCACATTTACAATGCTGGTAGGGTTACATTTCCATTTAACTATTGCATCACGTAAGACAATATTGTCGTTTTGATGAAGAGAGGTGTGTGCTTCACTTCTCCTATTACACATAAACATATTGGACGATGTGTGTTAGTCCCTGTCAACAGACTGAGTCAGCATGAATAATTTTTCCTATAATGTGTTTATTTAAATATTTCATGCAGACAGCACAAGTTACAGGGATAGCTATGTAATTCATAATTAGGAATTAAAGTAATTGTTCTAATTATAAATGATTAGTTTCCAGTTCAAACACGTAAGTATAGGCAGATTTTAAAATGTAAAATGGTAGTACTAATGCAAAATCGAGAGCCAAATCACAAGTCAGTTCTACAACTGGAAAACTTAAGGAAAAAGAGATTAAAAGATGGCACATCATAACATTCAGGAGGAATGTTGATGGCAGTTTATGCAGTAGAACAAAACAAAGGTGTTTGTTGTGTAAAAAAAAAATTAAAAGTAACAAAGCATAAAATATAAACAAACATTATCAGCAATCATCAGTGACTTTGAGAAGAACTTTTCACTCAATACTTAAACCAAAAATACTGCAACTAGAAAATACGGTTCCTGCAATGTGGTTACTAGAAAAATTTAAATTGTACACATACTTGGCATTATTTATCAGTTCAACAGTGTCATAGTGCCAATAGACGGTCAGTCTTTTACATCGGTCCCAAATCTGCTCTCACCACTCTCGTTGTCAGCCTGCAGGTATCACCATTACCTCTCACTTGCTCTAATGGGTCTTCTGGCTTCACTCCTCCTTGTAACCCATTCTCTACCTAGTGACCAATGCGTTGACACATTATTACATATGTCAAGGGTCTCATTTCTACCACACTTAGAAAGTGCATGAAATCTGTCACAAGGCCTAAAGGCGTTGTCATTTCTGACAACTTCTCTCCCCTTCTTCCCCAAACACCCTGTTTTTTTGGAACTTATCCAACCTGTTGCCATCTCAGGGCCTTTGGACGCATTGTCCCCTATGTATGGAACACTCTTTCCCAGCTCTGTATAGATTTGTTGATTAAATAAATAAGTGGATATGGGGGGAGAGGTGAATTAGACATTTCATCCATCCATTCAATGGTTTATTCATTTATCCACTTCCTTCAGTGAACAAACATTACTTTTACCCACTATTTGCCAGGCACTAAGTTGAGGAGCCAGATAGATATTTTCAAAACCTTCTCTCTATAGGAAATAAGAGGAAACACGATTTCTGTTTGTGTTTTCTGTTCTCCCAAATTTTAGGAAGACTCAATTTATCTGTAGATAAGTCATTCCAATGACTTCATGTAATCAGCATATTAAAAAAACAAAACACAAAACAAACACGAGGACCCAGCTTGATGTTGTCCGCAGAATATAAGAAGTTATTGATGTTCTGAGCCTCAACCCGGGCTGGAACCAGAAAACAGAAACTCCAGTTCAGTCGATAGGGTGGAAGAGGTCAGCAGAGCAGGCTCCTCTTGGACAGGGGCTGTATCTTACTGGGTTTTGCATCCTCAGTGCCAGGTCTGCACTAGGAATTCAATAAATTCCTGCTAAATTGAGATCATCACTTACAATAAGCCCTTAATCAGGCCATGGATTCCTTGAAGGCAGGGTCTATGGCTGTAGGCCTCCGTATCCTTGAGTCCCCTCATGTACCAGAGTCACTGGAACTGTATATGTGCACTGTGGTTAAACCTTAAGTGCTAAACATATCAGGCATGTGACATAAATGTGTGTATCAGACCAGACACGAGACCTAGAGAATGATGGTGACTGGGACACCGGGGAGGAGACGCCCCATGTCCAGGGGCCCAATGCTGCCAGATCTTCATCCCCCATCCCCCGCTGCAAAGCTTGCAATTTAGATTTTTACATGAAGTCTTTGATTCTGAAATGTTGGCAACAAATTCAGAATGTTTGAAAACACTTTGAAGGACAAACACATGTGCAAGCCACATGTGGCCCACTCAGTGGTCAGACTGTGACCTTGATACTAAGAAAAGAGGACAGGAATAAACACTTTTAAAGCATCCGCGTAGTGAGTACTGCACCAGAAGCAATTCTGTCTCCTGAAATCTCCCAGCTTCCCTGAATCATGGGGCTAGCTCCATGTGCAGACAGAACAATAGGGCTCAAAAGGTTAGTTTACCCAAGGCCACACAACCAGTAAGTTGGCATGGTAGAGACTGACCTACCCAAAGCCACCGATCTATCCAATATACTGGACTGCCTTCTAGTTACAGATGTCAGAGCTATTCTGGGGGTGGGGGGAGGGAGAGAGAGGGAGCGAAGGTTATTTTAATAACAGACCCATAAAACGGTCCTGAATGTTAGCATGGGGTCATCTGTGAAACATGGAACGAGGACAGGAGCACCATGTGGGAAACGCTCGCCAAAGAAAGACACACTTTGTATTTCAAGGTTCTGCTGTACTTTCATCAAGTGTGTAAAGACCACGACCGCCTTTAACTATGAATGTTATATGTACGGGAAAGGTCTGAGGTAACTTGGCGGTTCGATCTCTGCCTTTGGGTTGCAAAGGTTCGTTCTGCAGACATGTGTTTTTGCTCAGAAATGCATGGAGGTGGATAAATCACTGGCTCAGCGTCCGCGGAGCCAGCTCCATTAACTTTCTTGGCATGATTCCACCACTTAAGTCAACATGACTTAAGAGTTTATATAACATTTTATTAGGCTTTAATTCCATACTTTCCCTGTATCTTAATATTTATCTATTGGACAGAAAATAAATGTTACTCATGACATCAAGACCAAAGTTTTCTAGTTTTAATTTTTTAAAATTACTTTATTTAGCAAATTTTAATTTCATGGAGGCAGGTGGGAGGGAGCTATTAGCACCTCCAAAGGCAAAAAAAAATCACACACATGCACGCACACACACACACATACACACACACACACATATATATATCTCCAGTGTAATCAGGCTTCTGAGAAAAGTAGTGGACCAAAGTGCAAAGTTCAATGTAAAAATGAAAATAGATTAATTTTACGTGAGTAGGAGTCATGTGACTTTGGTGATTATATTCGACCAGCGTTGTCTCCTGACTCTTAACCTCTTGCTTTGTAATCCTTACTGGGCTTTTAGTAACTATGTAGCTCAGTCTTCTCATTAAAAAAAAAAAAAAAAAAAAAAGGGAAGTAATACCACCAGGACTCAATTAATTGAAAATTCACTGTTTGGACAAAATTGTTAGACTGGTGTATCTTAACAAGGGACAATTTTACTTTCCAGGGGACAATTAGCAATGTCTGGTGATATTTTGGTTGTCATGAACTTGGGGGCAGGCGTGCTACTGGCATCTAGTGGGTAGATGCATACCACATTACACAGAGAAAGACAACACACAGAGTGTGACATAAAAGATGCCCTACAGATAAAGAGATTATGTAGCCATCTCTCACTTCGAGGGAAAAGAAAGTGCATATTCTTCCTGTTTCTTTGGTGCAGGATCTCATTTTGCAGCTGGATGCCAACAATGCCTTCCACATTGCAGAGATGGTGCAATATTTGGGAAGGTTGAGCCCAAGATTGCACAGACTACTAAGAGTTCTTGGGCAAGGCCTTTAAGCACATTGAAACTGAACTTCCTTCCTTCTAAATGGGCCTGGAAATGACGAAGATGCCTGCCCATCTGCTGTCACAGGATACTGAGTAAATGAAATGAGATCATGTCCATCAGGGTGTACGTAAGTGCTATCACCACCATCACGACCACCATCATCATCCAGGAGAATTGAAAATATTCACATGGAAATAACATAGTTCCCTTCTCCACTCATTTACGTGTTTCTTATATTTATTCAGAGAACATTTACTGTACACCTGGATGCCATGCATAGTCCTAGGTTCTGGGGTTATAAAATACAAGCAAGACAGCAACATCTCATCTCCTTACTGCATCAATTTCTACTTTTCATTGCATGCTTAAAGTCACTGAGCAGAACAAGAGAAACAGATTTGGAGACAGATGACAGAGGAGCCCTCACTTCCTCCCTTCCGAATCCCTTTCATAACCAGTGACCCTCAGAGAAGAACCCAGGTGCGATTAGGAACGGCTGGAGACATGTATTGGGCGGGATTAAGCAACAGATGGCATAAATCAGACGGGCTCGGGTCCAATCAGATCCTGTCACAGGCCACTTCTTTAGGAAGACAGCCATTGTCCTACACAGGATTATGGAGAATCCTTCCACACAAGGGCAAGATTCCCAGAAATTTTAATTTAATTCCCTTCAGGATCTCTTAATAAACTTCTGATTCTAAAGCCAAATATTTCCAAAATTTCTTCTAACACCCAGGAAGAACTAATTACTCTGCCTCGCGTCCCAGCACCCACAGCGCCCATCACCATGTTTTGAACATTACCGGTCACGCGGTGCATGGATGGTGTGCATGTGTGCACTCATACTTGCATATTTAATGTATCTGCTCCCACTGATAGATAGTGAAATCAAGGAACAAAAGAAGTCAATAGTTCTGCACAAAAAGCCTACTATCAGCCAGTTGCTATCACCATGACAATGGTTTTCAGCTTCCCAAATATATACAGAGGCTGCATAGCACAGTCGTGAAGAAAAAGCCTGAATAGGGTAAATGCCAGCTTTCACTTACTAGATATGGACAGTCTCCAAGTCCTTCAAATCTTCCTCTCCCCGAAGCTGGGCACTTCCCCTCTTTCACATTCCTTTCCTCTCATGGAATTTCTAGACCACGTCCCTGTCCACGTGCCACCATGGCCACTGCTGTGTTTTAATATCCCTTTAGCATCTTTTTGCAAAGTATTTTTATAAATGAGAGAAAGAAGTTCTATCTTGTTTCTGAGCCCGTATTACATGCCAGACACTGTACTAATGGCTTTACATGGTCTATGAGTCTGTATCCTTTAGTGCAAGTGACAGAAAGACAAATCAGAATGACTGAAGCAAAGGAACTATTTACTCATGTGAGTGAAAACTCAGGGGATTCAAATGCAGGTCAATCCAAGTCAAGTCATCATAACTGTTTCCTTTGCTCCCTGTCACCTCTGCTTTGCTTTATGGAGACCTCTCTCATCAGCTGACTATCCACATGGTGTCCCCAGCAGCTGGAGTACCCACTTCCTAGCTCCCCACCCGGAGCAGGCAAACCATTGCTCCCTTCTGCCCCTGGTCCGGGGTGTGGTTCTCATTGGCCTTGCTTGGGTCACATGCTCATACCTGTATCAGGAAATGGGGTCAGTCCATAGGCTGAGCTTGGGCTTGGGTGGGGCTCAGAGGAAAACTAAAAGAGGTGTAGATGTTCCCAGGGAAGAGGGAATGAATTTAGCAGAGCAAACTAAAGCAAGGGCCATCTACAGGGTCCTGATGATTCTGTAAGCGAGATGCTAATCTTAGATGTAGAACTAAAGGTCGGGATGCTTGCATAATTTGACTAAGACTTCATGACCAAGAGGTGACAGAACGGGGGTTCTAGCCCTGAATTCTCAGTTCTTGTCCTTTACCCCCTACCAGGCTTCTTTGACGACACTGATCTTCCAGTTCTAGATTGGTGGAGCCTTTCATCTCCACTCCCCACCCCAATATGAAGACAGAGATGGAGGAGTCAGATCAGATGGCTACTTCATCCTAAGTTTTCAGTCAACTGAAATCTGTACGCTGATTTTTAATCAAGTCCTTCCAGCCTATAACTCCTGTTGATTGTCTTCTAAAAGATAAGTGGAAGAGTATATTGTCATCTTCTTGTAATTAAGAATGCATTTTACATATATTGATAAATAAAGTGACATATTTGATCTTCACATGGGTCCACAGAGGAAGGTTAATAGTCTCTAATTTGCAGAAGTCATATGTGAGATTCAGAAAGGTTAACTGGCTTGAGTGATTTGCCAAAAGTAGGAACACCTAGTTAATGATAGAACTAATTCATAACAGAGCCAGAATTTCCACACAGCTATTCAGATAATTTCGGGTATTTAATACCTGCCATTGTCCTGGACCATTGAGAACTTTATGAATCTTCGTTTTCAACACCCACATTTCAGCTAGCCCTTTTCCCCAGATTTTTGTCATGACTGGAGTAACAACTCTGCTTTCTATGTCCTGATCGATGATTGGCTCCCAATACATCAGAGGTCAGCCAATGACAGCATGAGAGCCATCTCACCTGACTGGCCCATCTTCTGTTCTTATAAAGTTTTATTGAAACACAGTTGTGCATGTTTATTTCAGTATCTTCCATGGCTACTTTCATGCTACACTGCTCGAGTTGAGCAGGTGTGACAGAGACCTAATGATTGGCAAAGCCGAAAGTAGCTACTATCTGGCCCTTCACAGAAAAGTGTCCCAATTCCCTGATCTAAGTTATTGATGAGGAAGCTGAACTGGACGTAGCCGAATATCAACTCTGATGCCTACTCCTGGGAACCTTTGCCAGGTGGCCAGTGACCAGCACTCCGTACAGTCAGTGCTTGTCCAGAGCCAGGACAGGGACAATTTAGGGATACCAGCAAAATGGCAACCCCAATGGAAGCAACCCTGTTAGTCCACCCAACAGTGCGCCTCCACTCACATGAGGCCGCACGGCATTTCCAAATGTCTACCACCGTCTTTCGCTTTGGCAGACATTTCTTTCCTCATTTCTGTGCATCTCCTATTTCAGAGGCCGACTGCCACACTGATTCACACCACAGGCACCAAGTCCACAGACTGTGTGTGCCCTTGGCTGCTCACTGTCCAGAGCGATTCTCAAGAGGGAGGTCACAGCACAGTGGACTCCCTGCGATCTGTGAAGCATCCACGATTAATTTGCTAATGACAATACTTCAAGTCCTGCAGGTGAGGGCTAACCGGCTATTAAAGAGAAAAACCAGAGCCAGTTCAAGGTCACAGTAACACATGACAACACGCACAGAAACGGTTAAAGCCTAAGACTCTGGATGAAATCAAGCCTGCCTTAGTTTCAGACCCCACCGCGTTCTACCATCACGGCCTTGGGCAAATGACTTACCTGCTCTATGCCTCAATACCCACATCTGTGAAATGGGAGCAGTGATGGCACTTATCTGAAGAAAGGTTTTTGTGGGGATTACGTTAGCGTGTCCTTCTGGAAGAGAACGCTGGGCATGGGGTAGAGACTGTCTGTAGACTGGCTGCCGTCAGCTCATGAGCGCTTCGCGTACACAGTGTGTGCTAAGAGCTTTGCAGGGATTATCTTGAACCTGTAGCCCTGCCACTGTCACCCGATTCATGATGCGCTCCCACAGAGAAGGAATTGGTTACAGCTGGTGTGTGGGGACCCACACAGAACCAGCAGCCCATGTTACTCGTGCCACGTGCAGAAATAGATCTTTAACTGGATGATAGCACTACTCAAATGCTTGGGAGGATTGTTTTTAAAATAGCACATGCACAGAAACAATAGCTGAGAGCTTAAACCCAATTTTCTTAACATCCTCTTAACATCTTGGAGGAGGGCTTATTAAAGTCACAGATACACCCTCGAGAGTACGTCTACCACGTGAACATCATCTGCCAAGTGCATCCTGGAAGAAAAGTTCTTGCAAATCTCTGTTCAGGGGTGCTCTGAATCCCATTTCAGTCCATCATGTGTTTCTTCATCTAGAAAGAACCAGGCTCCCAGGACTTGGGGGACAGAGAAGTGAGAAACTCCATGTAAAACACTCCTCATGCAACCCCGGCTATTGACACACGGGATCTCGTCAACACCAGAAGCCCCTGCTCACCTGCCACTGTCCCATCAGGGTGGGGCTTCCGAGCGCAATCCAGTCTCGGGGCACAGCCAACCCCCCCAGAGAAGGAAACGAACCTCCCACTGGAGCCTGGGCGTAAGGTGAGCCAATGGATGAGGCCCCATGCCCACACCGTCTGAGGACTCGGACGGTCCAAGTCCCAGACTCTGAAGCATCAGAAGCCCCTGCAGCGTGAATCACAGAGTCCAGCCCCTCTGCCACCACAGGTTGGGTCCGTGCCACTGAGGCAGTGGGCTGCAGCCAGCTTGCCTTCATTGGAATAATACATTTTCGCAGTCTCGGCAGCCAAGTGCTGCCTGGAGTGCCCTGGGGTGCAATTTCAGGAGCTGCCGCCTGGGTCCCCAGCCAGGTGCACGGAGAAGACCTGAACTCCAAAGACAGAGCCCACCTGCTAATAACAGCCGCCGGGACCATCTATGGAGCACTTAAGAGGTGCCTTAAAGATGTTCCCTCATTCATTATTCAGAGCAACCCCTGGGTGTGTCCTCAGCTATGGATAATGGAAGGTACCATTATCCATAGCTGAGAAAATCAAGGCTCAGAGAGGTTAACCAACTAGCCTGAGGTCACACAGCTTGTGAATGGAGGGACCTGAACAGAAGCCCATTCCATTTGGATTCAGAGCCTGAACACAGCACCTCTAACTGGAATGTGTCCTGGGATCAAGGTTTCTCCAATGCTGACATTCTCCTGCGGCCAGGCCAGTCGGAGTAAGGAGAACAGGAGGGAGAAGGGCCGGGGTAAGGGGAAGGGGAGGTTTGGGGGTGCTGCTGAGAGCTCGGTGTTGGTGTCTGAGTGGATGGTGAGGTCAGGAGACAGCCCTGTCACTGCTGGAGAGGCAAGAGCGAGTGGTATGGGGACTGCCCTTGTTTACTTGTGTTCTAGTTTCTTTCTTCAACTCTACTTCTGGGAAGCACTACAAGACTTCCCTTACTAAAACCGGAACATCTGCTTAGGCAGCAGCTGCAGAGCAATACATTTGTGATGGGCACGCGGGAGCCAAGCTGCAGGCAGGCCCACACCGGGGGAGGCGGGGTGTGCTGTCTGCCCGCCCGCCCGCAGGCCTGGGCCTGCCTCTCTCGGGGGCCAGGGAAGTGAGAAGCAATACTGAGGCTCAGCCTCTACAGTGACAGGAGAGAATCTGTCCTTCAAGGGAAGAAAAGAATTGTTGCTGTGCATCCGTCTGTCCCTCCCTCCCTCCTTTCTCCCTCCCTTCCTCCTTCCCTCCTTCCTTCCTTCCCTCCTTCCTTCCCTCCTTCCTTCCTTCCCTCCCTCCCTCCCTCCCTCCTTCCTTCCCTCCCTCCCTCCCTCCTTCCCTCCTTCCTTCCTTCCTTCCCTCTTCCCTTTCTTCCCTTTCTTCCCTCCATCCCCCCAATCCTCCTTTCCTTCCTTTCCCAACTCATCACTGAAGAGTCTGGTTTGTGACCAAAGAGACTAATTTTTGAAAGAGGGTGCTAATTACTACTCTTTGCTTTTTCAGGGGAAAAGGCATGAACCAACTTCACAGGAGCTACCGTTGCTTACAATCCACAAACACCAAGTTTTTATTTGATGTGATCTACCTGTAACACGTGCCCGGCTTCTTACTTTTGGGGATTCCTAGGTCCTTAGAGCATCAGTGCACACATATTTCACCAAGAGACCGTATTGAAAACACTTGTGGATACTTATTAAATCATTGTTGAGTGAATAATGAATGTGAGTAGTAGGAGAACTCCAAAGGTAAGACTATTCCTATGGCCCCCATGCTTGATTTTGCAGCTGGAATTGTGTGTCATATAAAATAGGTAGCAATGGGAGAAGCTTTGGGTCTTCTCACATATGCTCTGTTTAGGAATGAATTTCAGCTAGCTCCGAAAATGCTTCCATTAGCTTTTTGGAACGGACAGAATTTTGCAGTGGGTTTGGGGTTCCTTATGCTACTGACTGTTGTTTCTCTTTATTATAATAATAAGTAACTCCTGGAGTGATTGACTTATTATAGAGAGACATTCGGCAATGTCTACAGACATTTTGACTGCCACAATGGTGGGGCGTCATTGGCATCTAGCGGGTAGAGGCCAGGGATGTTGCTGAACCCTGACCCCGACCCTGCAACAGAAAATTATCCACCCCAGAATTCCCACAGGGCCGAGGTCGGGAAAGTGGGTGACCCCGCCAAGAGGTCCTTGTTGCACAGGAGGAGCACCAGGAATATCACGATGAGAACATTTCGCCCTCGTTTGCATTTCTTCCCCACTTTCCCGAGGCCCATTAAATTCCTGGGGTTATCTGTGCCCTGAGCACAGAGAGAACCCGTGGGGAAATCAGAGCAAAGATCCATAACAATAATACCGGTAACGACGCACATTAGTACATCGCTTTGCTGTTTACCTAGTGCTCTTCATACATTAACTGGAGCTTTGCTAGGGAAGGAAGTCAGAAAGATTTCCCTAAGAATATTTCCCCATTTTATGCATTTCCAGAATTAATGGTTTAAAGCAAATTAGAAATAGATTAAACGAAGTACCTTTGGTCAAACAGAAAAGCAATTACATGATAGGAAATTGTAATAATCCATCACCGGCTTCTGGTTGCAATCCCGGGCTGGCTGCAGTCTCTGCCGGCACCTGCCGGGAACGCACGAAGACGCAGAGAGACCGCCCTTGTCTGAGATGCCAAGATAAGAGCAGTGGTCACAGAGGGGGTGACACGGGGCGACCCACGTTTCCCAGCAGTAATTCAAGGGCACCTATCATGTGCTGAGCACCCATGTGCTGGGCGAGACCAGGCCTTGGGCAGGTGTGTGCTTATATACTGTAATTTCATTTCTGTGAGTCATATATTTCCAAGGTAAGGATTGTCCCTCCCCCACATTTGGTGGATAAGGAAACTGAAAAGTTATACAATTGCCTCTGAGCAGACAAGAAAGAACCTGGTGAGGCAGGATTTGAACCCCCTGGTCTGTCTGTCCCTCAGTGCAGGCATCCTCTATGACATCAGCTAAGATCTGCTTGTGCTTGGTACCTGGTACACGGGAGGTACTAAATCAACATTTGACAGTACTGCCATTCTCCTGGAGAAAACTAAAGAAATAAACAATCTCATGTATGGACTGCGCACACGCACACACACACACCCCTTCTTGTGTCTTCGGTAAACTCCTTGCCAATGGTAAAAAGAGTAGATTATTGCTGCTATTATTACTCAGCACTGAGATCTAAATATCCCATTTATTAAGTAGGAACCTGAAAAGGAATTCCTCTTTTGCTCTCGCGTTTACATACATGGGAACTCTGCAAACAATGGAAAATTCAAATTACTAACTTGTGCCTACAATTCTAAATATTGTCACTGCACTTCCTCTCTACCTTGCATGTACCTACTTGGTTTTTCTAAAACTTTTTATTTTGCAATAATTGCAATTTCACGTGCAGTTGTAAGAAATGACACAGAGAGATCCCAAACAGTCTTTACTGAGGTTTCTCCCGTGGTACCATCTGACATAACGCCAGTGCCACATGACAACCGAGGAGCTGTCATTCGCAGGAGCCCCAGCGCACCCCGATCTCACCACTTTCTCGTGCATGTGTCTCATTTCAATGTGATTTTATCACATGGGCACTTATTTTACTTTCCGGCATGACAAGTGCTCTTTGTAACTTCAGTGTGAATCAAACAGTACAAAACAATAAGGAGGTACCTTGCGAATGTTGATAGAATAATTCAATTGATTTACTCAAGATACCCCTGGGGGTCAGGCACTTTGATAAGACAAAAAGTACTAGACATGAAGAGAAAGCAAAGCCAGCCCCTGTTACTGCAGAACTTGGGGTCTCGTGGGAAAGGCAGGAATGCTGATACTTACAAGACCTAGTGAGTGGGTGTCAAATGAAAGAGGCCTTTCAATTAGTTGCAAAAGTAATCAAGATGAATAAAATTATGCATTTTGGTGATTATTATATTGGCTTCGATCCCAAAATTACACTTAACACTATACATGTATTAATATATTAATAGCACTCATGCAGCATATGGTTAACATTTAAAATATTAGCTCTAATGATCTATCAATACGTGTTTTTTTTCCCATTGCAACAATTCGATTCAATATGTGGAAACATAAAAATAAATCAACTCCAGATTTGAGTTATTCATGCACAGATTTCCCCCAGTTCTTCATTATAAGATTATTTAGAATTCTATAAAATACATATATCTGTCTGTGCTTGATTAAACAAAGATGCTTGTCAGAGGAGAAGGGAATAGTTGGCATATTGACAGGTGCTCTTTAAGCTTTTATAAATAATCAGAACAGTATTTCATACCCACATGAAAGCCTTTATTGGGAGAAGCCAGATGAGAAATGTTTTATAACTGAGTAACATCATGTCCATATACCTGATGCAGTCCATTTCCCACGGGGGCGGGGTGGGGGAGTGTGCTTAATGGGTGTGTGTTTGTGTGTGAAAATCACCTCACCCACGACGGAATCCAAATGCATGCTTTTCTTTGTTGCTAAGTCTAGCCCACGCTCTTCCAGAGCCTGTCCCCAACTCAGTGTTCAAGAGCCACGTGGCAATCCTAGAAGGTGCTGCTATAGGAGAGGAAGACAACACTGAAGAGTGTTGTGCCTCTTTCTCGACTCCATCCCCACGACTGCTACAGAGTAGAGATCTGATCCAGTTGCATTTAACTGGGAAGGCTCTCCCACACATGAAGGCCAAGCTCTAGGCCACGGTCACAGTGCACACTGGTGGCCTGGCCTGGATTGGAGCACAGACAGTGAAATCTATCGAGCAGTAAGCATTCTTTACCACCCACTACATATACAGCACAGTGCTAGGATGCAGAGACACAGTCAGGTCTAAGAAATCATCTCTACCACTGCGAGGTATACAGTCCAGATAAGAAGCCAGAAATGGGCAGCATTTCAAGGGGGAGATAAGAATAACATAATATTTGATTGCAAAAATGCATATGGTCTAAGCTACACACTGTGAGAATACCAAAAAGGAAGGAAAGATGTGAAAGCCAAGCCAGGAAAGGGTTCTTGGATACGGGGGAGTGTGGTGGGAGGAGCCAGGTGCCAGATGGACAGGCCAGAACAGAGACCCTGCCTTCCGGTGTCTGAGTCAGACAAACTGCTATTTGATTCGTGCCCCTCACTTATGAGCAGTGAGTCTGAGAAAGTTCCTTAAGCTCTCTGAGACTTGGCTTCATCTGTTAGTAGGGATCGGATAGACCTAGTCACAGAGTTGGGGTGAGGACTGCATGCATTTATACCTGTGAAGGATTTGACATACTCGGCAAGTCCTGGAGGAAGAGGCCACCGGAGTTCAGGAGTGAAGGGGTAAAGGGAGAAGAGAACAGGATAAGTGAATAACAGAGGGATGAACAGAGTTCAAGGGTGGCCTGAAGCCAGGCAGAGGAATTGAGGTTCTTTCCCCAGTTGCAATGTGTCTTCTGAGCTAACCTAACGAAACCTAATGAGCACATGTGCATAAAATGTTGACAAATAAAAAGTTGTTCACAATCGACAAACTAACTTGAAGAAAAGCGCCGAAGGATGTGGGCAAGAATTGCAAAGGACAGAGGGAGGCAGGAGTGGGTGACAGGACTGGGCGTGAAAGCTGACAGGGCCGAGGGATGCTCACCACGGAGGGAATGGATTATAGCCCGCCTCTCCCAAATTCCGAGCTGCAACTGAGCAGCTGGCTCTGCTGGTCCCTCTGAGACAAGAACCCTTCTTGGGAAGGGATCATAGTTTACCGATCTGAGGTTCTGGATGATTCCATACAGCTCCAGAACTTGTTTTGTCTTTAGGTCAAATATCTTGCTCCATGTCATTAGGGTGCTCCTATAGCTTATTATCCAAACAGGGAAGCTTTTGTCCTGACAGGTACTAAACCAGATGGGATGCCAGGGAAATGGAGAGAACCAGAACTGTCCAGCCATACCAGAACCTGTGCTCACATCTCCTACAACCTGCATAGATGACAAGACGTGACAATCCAGTTGTCTAAATTTCTATTTCTCAGCCTGTTACCGAAACACTGGGAAATGGCTGGACATACTTTCACCAGGTTTGGTGAGTATATCTGAGACTATCTGAGTTAGAATATGGATCTCTGTAAAATTTATAGTGAGAGGTCTGGGAAACTCCTCAAAGCCATTCCCCACTGCCAGCATCTGACACTGATTGGGAGAGGTCCTGGGAATGTCCATGCAGGAGAGATGACATCGTATCAGGACCAGCAGCCGGGACAGAAAGAAACCCGTGATTTCAGAGTGCAGCCCCAGATCACAGTCCCAGGCAGGATGGGCAGTCCTGCAAAACAGACGGTGTGCTCAGTGCGATGCTGAGCCCAGCCAGTCACCTCTTAGTTCTGTAGCTCTACGGGATGCAGCTAAGGATGACTCACTGTGGCATTTATCTTCTCCAAAGCAACACAGTAAAGGTCACCTCAAGAGTTAACAGAGCTCCCAGGCAAGATGGCAGAGGAGGTAAACTTTGTGTTTGCCTCCTTCCGTGACCACATCAAAATTACAACTAAATTATACAACAATCAACCCGGAGAGCCACCAGAAGCATAGCTGAATGGAACTCCTTTGACTAAGGATAGGTATAAAGAAGAGGCGACGTCATAACCCAAATTAAATTTAAAAATTAGTTAATATTTGTTGAGCAATTGTTTTGTGCTAAGCTTGCTAGTAAATTCTTTCTTGACAGCTGAACTGAAGTATAATTGAATACAACAAATGGAGCTCATTATTGATCTGGAGGTATTATCACTTCCATTTGGTCATCAAGTGTCCAGTCAATGTGTGTGCAGTGTAATGCAGAGCACATGTGGGTGGGGTTTTTGGGGGTGTGGGGGGCATCTTGCCCCGGGCTCCAGGTTTCCAAGTGGGATGCCAGCTTCCCTAGAGTAATGCTTTGGGCCTCTCCTGGGCCCCTGCCTGACTCTACCTCAGGAAATGTGGAATGAGCTATTCAGTAAATTCTGGAGGAGTTGGTGACTCGCTTCCTCCTCACAACAGCGCTATGCTCATAAGATAGATACCATTGTTTTTCATGTCCATTTCAAAGTGGAGAGAATGAGGCGAATTTAAGGGAACCATCTGTCATCACATGACCCGCAAGGGGCAGGGGCAGGTGCAGGAGATGCCTGTCCCTGGGCTGCCTTCCCCCTCTTCGTTCTAAACCTTCATTCTGGACTTCCACTGATAGGGGGTCACTGAGAATCTGTGGTCAGGGAAGGAAGTGGGGAGGACATGGGTGGAGGAGGGTCATGGGAGCATCCCAGGACGAGAAGCTGATATGAACAAAGGGCCAGAGGTGGGGCGGCCAGAGGACCTTCCCTAGGTCGCTGGCCAGCCTGACTGGAGCGTAAGGTCTATGCAGGGAGAGAACACAGATTATCCCTTTTCTACTCAAACAACTTTTTCCTTTCCCTCAGTCAAAGCTAATTTCAACTTTCATCGTCCTCTAGATGTGATAAAACGAGAGCATGGAAACCCTGCGTGCTCCTGCCTTAGCTTTCTCTTACCAACTGTATGGGAAGATCAGTTCTGTGAATGGGCACCAGAACTTGGACTTACTGTGCGGGCCATTGAAATGATCATCACCTACAGGATCCTTACAGCATGCAGGGAACCACAGTGAGGGCTTCCCTCGTTGACTGCTAGCGAAGATCACGTTGGAAGTCATTGTCTCTAGTTTAGAGAGGAAACTAGAGCTCAGAAAGTCTAAGTAGCATGCCCAGGGCCACACGGCAAGGGAGAGAAGAAGCATGCATCTGAACCCTGGTCTATCCCATTCCAAGGTCCAGTCTCACCCATCGTTGTGCACTTAACTTGTCTCCACTTTCTCAATACGTGACAGAGGATACAGAATTGAAAGAAGGACGAATGCAAATCAAAACAAAAACAAAGAAACCTCCTGCGATCCAACATGTTTGCATTCTACAGTCATACTATTTAGAATAAATGGTCCCTGATTCTTAAACAAGCAAAAAATGGCAGAAGCATCCACACACAATTTAATTAAATAAGTAAACTTTGGAATTCACCACAAAGAGGAAAAGTCATAAGAAAATGGAATTATGGTGGGTAGACTTCTAAGATGGCACCACAAGACCATGGCCCCCGGTTATTCAGTATAATCATCATCACTAGGTATTGCTGCAAAGAGATTGGCAGATGCAACTCAAGTCCTGGATGGATTTCCTAAAACAGGGAACTTGACCCCATCACACAGCCCTTTCAAAGCAGAGAACTGTCTCTGACTAGTCACAGGAGGGATACAACATGTAGGAGGGAGGTGACATGAGTTGGGGGAAGAGACAGGGGATGCAGGTGGCCTCCAGGAGCTGAGAGCTGTCCAACAAGGAAATGGGGACCTTAGCCCTACAACCCCAAGAAACTGAATTCTTCCAAAACCCTGAAAGAACTTGGAGCCCAACCCAGTTGATACCTTGACTGGGCCTTTGTGAGACCCTAAGCCGAACCCCTTTGAATGGAAGCCATTCAATTTGCTGTAATTTGTTAGACATCAATAAAAAGGAATAGAGAAATTTCCTCGTGATACCGTGAATGAGGGCCCTGCGCTCTAGTCCTCATTTTAACAAAACGTATGCACCCCAGTTCTACAAACTTCAGAGCTGGGGCGCTCTTTTCCACCTTCGGGTGGCATTAATTTTAACCACCCAGAGACGCAGGCGAGGGTGCCTATTTACAAATGAAGACCTGCAGCAACATGTGGAACTGACGGCTCTTCCAGGCAACGATGTGACTTTGGACAAAGGTTTTTATGTCGTTTTCAACATTTCTCAGCAGCAGGCTTATTTACATAGACAGAAGACCATGTTGCGAGACAGCTGATGGGATTTGAGTCTTAGATGGATAAAAAGGGTCTGTTCCCATGTTATAATGTCTTTAATCTGTCAGGAAGAAAAAGCAAAGCCTCAGAAGCAAGTCAAAAAGGAACCCAACCAAGAAAAAGGTCCATGTTCAAGTTGCGCCTGCCCTGAAAACTCCGCCCTTTCCTCTCTCTGAGGACGGCTGGAAAAGCTGGCGACAAAACGACAGCGCCGCCCGCAGGAAGAAGAGGAGGGCCAGCTGGATCCGCCCTCACCCACCGGCCGAAAGCGCTGCCTCCCTGCGGGCACTGAGCCTCATCACCAGATGGCTCTAAGGACAGCCAATGCCATTTCACAAAGCACTTAAAACGACGACACACACTGGTAGGTGCCCAACAAACCTTCATCCCTGCCCCTGCGGACTCCCCACCAGTTAGCCGCTTCCCCAACCTGATGTTTCTTTCCTGTGACAGCAGCTCCATTAACGTAAGACCCTTGGGACGCTCGGCTAGGCTCCCTGCTTCGGCCTTCAAGAAGTCAGCCGTCATCCCTGGGGCCAGCTCAGCTCTCACGGAAGGGGCTTTCCGAAGGCCCCCTTTGCCTGCCCCCAGTTCTGGGGTTCAGAAGGAAAACCCCACTTGGCGAATAGACCTCACGCCACGTCCTCCAATCGGGCCTAGTGAAGGTGACATTACAGCCTAATCTCTAATGCTCTAATTCCTTTTCCTACTTGTTCAGAACCAAGATGGGAAAAGGCATGCTACTCACTGGACCTTCTCTTCTGAGCTCCCAACATCCCCAGGAGACTGCAGCATGTCCATGTGCTCTGAGGTACACGACTGAGCTACCCTCCCTTCCGGCCCACACCCTCTAGTGGGCTCCGCTTCCTGTTTACTAATCTCTCCGACCAATTCCATTGAGCAGCCTTTCACCTGACAAACTCACGCAACCCGGGAGCTCTCCATTTCACAGAGAAATGAGAAGTAAATGGAAACAAACGCTTATGGGGTCCAGAGGTAACAATATGTCACATTAACTAATCCATTACCAAACCAACGAGTGTATTTATCTCCACATCTATGTCTGTTTTGGAAAATTCTGCTTGGCGGTAACTGAACAGCTGTAACATCTCACACAGGCCCACTTCCCGCCTTAATGCTAACATGGTCTCCCCCACCCCCGGGGAGCTAACATAATTTCAAGTACAAGCTAATAGAGACCAAAAATGTATGCCACGGTGAGGTTCAAAACGATCCTGAATTTGGGGGGAATTAGGACACCTGAGATCACGGGCTAGTGCTGTCACTGATCAGCCATGGGACCTGGATCAAATCGCTTGATGTCCGAGGTGGGGAGGTGGCCATCCAGCAAGTTGTTCACATTAGGGAGGAGCCGTGATAGAAAAAAGGAGCATGTGGATTGGGGTTAACTAAAACAACAGCAGGTGCTGGAAATCTCAGTAGTTTGGCACAAGAGAACTTTCTTTCTCCTTGCTCATGGACCCTGTGGGGAGGTTCAGCAGTGACGTGAGGACCCCTTGTGTCATGTGGCCCCATCACCGTCAGGGCCTCGCATGCTTCAATCCATCCAGCGCGGAAATACAGAGCGAGAAAGGCGCGTGTGCTTCCCCCCTCGACCCGGAGGCAGCAGGCACCGCTTCTCCCAGTCTAGAGGCAGTACCGAGTCGGAAGGCCTTGCCTAGACGTAAGGGGAAGAGGCCACGGAATTACGGTTCCTGGCTGGGCATGCACTTAGCGGCAATAACTTGCCTCCGTGGAAAATGGAAATCAATCTTTGGAGAATAGCTCTACCTTTCACAGCTAACGCGATGTGCTCCTCACAGATACAAACCTCCTACTTTCTCTGGCAACGTTCACAATAGCAACTAATTTCTGCTTTAACTGGTTTTAATTATGGGACACAAGGGTGCCCAATAAAATAGTACCATTCAAGACTAAAATTAGGCTCAACTCAGCTGAAACCTAGAGTGTGTTTGCTCTGTGTCCTTTTGTTTACAACGTGTGCAAGCAGAAACACATCAGGTGACTGCACGCGGAGCAAATGTGACTACAGGTATTGCTGTCCAACTGTAATGAGAAGAAACGCAGGAAGAATGGCTGGATTCAGGTAGAATTCAACTTATTAAGAAAATTCTACAAAATATGCATGTATTCCTTGATTGCTCATTTCTCATATTTTGGCTTATAAAGCTATTAACGGAGCGATAGTTCTTGTTTTGTAGGGGGAAAAGCACCAAAAACGTGTCATATTATTATCTAGAGTGTTGAGCCTTGTTAAATTTGTTTTCCTAAGGCAAAGAAAAGTCTAGATTTAATAAATGCAATTTTGTCCAGTAGAAAGATCTGGCCCGTGGATTTTGTCTTTGAGAACAGTATCTCTCATTACTATCTATGAGTGAAAATTTTAAAAACCTTTTTAAAAATATAACTTAAAATCTTTAGGCCAACAAGAAGTATCGACTACAGCAAGAGTTGGGGAACTGTGTGTAAAGGGCCCCACAGCACATGCTTTAGGTCCTATAAGCCACGAACTCTTGTCCCCACTACTCAACTCTGCCTTTGAAGCAGGAAAGCAGAAAGTGACTAAAGGTTATATGGAAACAAATAGGTGTGGCTATGTTCCAATAAAACTTTATTTATAAAAGCAGCTGACGAACTGGATCTGACCCCCAGGCTGCAGTTTATAGATCCCTAAACTAGAGATCAGATGGCAGAAACCAAAACGAAATGGAGAACTTTCTCATCCATGGCTGAGAGAGCCTCGAGCTTTCCTCTTGCAGTCTGGTGCTAGATCTTTCGGGGTTTGATCATCTCGTCCAAAATCATGTTTCTATTATAAACAGGTGACAAGGGAAGGGATATTTAGCAGCTGCGAAAGAGCAGGGCTTGAGACCCAGGAGACCCACATGCTAACTCTGGTTCTGTCAGTATGGAGACTGTCGTCTTACCTGCCTCGTTTCTAGGCCTTTGTTTCTGCTTGCCTAGAAGGGGGACTTAGGTGAGAGCACCTCAAATATCCTTTATATCTCTCAAGGTTGACTGTGCTGCAAAAACGCCTCAGACGCGGATTCAGAGGGCTCAGCTCTCCAGCGTGCTGGGGTGTCACCTTGGATGGCCGACCTCAGCTCTCCCAGCCTCAATTTCCTCGGCTGTTCGGTGGATGGAAGACTCCCTGGCTGACAGGATTGGGGATGCATGTGGAAGCAAGTGGCAGGGGCCAGAGCAGACTTCACGTGGGCCGAGTCCACACCCGACTCCACGACCAATTTAAAGGCGCTTCTTCCCTCCCATTGCCCTCGGAAACAGCTGAAGCTGCTCCTACTCCTTTAGCACCTAGAGGCACGCTTTAGCAAGGGCTCATCAGAAAACTAGCAAAAGAAAGTAACAAAAAAGTAAGGCAGATGGAGGCTCAGCACGGGGCCTTAAGAGTTCAGTTCCCATGTGGCAGAAAGCGCCACGCCAGGGTGGCCGTGAGGGGGATGCCCCTGGCTCTCTTCCCAGACGTTCACGGAACTACCGTCGCACTGTCTGTCCCCTTCTTCGTGGCTGATCTTTACCACAGACGAAGCCATAACCCACACCCTATGGGGAGGCTGCAGAATGCACCGTGAGGGTGAAAGTTTGTCACCTCACTGTGCCGGTCAGCACGCTGGCACCTCCGGCCTTGTTCCGCAGTTAGCATTAGGGTGCGCGTTCTCACTGGTGCGGAGGCTGAGGGGCCACAGGCTGACATACGTACCCGCATGCACCCCACGGGGGCCACAGGCTGTTCCTAGTAGGCGTGACTCTCAAGAGAAGGTAAGAATCTTGGGGCACAGAGGGTGAGAAGGGGCCAAAACACTGATGCTCCTGAGGAAGTCCCACATGGACTTGAGGGACATGTAAGTGTTTAAGGCTGCTTTAACTGCAGAAGGTGACAGGGGCCATAGGAACTGCCACCACGGCTCATGCACCAGACAGACAGGAAATGACAGGTTCTTACTCTCCTTTTAGTTCTGTTTCCATAAAAAAAGCACAGAATGGCATTTTGCTCTACACTGCAGTTTTAATATTATGACGTTAGATTATGATATGGGATCTGATAATAATTAAAAGAAAACATGATGTAGCTGTGCTTCTCTCAGTATCTTGAATGACTTGTCCAGGAGACCTAGTTTGGGGATTTTCCAATTCAGCTGTGTTCAAAACAGACAATGGACTGAATTTCAATGAGGTATTCACACTCGTAAGGTTCTCCACACCACGTTGGCAGGCTCAATGTCAAGAGCAAACAGGATCTTGTAGCCCAAATTCAGAATCTGTCTGCCTTCTATTCTTGCCCCCAGCAAGCCTTCTTCTCTCCTAATGCATAAGTTCAGGTCTTGCTATGTTCTTTCTAATGTTTTTTTTTTTAAATATGAAACAATATATCAGTTTTATAGTTTTGGATTCTGCATCAGTCAGGGGCCAGTCAAATAAACACAAACAATGTTAGATATTTCAAGCAGAGGGAATGTAGTACAGGGAAATATTTTCACAGATGGTGTGAGGAGCTGAGACCACAAACTGGGGTCAGTAAGCAATCTAGAAATTACCCTCAGCAGGAAGCTGTGCACCCTGGCTCTCCATCTGGGGAGACCTGGGCCCGTCGTGAGCTGGGATCTGAGGGAAGGGCCACGCCACAAGAGCTGGATGCAGCCCCTGCTGGAGACATTACCCAAAACCTAGGGTTGGGGACACTCTAGCTCCTGCCCTCCTTCTCTCTCCAAATTTTTTTCTTTTTAGTTAGTTTTTTTTATTGTTTAAGGAAGACATAATTGACATGCAACATTAGTTTCTGGTATAGTGACATGATATTTGCATATACTGCAAAATGATCACCACACCAAGTTTAGTTAACATCTGTCACCGTATATAGTTACAATTTTTGGGTGTCTGATAAAAAAATCTTTTATCAATACTACTCTCATGGCATCTTTCAAATCCAGAACTCAGTATTAGTAATTCCAGTCACCGTGGGGTACATGACACCCCCATAACTCAGGTATTTTAGAACCAGATGTGGGTTCCTTGCTCATTTCACCCGCCTCCAGCAGCAACCAATCTGCCTGAATTTGTGAGCAGGCTCGTCGTTTGCTTGTTTGTTTGTTTTTAGATTTCACACATAAGGGAGATCATAAGGTATTGGTCTTTCTCTGACTTCCTTCACTTAGCATAATTCCCTCCAGGTCCATTCCTTTTGTTTCAAATGGCCAGATTTCCTTCCATTTTATAGCTGAATAATATTCTATTATACATACATATATGTATGCACACACTTGTACACCCCCCCCCCACGTCTTCTTTATCCATTTACCCATTAATAAACACTTAGGTAGCTTCCACATCTTGGCCGATGTAAATAAGGCTGCAGTGAACATGAGGGTGCAGGTATCTTTTGAATTAGTGTTTTTATTTTCTTCAGATAAATACCACAAAATGAAATTGCTGAACTGGAAAATATGGTAGTTCTATTTCTAATTTTCTTTGAGGAAACTCCATACTATTTTCCATAGTGACTGCCATCAATTTTCCACATTGACTGCACCCCATTTCTCCACATCCTCGCAACACTTGTTATTTCTTGTCTTTTTGAAAGGTGTGGGGTGGTACCTCATTGTGGTTTTGATTTGGATTTCCCTGATGGTTAGTGATATTGAGCACCTTTTCAATGTACCTGTTGGCCATCTGTATGATACTGAGATCCATTTTTTTAATTGGACCCTCGTGTGTGTGTATTTTTGCTATTGGGTTGTGAGTTCTTTGTATATTTTAGATATTAACCCTTTATCTGATATATGATTTGCAAATGTTTTCTCCCATTTAGTAGGTTGTCTTTTCATTTTGTTAATAGTTTCATTTGCTATCCAGAAGCTTTTTAAATGTAGGCCCACTTGTTTATTTTCACTTTTGTTTCTTTGTTTTTGGTGTCAAATCCAAAGATCATCACTAATGCTGATGTCAAGGAACTTACTGCCTCTTTCCTCCAAGTGTTTCATGCTTTCAAGTCTTACATTCAAGTCTCTAAGACACTGTCAGCTACAGTTTCCCATGTACTGGTTCAGTTTCTTTCTTTCACATGTGCTGTCCAGTTTCTCCAACCTCACTCATGAAGAGACTGTCCCCTCCCCATCGTATATTCTTGGCATCTTCGTCGTCTCTCTCCAGTTTTCCGTCAGGGCCTGTTTGTGGCTACACTTGCCTAGTACCCCGAGGTCAAACAATGCTGGGAAACTCCTACTGATTCCTTCATGTTTAGCTCACATTCTTTTTCCATGATTTCTTCTCTTTGGATTCCCCAGTCCTTATTCTTTTACATACATAAACTTCCTTATGGTGCCACATTGACTATGTATTACAGTTATATAAAAATAACAGCCTGTGGGCTCCCTGAAGACAAGCACCACAGAGGACACTGAGTGGTCTCCCCAGGCCTTAGACATAATAGGTATGTCTGCTAGAACTGGGTTCTTTCATTCATCAAGCACATAGCTCATGAAGTCTTACCATTTGGATGGAATTGTACTAGATTCTGAACCTATAAGAAGAATGGCATAGAGCAGCTTTGTGAATGCAAATTTTCACAGTAACTGTAAGTTCTCTGCCCTGAAGGAAAACAGGCTATTCTGTAAATAAGGCCCGTGTGTGCTATTCCAGGCTCTTACAGGATGCTATTCATCAGGCGGAGGCCTGTTAACCACAGCACAGGAAGGAGGAGATGAAATCAGCAACGTAAGAACAAACCCCTTTGTTGCTCGCACGTTGGAACCATACACTCCCTCGTTTGGAGAATAAGAACTCGGGCTTGCAGGTCTGAGATCGAGCTCTACGTGGCCCATCGGCTCTGGCAGGTTTGGTTTCAGAACTTTGCTCAGGGGAATAGAGGCAGTTCAACATTTTCTAAACTCCAGTGCTACCATTTTTTCATCCTCGGGTGACACGTCTGTGATGATGGCCATCGCAGGCAGTTGTGTCTGACGTGCATAGGCATTCATTCCTTCTGTCCGGGAACCCCTCTCTGCTTAAGTCAATGATCTTCCAAGAGGCTGCTTCTTTTGTCCTGAACTTGGTTTACATCCTTCCTCCACCTCCTAATTACCAATGCTGTTTGTGGCTATGTAAAGTTGGTTCTCCACTTTTCCTCTTGGCTATTCCAGTAACTTATATTGTGGCTTCGGTGATGACCTGAGAATCACAGTATTGAAATCTCATAAATATAACATGAAAGGAGCATCGGTTGCTTCCTCATGAGAGGCAAGAACATGTATGTGGGGGAAGAAAGCCTATATGGAAAGAAGTGTCCTATGAGTATCAAAACTTCAAAACATACAGGTTTGTATAAACTTACACAGTTATACACCATAATTTGATGCAGTAGAATTTAAATGTAAATACACTGACACATGCCTGCAGGATGTAAAGCAGAAAATAATCTTCAACTAATTGCTGAGACCTTCAGAATAAACATAGGTGATACCTTCTTATCGAGTCCCTTGTTAATATACACACACAACAAAAAGTTATGTGTGAGCTTGTCCTTAGGGAGATGCCATGTCTAAAATCCAACCACAGCAGGAAAAGGCGTCCTGCCAGCCCAGCCTTGGAACGTGGAGATGTACAGGTACCGATGCCCTGAGCATGTAATATTTATAACAGTCATACAACTTTAATTTTTTCTTTCTTGCTGTGAAAAGAAAGAATACCATTTTTCCCTCTCTCTCTCTCGGTAAAGCTCAGCACTGCGGAGGGAAGAAAAAAAAAAAAAAGAACCACTTCAGTCTGGAATTTTCCACCACTCCCATCAGTCTAGTTAGGCGAGCGCAGGGCCAGGAAGAAGTGCAGGAACAATGACTTGTCTTGGTGAGTTGCAGCAGGGCTTCCCGGTCCAACTTAACCCCTGTGCCACATTGGTGATTATGCCGATTCCCTTCCGCACTCTCTGTGGATCTGCACAGTGGCCGTAGGTCACCATGCAAAGTGTAGGGGTCGATGTCTGCTGCAGAACCCAAGGCAATGTGTTCCTTGCTGTGAGTGTCTGCATTAACTCCTGCCTACCTTGGGGTAGAAAACAGTATAAGAGTATTTACTCCCCAAGTTTCCTCTCCCTTACTCCATGTCCCACTTACTTTTAGAGTGAGAATTAGGTAATTATCTGGACCAGGCCCCCTGTAATTCTCATCAAAAGCATGTGACTAAAATGAGCTTCAGGGGCCTTTGCCTCGCGTAAGACATTGGCTGTGAGGATACCATGGCATGAGATGTCAGGGAGTCCCAGAGAAAGAGAATAAAATGTGAATCAAAAACCTGTATATTTATGCATTGTTATTTTATTTCAGACTCACAAATTTGAGTATCAAAGAATCTTTAGCAAAAAGAATGCAACTGTTGTAGCCCTGGAATCTTCCAACAGGATTGTGCCCCTACCCTGCAGGGTACCTGTCCATGGAGCAATGACTGTTAGTCTTTTTGTGGCCTGCATCCCTCTGGACTGTGACAAAAACCTATCAATCCTGTTCCTAGAAACTGGCACAAACATACAAACATATTCAAAAATTTGTTTTACATGTTTTCAGGGCACAGACGGGCCTCCAAACCTCCCTCTTGGGATTCTGCGGGCCTCAAGCTATAAATCCATGCTTGAGGAATCTATGGAGTAATCAAAGCTCATGGCTAACCACAACTTGCAAACTAATAACAATAATAAAAGTAATGGGGAGTTGGAAAGTAGAATGCAGATAAAAAGGAGAGTAGAGATTCCCACACAAGGAGTTTTGGTTTCCCCATCCAAACAGATGCCAACCCCCCATCGCCCCCAAAAAACAAACTAAACCAATTAAAAAAAACAACACAAATTTCCTGCACTGATAAAAAAAAAGAGTTATAATCCTAATTCTCTAGTGTTCATTAAAAGCTGATTATATACTTGACTTTGTCCTATTAGCTGTATCAGCACTTTAAATCCACACAGCAACTTGGGAAGGTAGGTAGGTCCTTTGTGCCTGTGTAGCAGACAGGTACAAGCCGGCACAGCGGGAATAAAGCCGTAAGTCTACGCCATATGATGCTAGAACCTCCATGATAGATAAAGACGCCAACGGCTTCCTTCGAGAGTTTTTCCTTCAGGCCAGAGCCTGCAGCACACACCCCATGGTAAGTTTCAGTCCAGGTGTGCCCTACTAAGATTTCGGGGGCTTGGAGGGGAGCATGGCTTGCAGGAGGTGGCACCCGAGCCAGCCCGGTAGGTCTTCCCTAGATGTGGGTAACTCAGATGCCGAATTTAGTATTTTGCGTTTTTCATAATAAGGTTCTGCATTAGAATAACCGTGCCCACCAGGACGCTTCTGTTTCCTGTAGTGAGTGTTCTCGCAGGCGTCTGATCTACCACCAGCCGTCACCAATCCGTGCTCTTCGAACCGAGGGAAAAGAAGTGTGGCAAGAAGGAGGCAGGAGAAACCGTGAGAGCCCCTTCTGCGTTTCTTCTCGAAATCGGAGGAAGGTGTGAACGTGCAAGTAAACACAGCTATGTGTTTGTGAAATGCTATTCTCACAAGCAACCATCGGGGTCAGGAATCCATTAAAGTCCTCCCACACGTGAGGATCCTCCCAAACGCAGGCGTTCCGCTGAGCTCTGTGGGCTGGAGGCAGCCCAGGCAGCCCCCCTGGAGGGGCCACTGGAGCTGCGGCTTCCAGCTGGGGCTCACACTCAGGGGCAGGATGGGCCCAGGCAAGAGAGGCAGCAACGGGCAGCTTACGCTGTGCAAAGTCTCGATGATTTGTGTTGTGCACATACTGAAGTGGGCTTAAGGTTATCCCCATCCATTTGCATCCCAGTTTGCTGCCTTGAGGGGGAGAGAAAATGCTGGTGCATGAGGAGACCTGATGTCATGGTACCTTGATCTGGTTAGTGTCAGCATGAGCACCTGTGCCTCACCACAACGAGAAATGTGTATGTTATTATGTATTACAGCTATGTACTCATGGGACTTGCTGCATCACTTCCATGGGGGCTCAAATGCACCAGGACACAGCTGTGCTCCGTCTCAGCACCATCGGCTGTGTCCCTCCCCAGCCCCGCTGCGGTGCTCAGCATTTGTCATAGAACTAGAGACACACCATGAAAGGTGATCAGAGTTAGCAAGAGTAAGTTAGAAAAGCCTGTAAGAGGATAAAAATACCTTGTAAAACATTGCAAAAAAAAAAAAAATTATACCAAAAAAAGTCTCAATGTTTTAAAATAGATCTGAAATAGTTTTCAGCATAAGCACCCTCTGATCGGAATGGCTGAAACAGGGATCAGCAAACAAAGTTTTCTATAAAGAGCCGAAGAGCAAACATTTCACGATTTGTGGGCCATGAGGACTCTGTGATGACTGTGATCTGCCCTTACGGAGGGAAAGCGGCCACAGATGGTTCGTAATGACGGCATGGCAGTGTGCTAATAAAACTTTATTTATGGACACTGAAATCTGAGTTTCCTCTAAGTTTCACGTATAGTGAAATGTTAGTATTCTTTTAATTTTTTTTCCTCATGCATTTAAAACATAAAAACCATTCTTATCTGGCAAGCTACACAGAAAGAGTGGCGGGGACCGCTGTGGCTCTCAGGCTGTAGTTCGCCCGACCCCGGGGTTGAATCGCTGATTCGGTATTGTCAGAGCAGTGGTCCCAGACTGGGCTCCCAGGCAGTTACGGAGCGACTCTGGGGCATCGAAGGCCTTGGAGAGAGTGAGCGGTGGGACCAGCCGTAGGGCACAGGGACTCTCGGCCTGATGGAGACTCTGCTGGCCTGCTCCTTAGAATAGTGGCTCTGAACCTTTCCAGCCCTGAGAGGGAAAGCAGGCACTGTTCGGATCATCATCTGGCTCCTAGCAGGGCAGTGAGTGTCTCTGATAAGAACAGGTTCTGTCCCTGGTGAGACGCCGCAGAGTGTAGACGTGAGCTATCCTCCACCCAGGGCAGCTCAAACTCTGCACGTGCCCAGCATTTGCACACCAAACCATTACTCTGTTGGGCAAAATGAAACAAAAAGGATTGAAGTTGCCACTTACAATCAAGCAACGTTTTTTGAAGGAATTAATATATGGAAAAAGAAAACCACGTTGGCCCCAGGAATCAGAACGGGCTGTGTCCCCACTGCCTGGGTCTGGCCCCTGAGAAACGCGGGCTGCAACTCCAGGGCGAGGAAGAGCTGAGAAGGTCAAGGTGGACCGAAGACATCCAGACCCAGCAGAATGACAGCAGAGCTCATTTCTCTCTACTGTAAACGGGTCATAGGAGGAGGTACAGGACCTGGTTCTGCACATCAGGGTGTTGTTTTTGTACACTCTGTGATTCTGAAAAAGAAGCAGCCTTTTTTTTTTTTTTTTTTTTTTTTTTTTTTTTTTTAGAGACGCTATTCCTATCAAGTTGATTCCAAGATGGGCCTAAGTGACAGTCACCACCAAAATGCCAAAGGGAGGTCCCCACAGTCCTAGGTGTCTGTATGAGACGCACTGCAGTTCTAAGAAATACAGACCCCCAGGGTGCACCCATGTTGCTTCTGACTCGGGAGGCCCGGGGCGGTGCCGGCAGATACGTCTGTAAGAAAGCGAAGTCCCGCAGGGCACTCTGGCATCGGCGCGGCTCCGGCTCCCGTCTGCAGACAGGTCAGCTACTTGCGGGGGAAGGAGTGTGAAGAGGCAGCCTAGAGTCTCCCTGGACGTCCTGAGGACCACACACAAATGAGCTCCCAGGACTGCTGAGCGCTGCATTTCTGGCTTTGGGAACACTGCATTACAAGTTCTTCAAAAATGTCGTCTTAACCAAATCCACCACACCATGCGTCTCCACAGTAGAGCTATACCCTTCCCACATACATTCATTTATTCACAAATTTTCCCAAATACATGACTTCCAATTCAAATATCAAAAAGCACCTGTTGAGCACAAACCGTAGATGACTGACAGCTACCTGTGGCCTTCACCTGTGACCTCAGGTGACCTAGTCTTCATGGCCATAAGCTCACGCTGAGAAGGTCCTGATTGCGTCACCAGGATGCTTTGCACCTCCAGGCTGAAGCTATGAAGCTCCCCCTTCCAGGACTGATGACCTCCTCCAATTGCAAGGAACTCCCTGTCCTTCCAAGCCAGCTAAATGCTCTGTCCTCAGGGCACTCTCCCGGGCCCTGCAGCATCTGCCCTGGACCGAGGCCACAGACTATGACAGAACTTTCTGCTGCCCAACCCGTCTTCCCCAGTGCCGCCTTCACACAGCAGCTGGAAGGACTTCGGTAAAACAGAAATCAGATCAAGTCCCTCCCCTGCTTTAAATCCTCCCAGGACTCCCCACTAACCTTAAAGGAGGACCCACAGAAACTGGCCTCTGCCGCCATCTCGGCCTCCGACCTGGGTCTCCTTTGCTCTCCGTCCTCCACCCTCACAGGCCTCCCCGCTCCTCTCCAATCCGCCCCGTGTTCCTGCCTTAGGGGCTTAGCACCTGCCCTCCCTTCACCTGAACCCCCCTGCTCCCTGATCCTGATGGGCTGGCAGTGGAGTCCGTGTTCATCCCCATCTGTGGTGTACAGGGGGCATTAGGTGGGTGAGACAGACCAGGTTCACACCCTCACTGAGCTGACGCCCTAGTAGGGGCAGGCAGACAGAAATAAGAAACACGGAGGTAAGACTGACTTGGGCCATGAGAGGAAACGCAAGGAACATTTAAAACAAGAGGATGGGCCAGCAACTCGTTCGCCATTGTCTTGGCAGCACCTATAGAACACTGGGGGCATTCAGTAAGTGTTAGTTGAAAAATAAATTCCCCTTTGTGTGTGTGTGTATTCGTTCTTTATATTTAAACAAAATGGACTGTGATATGCACTGCTTTTTGTTGTGCTCTTCTCTGTTAATAATAAACCTTGGAGAGTTTTCCACACGCAGACTTACTCCAACATTTATTATTTTCATCCAAATGACTTGCACGAATAGTTTATTTTTATTGGTGACTGATAATGTCCAGTTTTGTTTTCCTTTTTGATAATTTTTGTTTATGATGAATATAAACAATACTTCATTGGACATTCTAGAATGTATGTCTTGACACACTGGACACAACTTTAGTAAAGAAAATTCCTGGGGAGTAGAATTGTGAGGTTGAATGAATACAAGAGCTGTCCAAAAATATCCAGCCATAAATGCCTCTATTTTTTATATTACATGGCTGGATGCTTTCAAGACAGCCCTCATATGAGCAATACCATTTTGAAAGGTATTGTCAAATTATCCTGAAAAATGATGTCACCATTTGAAGTCCCGAACACTTCTAATGCAGATAATGCTTTCTATACACCTCACAGGGTTCCTGTTATTATCAAACTTTTCAGTACTTTGGCAATCTGATAGATTTCTTCTGCTGTATTTGATTTGCATTTCTTTAATTATGAATGAGGTTGAGCATCTTTTCATATGTTTATTGGCTATTTGCATTCCTTTCTGAACTGTCTTTTCATATTCTTTGCCCTTTATTCTATTGGGTTGTTCATTTTTTTCTTTTACTTGGCTGTGGGTTCTTTGTAAATTAAAGAAATTTGCTTTATGCTTCATGTTGTAAATGCTTCTTCCTGGTCATTTTTTAAAAATTGATTTACATATATTTATTAGTATATTTTTACTTGCCATACAGAGAAGTTTTTAATTTGTATAAATGTAGACTTATTACTTTCTTTTATGTTTACCAGACAATGATTTATTTCTCATGCAGTAAGCATCTTAGTGATCTTATCACGAACAAAGTTATTACTTAGTCCATTTGGGCTGCTATAACAAAATACCATATAGACTGGGTAGCTTATTTCTTAAGTTCTGGAGCCCAGGAAGTCCAACACGAAGGCACTGGCAGATTCACTTGTGTGGTGAGAGCCCGCCTCCTGGTTCTCGAACAAGCCATCTTCTCACTGTGGCCTCACGCGGTGGAAGGGGCCAGGGAGCTCTCCTCTGTCTCTTTCATGAGGGCGCTGATTCCATTTGTGAAGCCCACCTCACGACCTAATCATGTCCCATAGGGCCCACCTCCAAATACCATTACATTGGCGATTAGTTTTCAACATATGAATTCAGGGTACCACAAATGTTCAGTCAATAGTAGTTATATAGAAGACAAAATTCCTAAGGTCTTGGCAATAAAAGGGCTCTTAACAAAAACCAAGGAAAAGTTGCAATCAATGACAGAATCTCTTCCCTAGTGTCTCTGATGTGAGGTCAGCCAGCTCCCTCTTGAGCCTCCACAGGAATTGAGTTTCCTATTTTAAGAGACAGCCCTTCCTATTGTTAAACAACTTTTTATTTATTTGTTCAAATAAGAGGTAGAGGAACTGTAGTCTGGACTGCGAAGCAGCACATGCAGAGGTCAAGGGCAGGAGATGATGGCATCTTTAGGGACTGCACATTCTTTACCTTCATGTATAATGGCTAGTTCCTCCTGATAGAGAACCCAAAACTATCTCCTAGCGTTTTCTCATGACTTTGTAATAAAGTGTACATGTTTGAAATAAAAGATTCTAGCAATCTTTTCGATCTGTGCTGCAAAAATCAAACCCACACCACATGATAAGGATCATCGCTAACTAATTGCGTAATAAATCCTGGCACAGATTTCATTGTTTGGTGATATTATCAAGTAAAAAGTACTTTTTTCCAGTGCATGAGAATAAGACATACTTCTGTGAGTTTGTTTGTAAGCTCAGTTCTGTATATCAATACCATTTTCCACTGACTTTTATTACATAATTAGGGATATGATGGCCTTACATCCGCATCCATTACATAAATAGAGATATGTTCCCATGGAGAACATCTGAGAGGGAGAGGTGTAGAGAATACCTAGAAATGCAAAGGAATGTATGAGAAATAAGGCAATAACTCCCACCTCCAAAAATAAAAACTATAGAAAAGAGGAGCATAGAAAAAAAGGCCAGAGATAGATTTATAGCTTTAAAACAATCATTACTCCGAAGAAAAACTTTCGCCTTTTATTGCTCATTTCTCTCCTCTCTGGGAGGGAATACAGAGAAATGTCAGAGAGGCTAGAAGTCCCATGATGCACTCAGCCTCCAAGATGGTGCTACATCCCCTTAGAACACACGATTGATAGGGCTGCCAGACTTACCAAATAAAAATACAAAACACCCAGTTCAATTTGAATTTCAGGTTTAAGAATGTATATAGTTTTGTGCAAATATGTCTCAAATATTGCATAGGTATCCTGTATTCTATCCAGCAATCCTAATGGATGGTCGACTTCTTATTTTCCCTTTGGAAATTCCAAACTCCATAAAGATGACCCTTGACATAACTCAAAACATACAAGCTCTTTATATTCAGTATTAAATACACGTGGTTGCCATGTAAGACGATATCCTTGTCCTGAGAAGTTCCAAATATCTTAGAAAAAACAATTTCTATATATTTCTCTTATACATAAACACATCTGACCTGAGAAGCAATCACCACTTGCTTTCCCACTGGAAATTACCAGTGGGTTAAAAAAACAAAACCAAACCCCGTGTTTGTTCTATTTAGAGGGGTGTTTCATATTCAGTCACATCTTGGGAAATGATTGTGATTTGGAGTGAGACCAGTTAGGCTGGCAGAAGGCAGGCGATATAACAATAAGCCCATGGAATCCTCTTAGTAGTGTCTCCTTGAAATATACAAAGTGGGAGGACCTGATGTGAAAACAAAATCCCACTGGATCGAAAGTATAAGTGATCACTTCTGACATCTTCTGGACCAAGTGTGAATACAAACAAACAAACAAAAAGTTTAGGTAATGACTTCATAAGGGAAGTTAAAGCCCTGAACAGCTAACACAAGTAAAAGGACAAAGGAGTGAGCCATCCCAGCTTAGACTGAACAATGTCAATATAAACAGGCCTCATTTTGTATTGCGTGTTTTATACATATTAACTCATTTGTTACTCAGAACAGTCCTGTGAGAGAGAGGTTCTTATTATCTCTCTTTTACTGCTGAGAAGCCTAAATCACAGAAGAGGTAAAGAATGACCCAAGGTTACACTGCTAGGAAGTAGCTGAGACGGAGTGCAAACGGAGGCAGGGAATGTGGTGTTTCTGTCCTAGGACGCCACCTGCTTCTCAGATTATCCGATAAGCAAAAGGCAAAATAAGATTCTGTCAGCAGCCACGTGAGTAAACCCAGTGGCCTCTCCAGAGGGCTCTGCTAGAGTTCTGATTCTACCGGAATCTTTACTGAGCAGCCTCAGCCTCACAACAAAGACCTAACAGCACAGTGTTCATTAAACCAGCCTCATCGTGCTCCCAGAAGTGAAGCAAAGCGGGGAGATGTGCCTGGTAGCCATGTGACTCTGGACAGGTCATCAGCCTCATCATTGTAGTGGCTTCCTCATCAGAACAGAAAATGATAAAATGGTGAAGGGCAGCCAAGCTAAAGTGGGTTTCCACCATGTGCTGGGCACGAGGTGGGGCCCTGAGCATAAGGGGTGCCCAGAACCCTGTGATCATAACCCTGGATGCCATCCCTGCTTGGTTGACGAGGAGCCTGAGACACCAAGGGATAAGAGTGTCCTCAGGAAGTCACACAGCTTATGAGAAGCAAAGCCCAGAGCTGTGTCAGGTCTGCCTGCTTCGCTTCCTGGGAGCGGCCTGGAGGCTGAGGGCACAGGCGGTGGCGTCCATGCTGCCCGGGACCCAGTCCTGTTCTAACGCTTGTCTCTTGCTGGTGATACTATGCAAGTCACTTAACCTGCCTGTGCCTTGCTTATTTCATCTGCAAGTTGGAGAAATTAGTAGAGTTTCTGGCTATTGCTATTGCTATTATTATTTATGCACTTCCTATTTCAGCACGCTGCTTCTCGAAAGGGATTATAGTTTGAAAGGTTCATCATTCTTGAGATTCTAAAACCTGAAAGTAAGAGGGGAAGCACGAAAATGAAACAAAGACCAAAGTTCCTTAGTGAGAAAAACGTCCTTATGGAGGGTGGTTGGGGAAGTTCAAAAAGAGGAAAGAACTGAAATATCCAATCCTTTGAGTTTCGAGTATTTTATTCCCATTTGGTTTGTGATATGCAAGTGCTAACACTTTGCATGACCTTGGAAAATTCTCTCCTTGCTTAGCAACATATTTCTTAAGAAAAATCCTTGCAATGAAAAATCCAAACTGCACGCTGTCTCCACCGCCCCTCGCTCTGACCGGCACAGCCCCGCACATCACCGGAATGCGCGCTGTTTCGCAGTCTGCACCGCACGTAGCTTCCACCTGCCCCTCCCACTCGTGTCTTTTCTCTTCCCGGTACTTTCCAGACGTAAATAAGGACTCAAAGAATCGAAGGTAGAAGAAACTGCTATTATGTTGCAGGCTTTGCTGGACTTTATTCTTTGCCCAAGTGCCTCTCCCCTGCACACCCTGTGATGTGGGTTAGTGTCGACCTCCACTTACCCATGTCATTCAGGGGAGACAGAAACGATGGCTGCTGAGGTCCAGGTGCCTCCATGGTCGTCATGAGGGTGGGTGAGTGAGGCTGAGGCCCACCAGCGTTGGCACAGACATGTGCCCATGGAGCAGCACCGGCAACAAGGCCGGAACTGAGCTTCATTCCTCACGACCTACAGGACCTCTCCTAACTGCCCTCGATGACCTTGCACGCCCTATCGTGCCCACTCCCCCACACTGAATGGCTCCAGCACCTGAGTGCTCAGTGCACGCTCCCTCTCCTCATCCTTGTCCCATGCAAATAATTCTTCTCTATGGAAAACTCCCTCCCCTGCCTCGCTCACCTCTGCTCATCTTGAATGGCTAAATTTAAATGTGGCGTCCTCTAGGAAACCATTCCTGATCACCAAGTCTGGAGGAGTTGTCCTTCTGTGTATTGTTTTTTGTTTGTTTGTTTGTTTGTTTTTGGTAGTTCCCTGACTGGGAATTGAACCCAGGCCACGGCATTGAGCGCACTGAAGCCTAGCCAATGCATCACCAGGGAACTCCTCCTGTGTATGTCTATACCCCGAGTGTCAGTTAAACCCACGTTTAGTCAGCATCTCCGATGTGCTAAGCCCTGCTCTAAGTGATGGGGAAAACACTGTTAAACAAGGCAACATGGGGAGAGAAACGTCAATACCACAGGACACTAGTGGTGGGCATTAGGCCCCTAACAGGATGATGCAGTGAAGAGTTAAGGGGAGGCAGTTCCATGAAATGAGGAAATGGATCTTCTAAAGGAGAAAGGGGAAACTCATGTTTAAGAGAGTTTTGAAGGCTGAGGAACAGCCAGTCATAGAAGGATCTGAGATAGAATGTTCCAGGTGCTGTGTGAACATGCTATGGGAGAAATGGGTTTGGTGTCAGGGAGGCACAGAGAGCTTCTTGGGGCAGAACAGTAGTGATTTGTTATGTCAACGGAATCTCTGACATGACAGTTTGCCTTCAATGGTCATCTACAGGCAGAGAGCCACTGGACATATGAGCAAAGCTTTAGAATAAGAGTCACCTCTAGCACGTACTGGCCCTGGGAAAGTACTCTGACCATTGGCTTCCCCAGCACGTGACTGTGCTTAAACGAACTTAAGAGTCAGACAACTGCTATTTTGATAATTAGACGGCAAGCTACGAGGGCTGCCTGGAAAAACTCCAGCCATACATGCCTCCATTTTTCATATTACATGGCTGGGTACTTTCCGGACAGCCCTCCTAGTCAACTTTTCTGAAGCTCCTTTTTCTTATATGCAAAGTGTGTCCCATATATAAGCCCGGCATTTAGGAGACGGTCAATTCATTGTGCACATGACCATTGCAGTTGTTACTCATTTGTGCGGAGGGAATAACACCACTAACTCACAGATCTTTTGAAAATTAAACATGTAGTATGTGCAGTGCCCAAAGTCAGTAAGGACTTACCATGCTAGCAGTATGAGTGTTTCCTGGTTGGCATTTGCCCACCCCCCATTTGCCAGATCCTGGTGTCCTGTAGGGAAGGACTTCTCCCATTTGGATGGATATGGCGGGACTGTGAACTGGGTGTGCCTCATGTCACCAGCCAAATGACTCACACTAAGCCAAGGTGATCCTTCTTCCCTGGAATCTGAAACTCGAGCAGAATCAACGAGCCTGAGAAAAGATGGTTTCCATTCATCTAGCAGAGGCCCCGAGCACGTGTCGTCCTGCGTAAGACCAATTCTGTGATTTCTGTTTCCCCTAGTCTCTTTAAGGTCTGTTCTTTTCCTCTCAGTCTTAGAAGTTCCTGATCCCTTTTGCTTAAATTAACCAGGGTAATTTTCTTTTTTTTTGCAACCAAAAACAGTAATCTATTGATATAGTTATGCTATGGTTATTATTATCCTTGTTATGATTATTAGAAAAGAAGATTTAACTAAGATTATTATGGTTTATTATTATTTTTAATGGTATTGGGGTATAACCTGCCCACACATTTTCTGCCTAAATTAGGAGTGAATAACAAAATCAAAAGCAAGCCACATACATCTCTTCTCACTTTGACATTTATATCCACATCTGCTCTTTATATACATCTATTCACATAGCTTGTGTGATTTGCAGTTAAAGACTAAATCCTGGCTAAAGTTCAAAGCAAGAAAAAATTTATAGAAGATCGACAGGGCTGCTGGTTTAACTGACCTATTTTCAAGGTCAATGACATAGTTACATAAAGAAAACTTCTGATCAAATATTAGTAGGAGATGATTAGTGGCAAGGCCAGCTTGCTAGGCTGGGCTCTCTTTGGGGAGGACAGGGATTCAAGTCTCCCCTGCATGTGGAAGCCACAGCTCTGCCTCACCAATGATTCCAGCGAAACACTGAGGGAGGCAGGTGGAAAATAAAAGTGACCAGGCAACACTCCAGAGGCTCCACAGAGGGCCTGTGTGTTTCTTCTAGCCTGTCTATGATTTTACTGATTTTTCTTTTTTTTTTTTTTCGTATATGAGGATCACTGATATGAGGAAATTTTACCTACCTACACTATAATCTTTAACTTACCCAAGTTCCCCACCTCTATAATAGAAATAAAATGACTTGTTATTAATTATGAAATAATTATGCATATTCTTGTCATCATTTACATAAATATCATGCTGTATAATTCACAAAGTTGTTGTAAAGACTTCCTGCCTCATCACAGTACAGTGAGTCAGGGTATGCACTTCCTCATGGCTGCCCTGGATTAGAATCTCAAATCCGTGTCAGATGGCATCTGGCTTTGCCCTATCTCTTGTTAGAGCGAACAGGATATATCTTACCACCCACTGAGGTTGGACACGACCATGTGACATCTTTTGGCCAATGGGTAGTGGGCTGAAATGAGGATGTGCGTGCTCTGAGCCGAAGTCTCAGGAGACAGAATGAGTTTCACTTTCCCCCTCCCCTCTGGCAATTTGCTATGAGAACAAGAGGACCCTATGTGTGTCTGTTCCAAGAAGAAGGAGGCCCACTCGACCCTACTGGTGGCCCGGAGCCAAGCTGAGCTGACCTGCAGCTGGACAGAGCTGCCCTAGCCTCCCACAGACCCACACAGCAGAAAGATAAATGCTGGTTGTGTCTCCATCAACTCAGTTTTGGTGTTAATACAGCAATTCTACAGCAATAGCTGAGCCAGTATGCACTGGCCCTTATCCCACACGATATCTTCCTTGGGATGATTTTAAACTGCACAAAATTAGGGTCAGGGTTTATCTGGTCCATTGTTGTTTCCCCCCTCTTTAGGACAATTTGTAGTGCATAATATTTAATATTCTACAAGTGTATTTCATGAATTTCTTACATTAGCCTAGTCCTCTCTCGCCAATCAGATGAAAATTTAAGAAAAACTCAATCTTAAGAATGATATCTCCAAAATACATGAGATTCTCTTTTACTTTTCCCAGTAACTGTATAATTATCTTTTTTTTAAATGAGCAAAACAAAGAGACAAATCTTGGGGACAATAGCTCACATGCCACTTTAAAAACTACCGGAGAAAATATTTACTGTCTTTTTGAATAGTGGAGGGCCCAATAACGTCCGTAAAAATAATTCTAAGTTTGTGTATTCTTTTATTCATTGAACAAGCCTTCTGATAGACAACCTACTTTGTGCAAAGCCCCATGTTAAGTCTTTAGATTTGAAGAGCAAGCCATAGACATCTGAAGTTTAGTGTATTAATGGTTGGGACAGAAAGACAGTTCTTCCTATGGGCACATAAAAGAAGTACCTAACTCGGATCTGGGAGAAATCAGGAGAGACTGGTTCGAGCAGGTAATAGCTAGCTATATTTTAAATCAGTAGAAATAGCTGAGTAAATAATAAAATTGATAAAAATAAAATAACAGCCACATATTCTCCTCAGAGACATGACGGATAGAATCACAAGAGTTCCTCTGTTAGGAAGCGGCTGATGACTGAAGTTTAGTATTTGAGCCCAGTGTTTGTTCTGTCCGCCTTTGCTGACCACTGTTCTGTTCCTCCCACATTCCCCGCCTGCCAGGAAGATGATTATTTTCCACTTTGGGAAGTATTACAGGATGAAATCAAGTCTGCAATACTTTTAGAAAAATACTCGGCTCTTGAGCCACTCTCCTTGCTCGATCCCGCTCCTATCTCTTTGGAATGTACTTTCTCTTCAATAAACTGTCTCTTTGTTTCACCTCTTTAAAAAAAAAAAAAAGAAAGAAAGAAAGAAAGAAAAAAAAAAAAAAGAAAAAAACTCACAATTTCAATTTATTTGACCTCCTTAACTAAATTAATAATAATTCTATTGTACCTAATATGAGGGGCTGATGCTAATATTAGGTACATGTTATGGAAGTTCCTAAACTTATGTACCTAATATGCCCCTCGTATTAGGTACAACAGGATTATTATGTACCTAATACGACCATATTATGGAAGTTCCTAGACTTATGTACCTAATATGAAAGCCTAGGAACTCATTCAATAAGATAAAATCTGATAATTCATGAATGACCTCTATAACTCAAAAGACAATATACTGGGTCATTTTATGTCACTGAGAATTTTACCTTAACACTTGTGACATGTACATGCCAGCTACCTTTCTATTATAAACATGTCAGCAAATAACTGAGTATAATAACAAAATACAATTCTAATTTTGTGGTCCAACCTTTTAGAAGGAGGAAGAACCCCTATAATTAAAATATTATATAAAATGACCAAGTGGCTGTGGAGATCATGTAAAATAAATCCCAGGATTTAATGAGCTTTCTAATTGTCCCTAGTGAAGACAACTGGTTGGGCCTGTTACTTTCAGGAGCAAGTGATCATCGTCTCACGTGGTCATTTTGAGGGTAAATTGTTGCCGTTTATTCAATGCAAGTTTCTCTACCAGCTTCATGTCCGTCTGCCCAAACACCAATACGCCGTGATTAGCCTAAATTAAACTAAGTGAATTCTGGGGGTGACTAAACTATTTTGTACCAGCCTTTTTTAAATTTTCCTCTTCAAACATTTACAGGTTAGGGAAGGGCAAATGGCTTGATGGCAAATTCTAACTTCCAGCTGCTCAGCCTCAGCTCACAAATGCTGAAAACCTTGGAGATTGATTTCCAGAAATCTTGGCTAGAAAAATACATCGTGAAAAATGTCATCACACAAGATGTTGTGTCATTATACATGACCTTTCACAGAGGCGCGCATGACTCACGGCTGGAAAGCAAGGAACTTGACATGCAAACTTAGACCACGCAGAGTGAGAAGAATTCAAGCGTCCGCTGCAAATGAGCAATTTCCAATGTTCAGATCGACACCCGGTGACCTTGGATGGCTCTGGTAACATCTGTGCTTAACAATGTGAGTTTTATCTAATCTAAAAATTCTGTTCCTTTAACCCTGCCTCATTGGTGGTAACTCATCTTTCACTGAGAATCTCACCACAGGACCCCTCGCCTGACACCCAACTTTAGAAAGAAAATCTTTTAGAAAATGGGCAGTCCACTACAGGGCCTGCTTACATTGTCACCATCCTGGACTACCCTCCAAAAGGACACCTCCCCCTCCTCCCCACCTAGACTGCCCCTCAGACACGTGCTCTTCCTCCCTGCTCCTTACCACCTCACTCGTGTAGGAATCTACCTATCATTTACTACCTACCACTTTTCTCTCCTGAAATGTGGCCCTGGAGAAACTTCCACCTCATCCAGCAACCTTAGTGGTGCGCCGATTCTGTGCCAGACAGACGCTGGCCCTGTGCTGGAGAGACGTTCTTGGGCAAGGTAGACATGGTCACTGCATCACAAAGCCGAGTCACCAGGAAAGACAGCAATTACAATGAAGTCACAGACATCCTCCCTTCGGGATATAGTCCCGGGCCCTGTGAGAACAGGAGAGCATCTCTTTTCTCTCCTCGAGTTCCCTGTGTTCTCTCTGGAAAGCTGCTCCCGGCTACACCCCCTTATTTCTCCCAAAGGTGGGGGTGGGGGATGGGCAACACCTGGGCTTCCATTGGAAGGGAGAAAGTTACCATCACAATAGAGATCATCCCTCTGCAAGCCCCCTCCTTTACCCTGGCACCCTGGTGTCTCTGGAGACAAAAGATCACCAATCCATTTACCCCCAAACTCAGTGTTTAGACTCCGGGGCACCATAGCGTCCAGGCTGCAGGGAAGGCCCTCTGTGACATGTAAGCTGTCTCTTCTGCCCATCAGCAAGTTCTTGTGTATTTGCTCAGTGCCTAGTTCCTAATAGATGCCCAGTAAATATTTCTTTTAAAAAGTTAAATAAATATGTATTAAATGAATGCAATGCTTTAAGAATCATGGTATTATTCAAATATGGTAGATGGTTTTGTAAAAAGTTGTGCCCACACAAAATTATTCTGCAGTAAATAATAACATAAAGAAGTTCAAAACTATCATAAGTCTGCTGCATCAGGCCTGATGGGAAACTCAACCGATCACTTGTGAGCCAACTGATGATCACAAGGGGCCTCAAGTCTCACACATCTAAGACTGCCAGTGGCACGAGCACATGGGGTCTATAGTATCCATCACTGAGTCCCTTTTAACTTAGCAGACAGCTTAGCACAAAGCTTAGCACAAAAAGATGCTCAATTAATATCTCTTAAATATACTAAATGAATGAGCTAAAATAAACTTTTGACTCCTAAGACATCTGTATGTCAAGGATTCCTGTAGAGTCTACAGTGTAGATGAATTCAAGCACTAGTGGCCTGCAGAAGGGTTTTTCTTTGATCTGCATGCTGTTTATCTAAAGTTTAATTTTTTTACCCAACAAAAAAGAATTTGAATATAAAAACATCTGACACTTAAACATTTTGACTTGCACATTTCCTTAAACTAGTAGAGGACCTAGAAATGATGTCAGTGGGAATAATGTCAGGGGGAATTCATCGGGAACTTTGCTAGGCTGTCTTGTTTGGATGGGGTGTGACCTTGGCCGGTGCCGTGGGTCCTTCCTCCCCTGCAGATCCTGGGCCCTGTGACCCTGACCTAAGCAAGCACAGAAGGAAGAAGCAACCATGATCAGTTGAGATTAGAACCCTGAGGTTCTCTTACATTCTTAATAACCTCTAGTTGGAATCCTTTGCTTATTGTTTTAACTGAGAGTTTAAAATGGAGAGTGATGGGATGGGAAAAAAAAAACAACGTTTAAGAAAATATGTCTGCTTTCATAAATGAAACTACAAATACTCCCACACCAGTCATACAACAGGGTGGGACTAGTGTACTTGTTCTCCATATACTCTCTGCCAGCCTGTGAAGCAGAGAAGGGATGACCATGATCACACACTGTCTAGAAAATGCTAGAAGAATGCCTCATTTGACAGTACGATCAACTGGCACCTTTTAAAAAGTGGAGTGGTTTCATTCGGAGTCTGGTATCTGACAGTCAAATCATTCTTCTTTGGGTTAGCCTCATCAGCAACATAATGAAGTGAAAGGTACTGAGAATCTGCAGAGAATCCAGGCTTCCTGAGAAATCAGGAGTTATTTATGTGTGGGTACAGCTCTAGAAGGTGACATGAAAGACAAATGAGAGCTATTGAGGTGGGATAAAATAGATTTCAAGAGTAGGCAACAACCCTAAAAAGCCATCCCCTAGCAGGAGATGGGACGCTTTTCCTGAGTGCCTTATTTAAGGGGAGAAAAAGGCGTCTTCAAAGATATGCATTTGATTTGCGTTGGGTCGTCATGCTCAGCAATTGATCCGTAAGCAATATTCAGACTGAGCTTTATCATTATGCCAAGAGTGGCTCTTGTTTAATTTTGTCACTCTTCCTGTTGCTAGCCCACTGTTTATTGGCCCAGAACCATCTCACAAAATACTTTCAGTCAACAGGAAAAGATGCAGAGCTGAGAGTGGTAGTGGTCGGCTCCAGAAATGGCCAAAAGGCAATGGCTCTGCCCTCACTGCCTAAGGCTGCGAAACAATTTTATTGCAATCCACAAATCTTGTGAGGAGTCCTTGGCTACGTAGTCTCTTTCTGAAATTCATCCATTCATTTATTCATTCAACAATGTGATTGAGTGGCAGGCATTGTAAGAATCGATGCTGTAGCTCTTACAATCTATGGGAGGATAATTAATCATTCGGTAAAGAACATGATAAAAGTATTTCTAGGGCACCTAAGAACACGGGAACAGGGCAGGATGTGGTCAGGGAACAACTCCTGGTAGCAGTTAACCAGTTAACAAAGGTCAAATGGTGACCAGGCAATGGGCACAGTATTCTTGACTTGTTCACCGTGGAATGGGTACCCACTTTGCGCCAGGCGCTACGTCTGGCCCAGGCCAGTGTACTGAGCAGCGGTGCAGGGAGGTGTTGGAGCATATGGCACCACTGGTCCACGGTGAGTGTGGTGGGATGGGCTGCGGGGAGAAGAGATAAGGATGAAGGGATAGGCAGGAGCAACATCACCAAGGTGAATTTAGACTGTTCATTAAGATTAGGGGCAAACAAAAGGCTATACACAGAGATGACACGTCAGATCCAGATTTTAGAAAGATCTCTCTGCATGTTGCTTAAAGAATGTACAACAGAAAGCAAGAGTGGAGGCAGCGGAAGATGGTCTAGTCATCCAGGTAAGAAGAGGTAAAGAGACCTAATTTCAAAAGCACTACAAAGCTACAGTAATAAAGACAGTATGGCTCTGGTACAGGATAGAAAGGAAAGACAGAAATGAAGCTTTACATTTACCATCAAAAGACTTTAAATAAAGATGTCAAGACCATTCAACAGGAAAAGAAAGTCTTTTCAACAAATGGTACTGAGATAAGTGGCTATTCATACACAAGAGAATGAATTTGAACCCCTGTAGCACACCAAACATAATAATAAACTCAAAATAAGTCACAGACCCAAAGTAAAAGCTAAAATAATTTAAAAGATAACACAGAGTTTGGTTTAAGCGAAGATTTTTTTTTACATATGATACCAAAAGCAAGTCCATAAAAGAAAACAATTTCAATAAATTGCACCTCAACAAAATTATTTTTTTTTGTACTGCAAAAGACAACATCAGAGTGTTGAAAAGAAAACCCACAGACATGGAGAAAACAGTTTAAAATCATATGTCCAATGAAGTCTTGTATCCAGAATATATAAATAACTCAAAACTCAACAATAAAAAGACAAATAACAACTTAGAAAAGGTCAAAAGATTGAGTACACATTCTCTGAGGAAGGTTATTCAACCATTAGTCACTAGGGCAATGCAAGTCAAACCACAGTGAGTTACCACTACAACGTCTGTGATCGGAAAGCCAGTCACAAGTGTTGGGGGAAATGTGGAGAAACTGGAACCCTCCTGCAATGCTAGCGGAAATGAAAAATGGTGCAAACACTTTGGAAAACCATTGGGCAGTTTCTCAAAATGTTCAATGTAAAATTCCCATATGACCCAGCAATTCTACACTGATGGATCCATTCAAGAGAAAATAAAAACATATTTCTACACAAGGACTTACACACATGTGTTCAGAGCAGCATTATTTCTATAATAGCCAAAAAGTGGTAATGACCCAAATGGCCTTCACTGGTGATTAATAAACACATGGAGTACTACATGGCAACAGAACGGAATGAAGTAGTGGTACATGCCCCAACGAGGATAAACACCAGAAATGCTATGCTAAGAGAAAGCAGACAGACACAAAAGACCATATATGGTATGACTCTCTTTATAGAAACTGTCCCCCCAAAAGTAAATCCATAGAGACGGAAAGTAGCTTAGAGGCAGTGATGGGGAATACACAAACGGGCAAGAGGGGTCTTACTTGGGGAGACAGACATGTTCTGACACTGAATGGTGGAGCTGGTTATACAACTCTAAATAAAACTTTAAAATAACTGAATTCTATATGTAAGATGGGTGAATTTTATGATATGCATAAACTAGAGAGTTAAGCCATTAAAAAAAAAAGAAAGAAAAGGACATGCTGTGAACCCCCAACAAGGAAACAGCACAGCAGAACTTGGAGACCAAAATGATGTAAGTGTGTGGCAAATAGTTCTAAGATTAAAAGCAAGGACACTACTGACAGTGAAACTTAACTGAACAACTATGCCAGACACTGTCACATGTCTAATGGGAATCATTACAAGGTTTACGTAGAAACCTAATTAGATTGAGACTATTGTCCACGTTCTACATATGAGAAAACTCTGCTGAGACACAGAGAGGTTAAGACATTTTCTGAAGGTCACACAGTAAGTGGTGACCAGGCGAACCATTTGAGGAGCTATGGGGACAAGAGGAGGGATCAGTTTAATAGGCCACTCTGGGGATGTATTAAAATGCTTGACATTCCTGCTTCCTGACATCTACACAGCCCATCGTGGTCCACCCCGCAGAGAACATTCACGTCTCTGCCTTTCTAGCTGGCCTTTCTGGCCTGAGCAGTCGATCCCAGCTTTGCTATGGCCTTCTGTAGGGATGTCCATTGACTGATAGATTGATTTTTTTTTTCCTGAGACCATCAGAAATGTCAAATTGTAGGTCAAGGACCACAGCCAGAGAGAAATTAAGAGCCGTTAGGGCTTGCTCACCAGTGAGAAGATACTTAAAAGGCAATTAGCAGCTTCCTTCTGACAAGCGGCCAGAAATAGCCACGGAGAAGTCACCAGGTGGAAACCCGCTTCCTCTGGGCAGAACCAAAAAGCCATTTGGTATCTGTTTCAGGCTAAGAAGTTTGTCTTGAGAAACTTGTCTTTGATCACTATTCAAACCTGGTGCTCTTCTGTTCTGAAGGTGACATTGGAAACAAAGTATATGCTTGCTGTGTTTCTTCAGCAGCAACTGTACTTATGCAAGAGATGCACGGGTGACCACGACGTCCCTGTTCACCTCAGGTCCCTGAGAGACACCCCGGGCAACCAGAGGCTGGGACCCTGACCAGGCGCACCTTTTCTGGGGACAGCAGTACGGTGTGGGCAGTGCCTGGAAGAGACCAGCTGAGCCCCCAGAGACCGTCTTTGCACTTTGGACCATTTGACTGCCGGACCAGTTGTCTGGGTGGCCTTGGGTGAGCCCCATCTGCTCTCTATGCAGAAAATAAGAAGGTGTAGGTGGGTTCCATGGTCTCTTCCAGCTTAAAAGTTCTCATCCACCTTCATCTGTGAGACAGCCAGCCTACTAACTGGGAAGTCTACCAGTTGCTGTGGAGAAGGCCAAAAACATAGTAAGACAAAGCACGACTCCGCTCCTTAAGGTTGGGGTAGTGGTTTCCTTCCTGTGCTGCTATAGCATACTACCGACACACCGGGTGGCTCAAGACAACAGAAACTTGTTCACTTACAGGTGTAGAGGGTAGAAGCCCCAAATTACAGTTTGGCTGGGCTGGCTCCTCCTGGCCACTCTGAAAATCTGCTTCAGGCCCCTCCTCGGGGTTCTGGGGACGTGGCCAATCCTAGTGTTTCCTGGCTCAGAGACATGGCGCTGCACTCTCTGCCACGGACTGCACATGGCCTTCCCATGGTGCTCCCCTCTGCGTCTCCAGCACCCCTCCCTTTTCTTTAGCAGGGACACCAGTCATTGGATGTAGGACTCCATCAAACTCCAGAAGGATCTCATCTAGAAATCTTAAATTTAACCACATCTGCAAAGACCCTGTTTCCAAATAAGGTTGCAGGCACAGGTACTGCAGGTTAGGGCTTGGGCATACCTTTTTGGGGACAGAATCAATCTAACAAATAGCTAATATCTGGTGAGATTTAGTACATACCCAACGTGTTTCTAAGTGCTTCAGGTGTATTATCACATTTAATTCATGTAACAACCCTATGTGCTAAAAACTTGTATGGTTATGTACTTTATAAATGAGGAAACCAAGAAGTTGACTAACTGGCCCAAGTTACTCAGCTGTAATGACAGGGCAGGCGTGCAGAAAGCTTCTAGAGCAGCGGCCCGCAGCATGTTGGGCACCGGGGACCAGTTTCATGGAAGACGGGGGGTTTCGGGATAATTCAAGTGCCTTACATTTGTTATGCACTTCATCTCTGCTATCATTATATTGCAATATATAATGAAATAATTACACGACTCACCATAATTCACAATCAGTGGGGGCCCTGAGCTTCTTTACCTGCAACTAGGTTCTCATCAGTAACACGCAAACTACATCCCTCGCATGCGCAGTTCACAACAGGGTTGGTGCTCCAATGAGAATCTAATCTGCTGTTGATCTGACAGGAGGTGGAGCTCAGGTGGTAACGCGCGCGAGTGATGAGGCCTGATTGTAAATACCGGATGAAGCTTCACTGGCCTGCGGCTCACCTCCTGCTGTGTGGCCCAGTTCCTAAGAGGTCACGGATGGGTACCAGTCCGCACAGGGGTTGGGGACCCCTGCTCTAAACACTCAAACAAGGATTATGTGCTGCCTGTCATAGAGACATCATCACACAAGTGCGAACTTCAAGCAGATTATAGGTGCTATTAGCTTTCATTGATTCATTTATTCATTCATTCACAAACAACACAGTAGGCACTCAATACATGTTTATTAAATGAATGAATAAATGCCTACAATGCCACAGACTCTGTGTTGGACACAGATGTCGATAAGATTCTAGTAGGCCCCCGCCGAAATCAGAAATGACTGTTCTCTAAAGTAGGCCTAATGTAGGGTTGGATTAAAGCTAGCAATAAGGCAAGACAGCAAGACTCCCAGAGTCAGATGTGAGACCAGACAGAGTCTAACTCTCTTACCCGTTTTCCTCTATTAATAAAACAATATCAAAAACACAAACATAATGCAATTTTCACACATTAGCACATGAGTTTCACCCTTTAGTGAAATTTTTCTAACCCTCTTTTCTTATTAGGAGGACTTCCTCAACTTTACTAAAATTGTTTTGTGTGGAGGGGATGGAGACAATCTCTAAGTTTTAACCCATAAGCAGCAGTCTGCTGCAAGGAACACCGGTGAAAGCTGTTTTAGATCTTTTTATAACAGTCTTCTGGGCAGACTGAGTGGCAGGTATGACATCCAATCACAACTCTCTTAGTTCACTGAAGACAGACTTAATGGCTGGGTCCCTCTTCTTCCTTGGTGGTAATACGTGCAGGGAGTGGAATATGCCACCCCAAAAATAAGCCACTTACACATAAGGACTATTTTGAGCTAAAGGCAACTAAGAAGAAACAAATACAAAAAAACTCTCTGCGTTTCCCCTATTTGTCTGAAAGTATAGTAGTAGATGTTTCTTAATTATTCAAATGATTCAAAGTAATAGATGATCAGGCGCCTGTGGAGAAAAGGAAGGCTAAGATAAGGCCAAACTATAGTTAAAAATTTTACTTTCTACACTTTTTGCCAAAGCCGGTGGCAAATAATGATGATAGCAAGGGCGACGATGATGATTAGATCCATCTCGCTCTTTTTCCCAGTTCCCTTTGTAGGAGGACAGGAGATGACTCAGCAGAAGGAACAACAGTGCTGGTAATTCTGAAAGCCAGGAAAAGCAGGCCTGCTTAATTGGGTGTTCGCTGGAGAAAACTGGATTGTTATCGTGAATACAAAACATATGCTGACCCGGCCCTGTGTGCATTAAATGCATTCTGGAGAAGTCCTGGGCAATGCCAATTGCTGCCTATTGAGTCATTATTCGTTGACTTGCTTACACTGGCAGGGAAGTTTTCCCAAAGGAAGAAAAATGATCCCAAACTATGATTAAAATGCATACTTGAAGAATCTTATTAATCCTATGAAAAAGCCTTCTGTAGTTTTCAATGCATAGGCAGTTAGCTACCCCACTGCCCTGCAAATGAACAATGAATCCATGTGATCATTTCACATTCAGTTAGTTACTAGGATGTTTCTATTCTTCACAAACCTCTTATTGGATAAACACCCCTCCCCTTGGATGAACTGATTGTGTGTCTTGGTATTTTGCCCAAATGATCACATGGGTGATGCCTCCTGTGCATTTGCTCCTTTAAGTATTCCCGAAGGTGGTAATGGGGGGCTCTGAGGCTCAGAGCACCTAAAACACATTAGACTTTCCTCAAAATATGGATGCTAAGATTAATTAAACTATCAAGTTTCTTTGCTTTGGGCAGGAACTTTAGGGACTCGGGTATAATAACAATGCTTAGCTCTTGCAATCAGAAGATCTATCTTTCAATAGCAAACAATGGGAAAACATGTTGATTGTTACGTAATACATTCAGTTTGGTTAGACAAAAAGCTTTCCAAATGTGGAAATGGGGGGATTAGTAAAAGATACTCATGTAAAATAAAAAATGCAAATAAATAAGAAACATGCCCCCATTAGGGAAAAAGAAATACCAATACAGGTAAAAGGGGGAATGGGGGGTATTGGTGGTGGTGCAAATTCATGTACCCACAAGAGAATTATTTACTCAGCTGCTTCTGGGTGCTGGGCATTGTACCAGCTACCAGAGAAATAGAAGAAATGGAGGAAAATAGGACATGGGTCCTGTCCTCAAGGAATTGCCTTTCTAGAAGGGAAGAAAATTTAATATGTAATTTTGTTCACGTAACATATATTTGTGTCTATATTCTTTGATCCACTTAATAAGCTGAGTCTAGTGCAATTAAATGGGGAAGCGAGAATAGTTTAAAAGAATTTTCAAGATAAGACTGAGTCTGAGTTTTAAATGGCTTTAAACCAAATGCTGTTCTGATCATCTTTAGACATAAGACACATGGGTAAAAAATGAGATTTGCATATTCGAGGCAGCCAGTCTGTCTACGCGTGGTCATTGACCTAATGGCTGCTCTATCATTAATCAAAGTATATTCTGCACATTATCATTCCTTGAGAAAAAAATCAGAGGGTGGGAGGAGAGGGGCATAATCAACTTAATTTGGGATCACTGAATACTTTCCATCTTAGAAATTCATGATGGATCTACACGTATTAAAAACTATATGAGGTACTGCATCCAAGAAATCTGTTTAATTTATGAAAACCAGTTTTTCCCCAAACTTACTGATCATGAATGGGATTTTTTACATAGCATCTACTGACACCCCATGTGACTTGTGCTCCCCAGAACATTCTCTTGGAGATGCTGCCGTAAGAGATGACAAATATGTATCTATTGCTCTTAAAAGAGTATTTGTACACCACTTGTACTATTAATCCCGGTGACCCTTCATAGCAATTAAACTGCCAAACCCTGCTGCTCATATTTCCGGAAACTAATGCTTATATATTGGAAGCAAATCGAGCAAGTTACTCAAAATAACTAGGAAAATAAGCAAGAATAACCTATAATATGAATGTTCATGACCAAATGTAAAAGAAAAAGGTGGTTTTGCATAGGGCAGCCAATCCCTTGTTAAATGACCTTTATGAACTGCTTAGTTGTCCTTATTTCTCTCTGCCTGACATAAACATGATTCAGCTGTTTGCATCAATTTTTACATGATCACTTTGTGAGCTTCAAGTTGTGGATTACCACTCAGGGGAGGCTAGACATATTCAGCAGGAGACAGGGTCAGCCAAAGGGTGTCACGCTCTTTGGTTATAAAGAAAGTGCCCACCGAGAGCCAAGGGGGAGTTCATGAGCTTTGATACAATATATTCCTAAGATCATTGAAGTTAGTCAAGGTCATTTTATTTCCATTATGTCAGTTCCACAGAGGATGAGTATCCCTTTAGCCCTCTGTCTTTAATAAGGCCACCATAGCATCCAAGATCACTGAAATATAAACCTCATTCTCAAAGGTACTGGGCTTCAGCCATATAAAGTGAGTAAGTCCTAAGAAATCCTCTGTAAAACATGGACCTTATGTAATAGTTAACAATACCTTATTGTATAATACACCAAAAGGTTTGCTAAGAAGGTAGATCTGATGTGTTCTTAACTTAAAGAGGGCAGGAGAAACCATGTGGAGGTGATGGGCATGTTTACACCATAGACTGTGGTGATGGTTTCCTGGGTAAATACTTATCTCCAAACTCATCGAGTTGTATACATTAATTATGTTCAGCTTTTTGCATGTCAATCATACCTCATTAAAGTGGTTAAAAAATAGATTGATGCCTAAAAAATAAAGCATACTATATACCTCATCCTCCATCATCTATCCCACTGAAGTTCAGTGAAACTAAACAACTTGAAGCAAAACCCAACCAGATTCAGACCTTGGGGATTATTCTAAACATAACCAAAAGCCAATTTAAATATTTAAATAGCTATCTTCTTGTCATTCATTAAACTCCAACTACTATAATCCTTCTTTCACAGTGAGAAAAATTAAGCACAAAGGGGTTCAACTGCTCACTCAAGATTATATAGTCAATAGTGAAGCCTAGTGTGATGGCCAGTGTTTTGTGTTAATTTGTCTAGTCTAGGCTCTAGCCCAGTAATTCAACCAAAACATTAATCTAGGTGGCCCGAAGAATCCGCAATCTGTTAAGTAAGGGAGAGTAATTAGGCAGCCTGGGTAGGCCTGATCCAGTTAGCTGAAGAGCCTGAAGAGCAGAGCTGATACTCCCCCGGGGAAGGAGACATTCCACCAGTGACAGCAGCGCCAGCTCAAGCCTGCGAGTTCCCGTCTGCCCTTACCGTGGGCCTACCCTGTCATTTCTGGATTTGTCCACCCAGCCCCACAGTCATGTGACACAATTCCTCGCAATAATTTTCTTAATAGATATCCCCTATTGGTTCTGTTTCTTTGGGTGAACACTGATACTCCTGGATTCAAACCCAACTCTCTGTATCCAGACACAGAGCTGAGCTCTGAACCACAAGCATCCTGGTCATCATCAAGAGACTCAACTCTTTAAGTCAAATGGGTCTTGACTTTGTCAGATCCCCATTGACTTACCATATTTTGCCCTGTATAAGGCACACTTTTTTGCCCAAGTTTGTGAGGGAAAAATCAGGATGCACATTATACATGGGTAGTACTAATTCTATCTCTATATACATGTTTTTAATTCTTTTATTTATACTTATGAGTTAAAAATGTAACTCTAGAAATTAATAATGATATTCGTATGCAAAATAATACCCTGAAATGTGATAATCAATTTTCTTTATATAAAAAAATTTTTATACATAAATTTGCTGATACCTTGTACATAAAAATTTGTCACATAAAATTTCTTATACCATAATGTTAAAAAATAAATGCTAAAATTCCTTTATAATACAAAAGATAAGTATCTAAATATAAACAAATAAAAATTTGAATTAAAAAATTAAAAATAAAGATTATTTTCCTTGAAAGTTTGAGCCAAAAATGTGGGTGCCCGTTACACATGGAGGCACATTGTACACAGCAAAATATGGTAATTAAGCAGCATTAACTATATATACCATTAATAAACAATGCAAATGTTCTTTTATTTATGTAACACTGTGTTCCTTCTACTAGTTGTAAGACAATAACAGTAATGCTACTAATAATTAATATTTACATAAAAGGACCAAGATCTTTGAATTCATTATCCTGTTTAATGGGTATAAATTATAAGGAGGCAGGGTTCTTCTGCCTCTTTACCTGGAAGAATTTCCCGAGTGTAAGCACAGCCTATAGATCACCTGAGCTGATCCAAGAGCTAGGAAGCGCTCTGTCTGTCAGGCATGCAAGCCCAAGTTCAAGTCACTTGCCAGGGAAGTCAGGGCGGGAATTGAGCATTGGATGGTAGCTGAACATGGCAAACACCATGCTCCCCTATTCCAAAACTGTCCTCTGGCCATTTACAGACTTAGTCTGCATCATATCATTTTTAAACTTCTGATAAAACTGTCCTTCACTGACTGAGAACATGCATGTGTGGACTTTTTTGCAAAATTATAAATAAATCAGTGAACCTTATCTATTCTTCTGTGGCCTCCCACAAGGGTGACTACAAAAAATTTATAAACAGGCACTCAAAAAATGCAAGTTAAATTAGAGTCAATTCCTTATTATCCACATTGATAGTTGGAGTAAATCCAAAACACCAGATAAGGTCTGAAATTTTTTTTAAAATTTGAGCTGTAAATTCTGAACCCCAGTTGCTCCAAGATCAGATGGTGACTTATGGCTAAAAAAAGTGTCCATTTCCTTTAGATAGACTCCCTGTTTTTGCCCCACTAGCTTAAATTGATTAAAATTCTTAGTTAGAAATTCTGAATTCTTAAGTAAGGATTAGCATCAATTTCTTTTTTTTCGTTTCCCCTGGATTCCCTAAAGTTCCGACCGTCCGAGGCAGAAGAGGCAAAGTGTTGTACACAAATGTTTCCACAGTACATGCATCAGCAACCCTGAACTGGGAAGCTCATTACTTTGTCACAGATGAAAAGTCCTTTGCATCTAAGGGCAGCTCACACCAAAGCCACCCACAGTGTAGAGCTCCTCCTCTCACCTTGACCCAGAAACTCTGTGTTTGCTCTTCTTGGGGTTAAAGTGCAGGCCGGATGGTTTCTAGACCGTCTGAGCCAAAGGGCTAGAGACGTTTCTAGACAGGCTGAGCCTTAAAGGCTAAGGACAGCAACCTCAGGAGGCAGCTTCAGAGATTATTAGGGAACTAGAGATAAAGTACGAATCCACCTCATTTATTATTAAGCAGTGAATCATGGCTCAACAACGTGAGAAAACTCTCCAACTTCACTGCTGTTTCGTTTAAATAAAAAATAAAACACCATAAACTAATTCAAGACGAAATGAAATGCGGTGTTCAGGAGAGACTCCTGCACTAGAAAGGGGACTGGGGTTCTAATGCAAGGCCCATCAGTGATTAATTACCTGTGAGACTGTAGGCAAACTGCTTAACTTCTCTAGGCTTCAGTTTCCTTATCACAGCAACAGCTACTACTTGTTAAAAGCTTTCTTACCCTAAAAGCTTGGTTACTTTCCTAAAAGCACTTCTGCATTTTAACTCAGGATCCTCCCAACAACCTTATAAACTAGGTACCATTAGTAACTCCCATTTATCCATGACAAGACTAAGGCGTAGAAAGCAGCTTGCCCAAGGTGGGGTCATATTGTGGGGTCGAGTAAGATTTCAACCAACACTCTGCACCACCAGGCTACGCTGTCTCAGGATCTTTTATCACAGTTCTTTGTATTCTGTGATTCTACAATACAGGGACAACAGATATTAAATAGAAAAATCTAAAGGGCTAGCCTCAGAAGGAATGTCCATTTGAAGAAACAGTCATCCTTCAAGACGTGGTTCACATGTCAGCTCCTCCCTGCCCTGGGCATGTATGTCAGTGTGTCCTCAGTGAGAAGAGCAGTGTTTTAAAGCCTGGCTTTGGCACTCACACATCATGACACTACCATTAGCTTGTCTTTCTTACCTATTTGGCTGCTAACTCTACTAGTTCAAGACCACGATGTGTTCACCTTTGTGAGACCCCAGACGCTGGAGTGTGGCAGGTGTTCAACAGGTACTGTATTTATTTATAAGGACTTTTTTATAGCATATAAGCTGCACAGGTATTAAGATACTTCCCGACTGTGACAAAATTGGCGGGGGGTGGGGGGGAGAATATTTAAAGATAAGGTATTAAAACAACCGCCCCCCACCTTGCCTGCTGCCCATGAAATCACCTCATCCTGCACCCTCCAACTGTATTGTTTGGGCCCTATCTTCAGGACCTTGAATTTTCTGTTCTCTTGTCTGAAAGACCCTTCAATCAGGTCCTCATGACTCATTTTAGATCTCTGCTAAAATGCCAATGAGTGGGAGAACCCTTCCCTGACCCCCTGTGGTAAGGAACAGCACCCCAGTGTGGGCTCCCTCCCCACCGGCCAGCTCTCTGTGTTCTTGGCTACAATAAGACAAACAAATTTCAGTATAACCTGCTTCACCCCGCTCCCATGAAAACGCCATTAAGTTAGACTCTCATCTACTCATCGGCTGCTCTATCCTCAATGCCTACAATGGTGCCTAGCACCATGCAGCCAGTCGAAGACTGTCAGCGAATACAAGTGAATGAATAAAGTACTTTATACCATACAAATACTGAAAATGCTCTTTGTGGTAGCAATAAGTTTAAATGCGACACACTGGGCTAACAACCCAAAGTCCTTCTCTGGTCAGTCTTCCGGCCTGTGTCTCTTCATCAATACAAACGTTCTTAACAAATGTTAAGAAAACTGCCACTAGGACACATAGCTCATGTTCTTGCTGTGATGTTTGGGTATTTATGTTCAAACACTAAGAGGTTGTATGAATAATATGGGTACACTGGGCGTCTGGGGGCACATGGGTGGAAGGAAATCACTTCGGTGCTGGCAGCACAGCAGGGGTGTTCTTGAAGACTTGTCCTTCTGTGCACTCTCCAAGGTCATGAATCCTGTCTCGTTCCCATGAGCCCTCAGGGATGGGGTCTGGCAGGCTGAAGAAGAGCTTTCCATGCTTCTTGAGTGAATAAATCAGTGCTATCCTCAGAGGCCCTGTTTTAAGTTTCCCGTGCCTGGGGTGCGCCGTCAAATGGTGCTACTGCCCTGGGGCTCCTCTCCCAGAACCATGTTTACAATCTGTACCTTCTGAGCCCTGTCAATACTGTTGAAGCCTATGTAGCCCACGGCTTGTGGGCCACATGCGGCCCAACACAAATTTGTAAACTTTCTTAAAACATTATGAGATTTTTTTTGTGACCTTTTTTAAGCTCATCAGCTATCGTTGCTGAGTGTATTTTATGTGTGGCCCAAGACAAGTCTTCTTTCAATGAGGCCCAGGGAAGCCAAAAGGTTGGACACCCCAGTAGATATTTCTCATCCTATTACGTAGCAACCCCACTTTATGATGCAGGGGGGAGGGGTCAAACCTGAGGCCACGCCCTGTATAAAGTTTGGCAATAAATGTTAAATAAATGAATAATTAAAGAATTCATAGGGAAGCTTTGCCAAGATGTGGGTGAGCACTTTGAATGAACAACACAGCACATGGACACCTTGATCTTGTGCCTTAGTTAACTGAGAGCTATTAGGGTTTTTATTTTAGAGGCATGAGAAGGGAAGTCCAGTGGTATAAAAGGATAATGGTAGAAGTAGGAGCAGTCTGAGGTCTGTCTGTTGTGCCTGAGAAATCAGAAACTCCAGTTTTAATATGCAAATGTCCTATTCTCTCTTTTGCAACTGCTTGTCCACGGGCAGGAGAAGCAGAAGAGCTTCCTGGGGAAGTCAAGGTGACTGCTACCTAGTCAATGGCATGCACTTCAGTTACTGGTGACAGTAAGCCTTTAGTGCATAAAATACCTAAATGTCTGCCTATCTAGATGGAAGATAGTGTGTGAGTGATTAGTATATAAAATATATTTCTGTATACGTATATGTATATATGTATATATAATTTTATGTGTGTGTGTGTATATATATATATACGTATAGCTTGTCTTATTATACATAACCAATGAATTACTGTTCAATGTTTTTCTTTAAATATATTATTTATAAAATGTTAAAATTTTATTTAAAAATTAATTTTCACACTTGTCTTAAACAGAAAAATAGTAATTTTATAATATGCACTAAAATAAATTTACCACATAAAAACATGTAACATTCTAGCAGTACTTAGTGTGTGTGTGTATCTTGGTTAGGCACACGCTAAGTTTAGGAGTAGAAAACCTTGTGTCTGAACTCAGCTCCACCACTCACCCACTGTGTGGCCGAGGACAAATGACCTGACTGACCTCTCTGAGTTAGGTCCCGAACTATAGCAGCAGTGCTGTGGTAAAGGTGAAATCCAGTGGTACTTAGGAATGCACCAGGCACGCACAGGTGCTCAATAAATGCACTTACATTTTAACAAATGGAAAAGTAACAGAAGGCAAAAAGGACGAGGAAAAAACCACAGCAGGAGGAAGTTCCTCAAGTTTGCTCAAATCCAAATGAGTATCTGGAGTCCACCACCGGCCGGCGACATGCTCCCCACGCTAAGCAAAGGGCCGACAATGAGGTGCTATTTAAACCCCATCATTCCCGGTCAGGGAGCTACCCACATACCAAAAAGCAAAAAAAAAAAATTAAAAAAAAAAAAACAAAAACCCCATCAGTGGAATCACGAGATCTTGCCTGCAAGGAAGGATTTAAGGTGAGGGAGCCCCAGCCCGTGGCTGTTTACAACCAAATACTCATTACCAGTAACACGTGTTCAAGGGCTGTTCAGGGTGTGTTTAAATGTTGGTTAGAATTAAAGGAAAGAAAGGAGAAAATGATTCAAAACAGTTCGGAATCCACCTCTACACATTTTCCACCAAAGACTGGGTCTGTTTCAAAAGCTTTAAATAGACCCTAACGGTAAGAAATCTGGAACATGGAAATTAGCTGTGTACGTTATGGGTGTGTGTGTGTGTACAATTTTATTTTAACAATATTTACAGTAATGTGGGTCAGGTTGCTTTAGGAAAATGATGTAATTAAGGGTTTTGATGGCAAGTTATTTCATACCGCACAGATTATTAATCCCACTGAAGTGCATTTAAATGATGAGCAAGGGGGCTCAGTTTCCTCCCGGGGTAGCTTAGGAGCAGAACCAGTAAGTAAGGTGGATGCTCCCAGGGACACAGTTTCCTGATTCACCGACCCAGAGAGAACGCAAAGTGCCAGCCGGTTCACCAGGAGACCGAAGAGGCAGCGTGTTACCCGGCGGTGCCCGCACGGAAGGAGCAGAGGAGGTTCTAGAAAAGAGGGAACCAGGGCAATTCCAGACTAAAAGGCTGGTAGAATACCAGTGTCAGTGGCTCAGGGCCCTCCTCACCTGCCTTGTCCCCTCCCTCATCCTGAGTTATTTTTCCAAACACAAGAAATAACATTTTGCTTTTGAAGAGTGATACCTTCCAGCCACTTACGAAATACTTGTTTTGTCTTATCCGTACCCACTATTTCCTTGTATCTCCTTCAAGCTAAATTTTATCCAGCAGTCCACTCTTCCTCTTCTAATATTACACATGCTAATGTCCTAAGTTTGGTTCAGTCTTTGTTTTTCTCATTTCTTTGTTTGGCTCTCTAACGTGGAAGCTGATCCTATTTAGTTAAATGGATAAGCATGCAAATACGGGGAGGAGCCCTGGTTGCTTCTCAGCCCGTTTCATAGAAAATAAATGGAGGCCCAGAAAGGTTTGCTTTCTAAACATTCTCAGGGCCATAGGATCAGCCAGGAACAGCCCTACCCATTTCACTCCAGGCGGGAGAGCTGAGCAACGATTTCCCCCAGGGGGAATTGAGTGCTCTGTGCATTTCTGCAAGTTGTGCTTGTTGCTTAATTTTATACTTAAGAATGAGGGGGCTTAATTAAAAGAATGATGGCATGTAGAGGGGAAGGCAAAGAAGCATGGCATAATACAGGGGAAGAAGAATAAACAATAAAACCTGTTTGAATGCAAAAGCAAGGAAAAACTTGGAGGCTGAGGCAGGGCAGATCTCTCATTGCAAGGAGACCTGTCAGAAGTGGGGCCTTCCCTCAAGAGCCAAAAGACAACAGCTTCCCCAGAAAGTTTGCATTTTAGTACAGGAGAGGAGAGAAAGGGGGAGGGAGAGGAAGGGAGGGAGACAGAAGGAGAGGGAGAGAGAGGGAGGGGGAGAGAGAGAGGGTGAGAGAGAGGGAGGGAGAGAGAGAGGGGTGGGTGGAAAGAGAGAGAGAGGAAGATGGAGAGGAAGGAAGAGAGGGAGGAAGAGAGAGGGAGAGAATGAATTACACAGTACCAAGTATCAGACAAAGCATTATTATCGACTCGGAATATGTCTACTGAAAAACTAACAAGGTAAGAAGGGAAAAACTACAATTTTGTTTTGCTTATGTGAACAGCTTAATGACAGTCAATGGTATACACGAGGGCTTGTCCGGAAAACATCCAGCCAGGTAAAATGAAAAACAGAGGCATTGATGGCTGGATTTTTCCGGACAAGCCCTGGTCATATGTAATAGTCTGTATAGAGACTACACATATATTGACTATATAATTAATAGTCAGCGATAGAGTGAGAATTTAAGCGTCGTTATCAAATAGCACAATGACTGACTAATACAGTGTGTTTACCCTTCATATCGAGGTAATTTCTAGCCACCACAACATGGAGCGTGCCCGGACTTCGGTCTCCCTGGATGACCACCTGAACGGCCAGGGGCCCGATCGCGTGCATCTCTGCAGCCTTCAACAGGCACAGCGTCACGGAAGAGGAGAGCACAGTAAGGATTTGTTAAACAGCAAAATGAGAGAAAGGGACGCCGTCACTAACAAATCAAGGAGAGGAATAAGAGTTCTAAAAACAAGGCAGCCCGTAGGTCTTTTGATCCCGGCGGCTTGTGTGCAAATAAAGTGCTCACTAAACCCTGGCAAGAAATTCAAAACTCAAAGGAGATCCCTTTCTCACTGGAAGGACCTGCGGTCTGCTGATGCATGAAAGATGGCCCGTGTTATTATCAGCCAGATCCTGAAAACACGGATGACAAGCCCCTGAGTTACACAGGAGAAGCAGAAAGGCTTTGCCCCCCGAAAATTCCAGTGCTCCCCTTTTCTGACTGTATTTCAGATTTTTTCATATTTCAAAGCAAACTTCATCGTTCACGTTAGAATCGCAAACACAAGCCCTCTAGCCCTTCCTGCTCATGCTGTGAATTATGCTTCTCAGATTAAAAGAGGCCTTCTGAATTCAGCCTTCATTTATCCTATTGTTTATCATAAGGCTCTGCTGTGTAAGGGTAATTCGTGTTTGCTTACAGACGATCGACCCAGGTAACCCAAGTTTCCTGGGTTATGTGAAATTCAGTCTGAAATTCAAGTTCAAAACTGATCCTTTGCTCTTGGAACGGCAGCTGAAAGGGAAAATACAAAACACACCAGCTCAGCCGGCAAGCAGGAGGGGGAGGAGGGGAATGAACAAATCTCGGAGAAATAAAGCTGCATAATCTGCTAGATTTCAGGACGCCTTTATCCTCCAAATCCCCATCTTTGTTTAAGCTACGAAGGGACTCTATAAAAATCAGCTCACTGGCCTCCCCTATTATACACCTCCCTGCACAAATCAAATGACGATTGTGTTGAAAAGCTGATAAAACAAAAAAAAAAAAAAAAAAAGAAAGAAAAAAAAATACACCACCACCCAACACACGAGCACGCTGATATACTTAAAAAGTGGCACTCATATCAAATTCTTCCCTTTCTCTCCAGGGCACACAAAACTCTGGCACCAAGCACACTTCACCCTTGCATTTGTTTGGAAAAGGAATTTTCTAGAGATTGCCACCCCACAAAATGTTTCATCATTCGCACCGGTTTGTAACCGCCCCGGGGGTGGGGGTGGGGGGGAGTCAGCAGCTGCAGTCACGGTTTGATACCCCAGCGTGACCACCTCCGACCTTCGTTCTCCCACCCAGTTTTCCCTGGAGAAACGTACTTTTCTCAAGGCAAAAAGCGGGGTGAGCGCTGCGGTATCCGGGTACTTAGGTCCCTCCTGAGCCACTTGGTTTTCCTCTTTGTTGTCTCTCATGAAGTCTGGATTCCGACCAGAACATCAGAAAGAAACATATCCTTCTTGGCATTTCTGTCCTGGCTTTTCTCCTGATTTCTAGCATCTCAGGTGGTTCCTGAGATGGCCAGAGTCCCTCTCTCTTGTGGCTCTGCTTTTTAACAGGTCCCCGGCCCAAGTCTTGGTGTCCCTTTTGCACAGCCTCATGGCTCCAGAAACCTCTGCCGCGTGGTCGTTATCACCGGTGCAAGTGTATGTTGTTTAATCCTGCTCAGTGCCTATCTCACCGGTGACACTGTGACCTCCATGAGGAAACGGACTGTTATTCATCTTCGAATCCCCCATGCCCAGCCCAGTGAGGCGAGTATGCAATACCTGTACCACCTACCAATTAGAGATTATTGTAACAATAACAGTACTGTTAGCTAATATTTATGGAGTATGTCCTACGGACCAAGCACTTCAGGTACGGTACCTCCTTTATTCCTCACCCAGGCTCTCTAAGGTGGCTGCTGGTATCATCATCTTGTTTTCTGGATGAGAAATGGAAGCTTAGAGACACTAAGTCATTTGCCTAGATATTACAGCATGGGATACAAGCAGGGCTTAATTACTCACAGACTGACTTCGAGCACAACGCCAGACCCCCACAGACTGGTTTTCGGTCACAGCTGCTCCCCACCCTGGGCCGAGGAATCATCAGGGTAAGATGGCCCTGCCTCGTTTGCCGCTGGAATGCCTGCCAGCAGGTACTTATCTCCGCATTCTGAAACATTCCTAATACACACAACCCTGTTCTGTGAAGTGTTCTCATTTTTTTAATTATCCCCATTGACTGTCAAGAGCACTGCGACCTAGAGTTCTAGTGACGTCTCTGAGGCCTTCTGAAATGTAAGAAGCAGAGTTTACTTCAAACTCCTATCTGTTGGACAAAGCTTTCCCAGTGCTTCCACAAAGGAGCCGGAATCGGAGAGAGGGAGGGAGGGAGAGTTGTGAGAAAACTGAGGAATCGCTCTTGGCCACCAAAAGGAGACAGAAATAGGAAAAGGATGAGCATCGGAGAAAGAAGGAAACAAAGAAAACTGTGCTGGGCTCAAAGGTGGGACTCGACACATTTGTTGAACTCGAGTGGAATGAAATGAAATAGAACGGAATAAAGTGGAGTGGAGTAAAATGGAATAGATTGGGATAGGATGGGTTGAAATAGAATGAAATGCAACAGATTGGCATGGAATTAAAGCATATGGCCAACTTGGCTCCTGCCACAGGCCTATTCCAGTCTCTGGCATATAGGTTTACTTACTGCTGTGGACTGAATTGCATCCCCTGAAATTCATGCGCTGAAGCCCTAACCAGAGCTTCCTCGTCAATGAGATGGGGTCTTTGGGAAGTACTCAGGATTGGCAGAGTTGGTAAGGATGGGGTCCTCACAATGAGATTAGCGCCCTTCGAAGAGACCCCAGTCGGCTTGCTTGCCCCTCTCCTCTCCTCCTGTTGTGTGCACAAGGAGACACAAAGTGTTGACATATGCGTCACGTGAGCACACAGCAAGACGGGAACCTAACCCGAAAGCCGGGAAGACAGCTCTCGCCAGGAACTAGATAAGCCAGATCCTTGATCTTGGACTTTCCGGCCTTCAGAGCCATGAGAAAATACGTTTCTGTTCTTCAAGGCGCTGAGCCTCGGCGCATCGTACCCGTTACAGCAGCCTGAGCTGACCGGCGTACTCACACGTCTCTGAAAGGTCTTTGGGGCTGTCCTCAGCCTGCTTCGGCTTCCACGGCCTTGGTCTGGAGTGGGCTGGCTTCAGCTGGTAACATGCTTTGAGTTGTATTTTGTTTTCGGTTGTTTGTCTGTCTTTGTGTTTTTGTTTCTGTGTTGTTCGTTCGGTTTTTTGTTTTTGCCCATCTGGGTCTGCCTGCTTCCATTTCTAAAGCACTCGCTTCAGGAAGGCGAGCACAAGCTACGTGAGGCAAGGCCGAGCCCCCTTCCCAAACCACGCACTGGGCCTCTCAAGCTGTGGGTCAGATTCTGAGAATGTCCCAGCAGGAATTCAGAGGCCTTGCCTTGAAAAGTAGATCCATTCCTCTAAAGCAATTTTGTGTAAACAATTTAGCCCCTCAATCTCGAGTTGCTCAGATTCCAATCTGTCTTATTATGGATTCAAACCTACCGCACAGAGAAAAACAAGTCTCCCTCTCTAAAGCACTGCTGTTTCGACACACCCGGCTTTATGATTTTCACCTCCCAGCCTTGCCTTTTCAAAGGAGCCCAGGACTTGCCTGGAGCTTTCTTTTATAAATGCAAACACAATTATTACTTATGCATTTCAGCACATCCTAAAATGGTAAAGGACAATGCCATGGCACTCACAATAACAATACCTTCCTTTTTATCCCCCGCGGAGCTCCAAATGTTACTTCATTAGTGTGGATTCCATCACAATGCTTTCTGCCACCAGAGCTTCTATTCCAGAGCCCAAGGAAGCAGCAAATGCTATATAATGCACAATTATTAACCTACGTCAAGCAAATCACAGTGGCTCAGTATACTGTTTTTCTACTAATTCAGTCCTTCATTAATAACCTTAATTATTATGCACGAATAGAATAGGATTTATATTGTGCGGAAACCTGAAATCACCATGGCAAACTCATTACCATCTCCCATTACCGTTCTACACAGAAGTCAGATTGGAAAATGGAAGAAACTGCCTAACACAGGAAGGTGCATTTTTGAGATGGGTTCTCATCTGTTCGGACAAATACACACATCTGAAGTATCAGCTGTTAGAAACCAGGATGTGGGGGGTGGGTGGGGGTGGGGAGTGGGATGCAGCCTTCCCTGAAAAGGGGTTTGGCAACAAAGCAAAGCCAATGTAAGTTAAAAATGAACACTATGTACTCGGAAAACCAAATTATGCAAATCCCGCCACTTCCTCCTCGCTGCTGCTTGCCGGCATTAGCCGACTTTTTAAGGTTGGAGAGAAAGGCATAGGGGGTGTCCATAATCCACTGGGTTAGCTGCTGATGTTACACAAATCAAAGCTGGGGGAAAAGCCTTGACTGGAACCGGACACACATTTTTAAAACCTACCAGGACGAGAAATGAAAGCGTGAACTAGGACAAGCGTCGGACTCAGGCCCCTCCTCAGATGGAGTGTTCAGATGAAATGTAACGGCACAACAAAGAGCTGGTCCAAAATCAAATAAGGCTGCTTATTACCTCGCTGTCGCGTACTGCCCTACCTTTAATAATAATGCAAGGTAGGACTATAAAGGGACCTATCTCATCCAGTCACTCGTAATGACAGGGTGCACTGGAATGGCATACACTTTAAACTGGGAGAAGATGCTGAGGGCAGCATAATTCAGATGAGTGTTGACAAATAGCCAATTGTTATACAGGAAACCCTGGATCTGATTCCCGGGCAGTCCTAGGAGGTGTTGGCCAAGACCAGGTGCACAGTGCAGTCTAGGAATTGGTCTTGGAATCAGGAATGTGGTTGCTGACAGGGCCGATGAATGGCTGGGTTATAAAACCAACCATCTACCACTCGGGGTTTATTACCCTTGTCCCAAAAGGAAGCTTTGGGACATAATGAAATAATGGAGGAGAACACCCTGTGAGAACAGCAGAACCAGCTAAAAATTATTTGTGTGGCACCATAAATCTAGTCTTTGCCATTTTCCAGTCATCCACTAATTCAGGGGTGGCCAACCTTCTGGCTTCCCTGGGCCACATGGGAGGAAGAATTGTCTTGAGCCACACATAAGATATACTAACACTAATGACAGTTGATGAGCTAAAAAAAAAAAAAAAAAAAAAATTGTTGCCAAAAAAACTCATGTTTTAAGGAAGTTTATGAATTTGGGTTGGGCCGCATTCAAAGATGTCCCGGGCCGCATGTGGGCTGCAGGTTGGACAAGCTTGTTCTAATGGGATGAGTGTCGCCTCGTGGGGTGGCAGGCGTGGAGAATTACTGCCTTCTGATGTGACACTTCACGCTGTTTTAACTACTGTACACAAACCTCCCTAGTCATCAAGGCAATAATTAACTTCATTTTGATGTTGCCTAATTACCATGTTTATTTTTCACACTATCATCACATATTGGCTTATTTTTTAAAATATTGTTATTAGTGGTAACAGATAAAATAAATAAAAATCTCAATACTTGGGAGGCATGGAACTGCCGAAGACCATTTTTGTATTTAGGGAGGCAGCCTGCCACAGTGAAAAGAGAACAGAAGTGTGGAGTCAGGAGGGAAATAAACAATGCGAGTTCGAATTTTGACTTGGCCTTAGTTTGCTGCTCTGATAAATGAGAACAATAATTACCTCTTCAGAGTTGTCTGACAGATTAGACAGAGGAGATGCTTTACATGATAGTCCTAAACTTCTCTGTGGCTCATGGTAGGTTCTCCTTAAAAGGCTGTAATAATGTTGATGGCTAACAAAAATGGCTCGTTGTGCCAGATCTTTGAAAACCCAGACACGGAGATAATTCTCCCAACAACGAAAAGAGGGCTGTCCAGAGAAAAACGCAGCCATAAATGTCTCTGTTTGTCACATTACATGGCTGGATACTCTCCAGACAGCCCTCGCACAGTTACTCCTGTTGATTAGTAAATAAATAAGTGAATGAGAAGATGAGTGAATAAATGAATCAATCAATAAATGAATGAACAAAACTTTGAGGAACATGCCAACGCTATTATAACAATCAGCAAAATTATCAGCAATTGAATCTCTCTGATCCCAAGAACACTGCCTTGTATTCAGAATTCGTTGTCATGAATGAAATGAAACTTTGTTTTGAAAAATTCTCAAATGAACACTGCTGCATTTGATGGTCACCATCACCTGGCCTCAGCCCACGTGGCAATGTCCACCTGCACACAGCCCTCTCCTGACCACCCCCCGGGCCCACTCTGCCATCACAGGTCCCCCTGCCTTCTCTCTGGCCTTTGTGACATCTGAGATGCCTCATCTTTCTCAGTGTTTCTCACCAAAGAGGAGCGAGAACTAGTTCTTGTCTCCTAAGACTCAGGTTGTAGAGTTAAAAGCTGCAACGTGGATGGATACAAAGGGATGAGAACAGTCATGGTCCCCCAGACTGGGGGACGGATTCTGTATCTGGGTGGGAACATGGAACTACGAGGCCTCACAGGTAACCCTCCTCTCCGGCACCACACTGCCTGCGTCTGCTGACCCAGTGCGGGGGGTGGGGCGGGATCTAAAGGGTCCTGGAGAACCTGAGAGGGATGGCCTCAAACTGACTGCACACGAAGCAGCTGCCCTCACCCCTGGGGCAGCGGAGTTCTCCGCCCCCGCCCTCTTCTGCGGCTCTCTTCAGTCCTTTTAAGAGAAGAGTTGTCGCCCAGGGAGAAGCTGGACTTTAGGCAGGTGCCAGCATGGTGCCACAGCGTATGTCCGGCGTCACCACTGACGGCAGACGGAGACCGTCCCCAGCTTCCTGCTCCCTGTCCTCAGCGGCTTTTCTCTTCCCACGCTCCGTGCCCCTGAACCTCGGGTCGGGGCAGGAATGGTCCCCTCTACCGACCCGCGTCCTCTGGATCACAGGCACACACATTTCACAGATGCCAACTCACATTCAATGTAGTTTAACAGTTGAGCTTAGTAATAAGGTGACAGATGCAGTGTCAAAGGCACCTGATTTAAGGGCTCCATTCAGAAGACCCAACTACTGGTACCAAAATCTGATGGAGTCAGTAATTTGGGAGGATTGATACATGGGACATGCCACTCAAGTAGAATATCAGGAAACAAAATGTAGGGAGCTCTGTCACGGGCGGCACCCCTGCTCCTCACTGACCTCCCCACCCCCCAAAGGGGTGGTGGTACAACCCTCCTCACGGTAAGACCAAAATAATCACAATATGGTTTAGTCTTTTAATGGAGAAGAGAAAGGAGGAAGAGGAGGGTGAGGAGGAAGAGGACTTCATGATGAAACAGGCAAAGAGCTTTGGATCCCGGAAATGAGTTTTCTGCAATCTTCGTGTGACACACTGCCCGAGACCAAAAGCTGTCCCTTAGTCCTGATGACTTTTGAGGTCTACTCCTACAGTACATAAAATTAATTTCTATTTTGCTATACAACATCCATATTTACTTTTGTCAGGTGGAAAGATGCACTTCTGTTTTTGCACTTTCCCTGAAGATTTTTAAGGTGTCCTCAGAGGGGAGTGAAAATCTGGTTCATCGGTATTAAGCACGAGGAGACAGAGAACATTTGGCAAATTAATGAACAAATGTTGGGAGTGTTAAGTGTAGAAAGAATGAATATGCAAATAGGTGAAGTAACATTTGCAGCCCCGTACTGAATAAATTATTATCAGGGATTGTTTACCCATAGTTTATGCAAATCGTCTCAATTCAGGCTGGTTGATATTTCTAGTAATTTGGGGTCGTTGGATAAAGGGGGTAGTTAAAAGTTCCAGAGCCAATTCTTCTAAATTGGAAAATCCCTATCATTTTGGAATATCTGTCCCAAAATCACTGTGACAGAAGAAGCAATTAGAAGTTAATTTAGAGAGAGAGGGAGAGGGAGAGAGGGAGAGAGAACTCTTGAAAGAGAGAGGCTGCCTTACAATCCTTCCAAGTGGATTTCAACTGGGCTTCTATTTAATTAAGCCACTCTAGGGCACACTCAAAATCCAGAATCTTGAATTTCGACCCCCCTAACAGTTTCTGAAACTCTTTTAGATAATTTAACTATTTTTTTTTTTTGCAGGTAAGTTTTTGGAGTAGACAGCAAGTACAAAGCAGCAAAGAAAAAGGATACGTTGTTATGACTTTAAAATACGAGAAAGCAACTTATTTGTAATGAAGTAAATTGCATTTTCTGAGTTCAAATGATCATACTTTTAAAAATGACCACGAAGATGCACTGTAGAAGCAAGTGTTCATTTCTTGGATTATATGAGGGAGGTTCCCTGAACGTGAAATAAAGGAATCAAACAATGACATCGTTCAATTCAGGTGATTAATGGAAATGAGGAATTTAAAGCTTGGGATTGGAGACAGGAAAGACATACCATAGATTTTATTCTAAGACCTCAATAAATATTTCTTGGTTTTGTTTTATTAGCACTAAACTAGGACATCTTGCATTTGAAATAGATCAGCTTTGCTTTTGATTCTCTAAGAAAGAGTTTTGATCATTTCTTCTCCTGGCAGACGCCCAACTATTTAAATTCTCCTTTAATCTTGTGGGATTTGGTTATATGCCCGGCTTCCACCGCCCTACACAGACCACCTGTGGGCCTTGGAGGTTTATAGGTGTCTATCAGGACGCATTTTCTGGTAATAGTTTCTTAGCTACACTGCAAATCTTTCGTTCTTTGCCCATGGATGAAATCTCACCAGGCCCCAAATGCTGCGAGCTGGTATTTTCATTGTCCTTCTGTGTCCTTTGTCCTTACTGCTGCTGAAGGCAGCATGTCAGCTACTAACTCAGGAACTTTCTGCCTTGGTTTGATTTTTGTATGTTAACATGATACTTGTGCAACAGAACTAACGCATGGACTCCTGGGGCCCTGTCACCCCTTCGTCTTCGCTCTGCCATTGGAGAACTGTGTTCTGGGTGACTTCCTATCGATACACACGAATATGCATTTTTCTTCCATGCTAAGCGACACAATTATTCCATCTGTCTTGATGCCTTACTCTGTCCTGCAGGTATATTTCATTCACGGTTTGACAGACTTCTATGTCCTGATGACTACTTGGCATATCTCCTTAATGTAATCTCTGTCTCTTATTTATAGTTAAAAAAAATCTTGTCTTCCATGCCATCAATGTGACATTCAGTAATGAGACCAAAATGCAACTCACCTCAAAAATACATGGTCAGGAAAGATTCTCTCCCAATCAGAAATGCTACTTGGGCAACCAAATCAAGCCCTTTAAAAAATTCATTAACTTTCTCAAATAATCAGGATCAAAATAATAATTTGATAATTGATAGCAGTTATAATCAAGTGTTTCTAATTCTATTTTAGTTCTCTTTCAGAGACACAGAATTATGGGACTTTTGTCACCTCCAGGGATGCTGAGCACTGCCTCTCATTCTAAGGCAGGACCATTGCAGTTTGGAAAACTGATATCTTGAAAGATCTTCCTTTTAAAACATGACATGTTACTTCCTGCACGTCTGGCTAGTTCTAGTCCATCATTGCACAGATATCACGTGGTATCAACCATGGTGTCAGGTAAAGTGCTAGGTAGTCAAGAGGAAGAGATGAAAAGGCTATAATCACTGTCTGAGGATATCTCCGGTGAGATCCCAGCTGAGCGCTGTGTACAGATAACCACGAACTAGGACAGCCATGCCATAGCAGATGCACGTGCCACGTGTCACAGCACAGAAAGAAGGGATCAGCTAAGCCTCCAAAGACAGCTGGGGTGAGAGAGGAAGAATGAGACCTGGGCCACCAAGTCGAAAAGACAAGGAAAGCACCCAGGTGGATTTTGTCCCACCCCAAGGCTGAAACTTCTTCACCCTGTCTGCCTCATAGATACATGACAACCCTACGCTTGCTTTAATTTGTAGCTTCTCCCAGGTACATGTATTGTCCTAGATTTTTTCACCCTTTACAAATTCCTCAGACAGGTTTAGCTTGTCCCCCGCCACATACCCACCCGCCCCTGCCCCCCACAGAGACTGGCTTGAGCCTTGGCGTCCCATTTACTCTGTCATCACACTTCTCACAATTTGGATTCATTAATAACGAGTGTGTTTTTATTTGCTCTCTCTACCTTGAGAATCTAAAGTCTAAATTATCTAGAATTATCTAGGACCTATAGTGTACAGTATGGACTTCAATGGAGGCCGAGACCATGAGAGCAGCACAGACGACCACAGCATCCACCTGCTGAAGGAGTGGACACGTGGCTCGACACGTGCACCATTTCTCACACAACCTGACCTTGGACTATTCCCTGTAACAACCGCCGCCTAGTTTAAAGTGGCACTTAAGAGACCTGAACCCCTGTTCCCAGGCTTGTCCACCCTACTTCGAGATTCAGGGGACAGGCCTCCAGAGCGTGGCATTTGATAAAGCACACAAGCTCCCGACTCGGAATTCTCTGTCAGAAAGGGTGCAGACGAGAGAACCCCTCGCAGGCCCCGCAGGGTGACCAGACAGAAGGCACGAGGCTCCGCTCCCCGTAACTGGTCCGGACTTTAAGAGACCAGAGGACACTCATGGAATCAGACGGTCCCCGTCGTGTTTCGAGGAAGTTTCACGTCCTCGAAACCCAGCGGTCTCTTAAAAGTCCCAGAGCACTCCCTTCAAAGTTCCAGCAAGTTCCAGCCAGACCCAACCACTGATGGTTTCCCCAAATACCTTCGCCGCCTCCTCGGGGCGCACTCTGCCTTCCTCAGTACCCGCTCCTGTCTCCCCTGCCCGCGCCCCGTTCTACCCGCGGCCTGCCTCGCCCTGCCCACCCCCACCCCTTTGCAAGCTCGCGGGGTACCTTACACTGGGGTGATGACACTTGTCAGAAGCCTTGCATAGTAACGATGTTCGTGTCCCATGCCCCTGCTAGGCAGAATTCTAGGATGGGCCCCAACTTCCCGTCCCCTAGAGTACACACCCTCCCTGCCTCACCCCTTCCTCTTGAGGTTGAGGAGGACTTGGGCCTCTGTGAGACCTCTCTCCATGACTGCGTCACAGGCGATGGCAGAAGGTTTGTGCCGATGAAATCCAAGCCCTCAAGCAGATGACGTTCAGTTCATCAAAAGGTAGATTACCCTGCGTGGGCCTGACCTCATCAGGTGATCCCGAAATGTCAGAGAGATTCAAGGGAAGAAAGATTCTCCTGCCGCCTTTGAATGTTGTGCAGGGGGCCACAAGCCAGGAAACGGAGGGAGGCCCCTCAGAGCCGAAAACAATCGCTAGCTAACAGCAAGCAAGAAAGTGGGACTTCTGTCCTACGATAGCAAGGAATTGAATTCACCAGCAGCCCAGAGTCTCAGATGGGATCGAAGCCCCAACTAACACCTTGATTTCTGCCTTGTGAGACTGGGCAGTGGCTCTAGCCAACCAGTGCCTGGACCCCAACCCACAGAAAATGTGAAATAATAAATGTGGGAGGTTTTCAGCTGCTAAGTGTGTGGTAATTTGATATGTGGCAACAGAAACATATCAGAACAGAAAATTGAAACATCCATCAGCTAGGTCGTCTCCAATTTTTTGCACACCACTGAATTCAATGAATGTAGTGACATTTCATATTGCACTTGGCTCTGAAAGATTTTGAAGATGATTCAAAGAACAAAATTAAATAATATACTCGTATGTTCCCTGAAATTATGTTAGTTCTAGCGATCTTCAATAAAACAGGAATGTAGAACTTTGAGCTGGTCACTAAGTAGATTCTTGTGCTTTATAAGGAATCCAGACACATGAATTGGAATCCTCGCTCTGTCACTAACCAGCTGGATTGCCTTGAACAAGTCAAAGCCGTGTCGACTTCTTAGTATAATATCTATAAATAATTACTATAATAGCTACTACTTGTTGATAAACTCTCATGTATCAGGGACCATATGTATATTGTTTACAAATACTACCATTATACCATGCCAAATAGACATTATGTTCATTTTACAGATGAAAATAGTGAGGCTCAGAGAGATCAGACATCATAATTAAGGACATGCAGATACTGTGAGACAGGGCCATAATCTGAAGTCTGTCTGTCCCACAGGCCTGGACTATTTGCCTTTAACGTGAGGGGTCACTGGGAGGTGTTCTCTAATCGGACCATCTTGGAAATTCAGACGGGTGTGTGATTTCCACAGCTCAAGGCATGCAGAGGACCCGTCTCACCCGCGCCTCAGAGGTGAGTCACATCTGAGAGCAGATGCGTCCAGGCTGAGACAATGACAGACCCAGGGCCCAGGCAGGACAGGACGGCTGCATGGATTTAGGAGCTCGTTTACTGCGAGCAGCGGAAACAAAGTCAAGCGTGAACTTTCGGAGCCTCAAAGATAGTCTCAGGGCCCGTCTGGGAATAAGCATAAATCTTCAAATTTATCCAAAGTTTAGCAAATTCACGATGACAAATGTAACAGTTCCTCTAAATTGAAGTTCATCTCTTGGCAGTTTTGGAGGCTCAGAGAAAATGCCAGCAACAAGGACTTGGAAGGAAATAAATCTTTAGATTCCCTGAAAACATAGATAGTTATTATGGAAGACATATGGAGGGTCCCATACTGCGCTGAAAAAGAAAATTTATAAATGTCAGCTCTGGAGCAGCAATGTTGGAGGGATTTAAGCAATCCACACTTCACTATGATGAAAAAAATATGCTGTGAGTCCATGCTTGCCATTAAGAACTAATTATTTTTTTAACCCGTGCTGTTCCCAGGAGGAGTGAGCAGGGAGAGAAGGCTCTAGGAAGGCTCCAGGATCCAGAGCAAGAGATGAGGTTTCGTTTTTGGTTTTGTTTTTTTCATCCAAACGGGTAACATTAAAGATTTCTCTACTGTCTAGCATGAGCTACTGGAAGCTGGGGTGGTAAGGGGGCCACGACATGGGCGTCTACGTCAGAGGAGCTGAGTTTTGGGTCTTTGGGTGCCTGATTTTCCTCATTTCTACAATGCAAATGGTCAGCATACCCCCAGCTTCTGGGCTCACAGGGAGGGTGGCAGGAGGCGCGGCCGCCTCTCTCCCTCACCTTGGCGGGCCCAGCGGCTACCGAGAAAAGAAAGGAAGCCTCCTCCTCCTCCTCCTCCATGAGCCTGCCGAGGGCCCGGACTTACGGAAGAACTTTATAAACTGTAAAGCACTATCGGAATGCTCATCGTTTCAACTCATTAACCGGCCCGCGAGGTTATTGTTGGGTATGTTCGAAAAACCATCAAGACAACGACCCACCATCTATCTAACTTTTTTGTTTTAATTTATACTGTCTTAGCAAGAATTACTTATTTTGGACTAAAAATCAGAATGTGTCGCTTTTTAGGAAAATAATTTCAGCTATTACTGGGTGTCTTGATTTTATTATTATTTTTTTTCCCTTTCTGAAGGGAAAGAAGTCACTAATAAACTTGTAATTCGAAACCAGGGCGGGTAGGAAGAGGATCTGTATCCTAGGCATCGCTTGCTTCCCTACAGATGGGTCAGCGTTCCCTTTTCCTCTTGAAGGCTCTGAAAGGACATCACACCAATCAAACAGTGCCTGTGGGCACCAAAGCCCAGCGCTAAAAATGGGAGGAACACCAGGGTGACACCAGCTGTCAGAAGATACAGTGGGACCTCAGGAGAGACACTGCACATATCTCGTGAGGAACAGACGACTTCTCAGAACTTCCGTAAGTAACACAGCTGAGGCAGTGCTGATGCTGAGCCTGGATTCAATACATCTTTGATAGTTCCACAGCTGGGCCTCCTTGCGCAGGGCTGCTAGACCATTTTCTTAAATAAGGCATGGAGCTGGTCTGACGTTAATTTAACAAGGTAATTATCAAGTGAAAAGTAGCTGCCACACTGCTGTGAACCTGAATAATAACTCTCATCATTATTGATGTGGGGCCCATCTTTTTAAAAAAATAAAATGATAGGGTTCCCAGTACTAAAGCATTTTATAGGAACTATATTTGGGTACAGGATCTAGTGGAGTAAAGAACTATTAATGATATAATTAGCAGTTTATTTACATAATCTGCCAAACGCCGTTTATTGTTTCTCTTACCGTTCTATTGAAGAGAAGCAAATAAGAATGTGAATGTTATTTTATGCAGGCAACCTTGAACAGGCTAATTATTATTGATTTTTTGAAAGCTGGAAAGCAGAACTTTCCTAAGTGCCTGAACCAAAAACTGAATACACGTAGCTGACTTTACCAAACGCTAGTACAACTTCACACACATGCCATGATACACATGACACACATGACAGACACGTATCCAGAGGAGATTTTACACGGACAAATACATCTCTCAGGTAACTATTAATAACTTCAATTTTTGGAGTATTTTCAAAGCTTGCATTAATTCTACACCGCACAAATAGTTATCCTTTCACTGAGAACCATCTCATGTGGTTGATTTTCATCTGGAATACAAGAGTGGCATGGAGAATCGATGGGTGTCTGTGAGGAAACACCCCCCTGCCCCCAGCATTACTGACCAGGCTAGCCTCATACTTAGATTCTGGAAGAACTCTTTTTTTTTTCTTTGTTTTTAGTGTAACTAACCCACCCTGGCATAGCAAATGATATATTTTCCAAAGTAAAACAAAACAGACAAACAATCAAATTGCAAATAAGATTACTCAAAGGCAGGACGCTGTAAGACATGTATTTTTAGAAAAGTTTGTAAAAATAACGTAATTCTCTTTTTGTCACAGACAACATGGAGAACTTGTCTCATAAAAAGAGGGTGGCTTTATTACCATGCTCACATATGACATTACTTCCTCCTTCTACAGATCTTCAAAATGATTATTAGTGTCAACTGTCAATTTCAAATCCTCCTGACTTGTTGAACAGCCAAAGATACATGTTGCATCAGCAAATTCCCCATCAAAGAGTATATTAAAGACAGCATCAATGGGAAAGGACCAACTTTATAAAAATAAACAAGCACGCTATAATCATTGTGTAAAGCAACTTCTCTTGGAATGAATAATAAAAGCAAACTACATGAAGCACCAAGTTCCATAAGCTCTTGAATTCAAATACTCTAATCTGACTACCTTGATTAAACAATAAAGATACACATCCTTTGTCATGAAGTCTCTACATTCTTAATGAAATACACCTGAACACTGCTTAATATAGTTGTACAAGAATGCTAATTTAGATTGACTTTAACAAATGCCTTATTTTACCCCATTTGCACAAATAAGGTGAATTTACAATCTGTAAACAAGACACAGAAGTAAAGATGAAGTTATTCTTTGGCTTGTGGGGAGGATGCCTCAAATCTGCTCACTCCATTAACCCTTTCACTGCATTAATTGACTTCAAGTTTTTTTCCAAAATGTGTCAAAACGCTACAAAAAAATGAAAAGTTGATATTTTTACTATTTTGCACATTTAATAATAACATTTTGAGCTTCTTTGTATATAAATGACATTTTTATTTTAAATTTTTGTTACATGGTAATAAATTTACCATTATATTGATGTCCAGCAAAAAGACTAAAAACATACTAAGTGGTATCAATTAGGTTTAAGTATAGATATATTAGAATCTAATGGTGCAAGCCACAGGAAAACATATTTAAAAATCTTGTAAATGGAGAAAAGTCCTTAAAACAGTTTCACACTGACTAACTAAGTCTGTCTGAGCTCATGGGGTTAGCTCGAACACCACAGTCAGATACATTCATTCGGATATATCCGAACGTCAAGGCACAAGGGTTAAGTAAGAACATCACAAACCAGTATTACACAAAGCAGATACTGCATACATCTCAGCTTAACACTGATTTTTCAAAATGCTTTATGTTAAAAAAGAAAGGATACCAATGTTACATTTGAATATAGAGTTTAAATATATGGTGGTGAGCATTTTTAAGAACAGGTCCATAAACAGAGCAGAGGGTACGTATATGAAAAGACCTGGCTAAGATCAAGTCCTGGAAACACTAGCTCACTAGGCCTCTAGCTCCGCCAAAGCAGGAGTTTTCCTTCATTCATCTTCTTTCACCAGGGCACAGAAGGAGGAAGTGGGAAGTTCTTCAGAAAGGGCCAATAAATAAATAGGTGTTTTCACTGAAATTAAGTGCATTAAGACCCGTTCAATAAGAAGACCGTGTCCCTAGTTAAGCAATGCTAAGGGTGATTTATTCCAGGAAACACGATGACACAACTGGACTTCCCAGAAGGTTAGCAGAGTGACTGTGCAGTGAAATGCCCTATCAACCCATGGCCCAAAATGTTAAAGGAAAAACCGGTCCTAGTGTTATAGGTTGGGTAAATGTGATTTTAGTTTGGTGTTTATATTGTCTGAGTCTCCAGTGCTGGTTCTATTTGTGGACAAATTTCCAAATGGCTCTGTGACATTTCTGTGAGTCTATAACACAAAGGAGTTGCTACAACTTGAGATTATGATGGAAGAAACTCACTAAAACATGGGAAATATAACACGTGCAATAATGTGCCTGTGGACTAAATACTCAGACCCCATGGGTCACATTTATACTATTTTCTGGTGCTACACCATTCATTCAGTCCATATTTACTGACAGCCTTATATTTACAAGGTTTTCTGGTGGGATGTTTTCTGTCATGATTTTAGAAAACTAAGGATTTCAGAAGGTTGGAAAGAAGTCTTTGCCAGCCTGAGTCTTTCTGCAGTGGAAGCAGATCTGATCACCCCCTTCTCAATGTCCTATGGTACTCTGCTTGCCCCACTCTTCCAGAGTGGATGCTATGGTATTAGAGCTAATCGTTTATGCATCTGTCCCTCTTGTTAAACTGTGAGCTCCTTTAAGGCACATTAACCAGAACTCAAGCAAGCAGAAAAATCTCAAGCAATTGGCAAAAAAAGTTGCCAGTTCCTTGAGAGGCCGGTTGCTTGAGTTCCAGTTAACGGAGCATCTATTTACGTTTATTTGGCATCTACCAGTCCCCATGGGTGCCGGTGAACTGAGTCTACCGTATCGCACTCGTGTGTGTGTGTGTGTGTGTGTGTGTGTGTGTGTATGTGTGTGTGCGCGCTCAGCACCTGCCCAAATGCAGGTGTAGACAGCTGTGGAAGGCCTGAGATACGGACTTCGGATCTAAATTCAGGCAGGCTTCAGCCTGTACACCTCTGCTGAGGTGTTTCATTCTGCAGATGGGGCTCATGAGTGCAGCTGCCAGGCATAAAGAGAAGCAAGACTTCCCTGAATAAGAGGCCGAGTAAATCTCTTAGAAATTTTTTGTTACGTAATGTGCCGTGTTCACACCCCATTGTAGCTGCTCTGGAATTATCGAGATTTCATATTTGAGCAAGAACTGGGGTCCGTCAAGTAGGGCTACCAGATGTAACAAAGAAAAACACAGGATGCCCAGTTAATGTTGGCTTTCAGATAAACAACAGAAAATTTTGTAGTAGGTACTGCATTTTATTTTTTTATTACATTTTACCTAGCAATCCTATCTTCAAGATGATGAGTAAATGAGAGGTAAAGAGAATCAAATGAGATGGATGTCAATAATTTTTTTCATGCTGAACATTTCTCTTTTCTACCCCCCAGACAATAAATGCCAGTAGTGCCTCCTATCATTTTTATAATGAAAACCTTTGCCACAATGATCCTGTGACCCACTATAGCACAGTGCCATCTTAGTTTGAGAGCCATAGGAGAGTCAAAGGAGCAGGAATATACTCCATGACATCAGGACGCAGGAAACGCACGTGCCAGGGCCCCACAGATACCATCACACAGGGTCTCAAGCACAGCACATGATGTCCATTTCCAGGTTACTGCCTCATTCAGACCTCAGCTAAGCTGTGAAGGGCCGTTATATGTCTGACTTGTTCAAGCCTGTATATTTGACGGTGAAATTCATCCCCGGGGGAAATTCAACCGTCCTCCCAAATTTTTTAACAGCTTTAATTTATAAAGGGAAAACAAAAAGTCATCAAATCCTAAAGTTCAGTTACAAATATAGTGATAATTGTACCTTCAACTTGCACAGCACTTTAAATTTATTCAAAGCACATTTATATCCATTATCTCATGTAGTCATTACTATGGTATTTATTAGCAATGAGAGAATGGAATGTCTGCTCAATCTATTGTTATGGCCAATTTGCAACTCTTGATGTCATCAATTTGAAACCACAAATGGGAAGAGACTCAGTCTCCTTTTTCTCCTTCAGAAGTCGTCAGTTCAACTATCAGCTCTAGGCTTTCTCTCAAGTTGTTTCTATAACTCGTCCCAGATTTTGTATTAGTGTCCCAAGAGTGTTCTCTTTTTGAGATACTTAGCTGATTATGTTCACTTAAGGTAAGAGTTTTAAATAAAATGAATCAAAAGTAAATAAAAGAAAATTGTGAGGAACCACCTTTTTCTCAAGGAACTGTCTGCCCTGCTATGACGATATCCGGGAAACAGCAAGAACTCAGTGAGTGCTGAATGAATGAATCAGTGAATAAGTGTAGGAACAAATGACTTCAAATGATAGTCTGCTTTGGTCTTAATTTAATATACTCCAAATCCTGCCAGCCTAATGAAGACTGCAGTTGAAAATGGTCATTCCCTAAACCACAAGTTCAGAGACTAGAACCATCTAGAATCCATTTAGTATAGCTCCACGGAAAGGAAGTCATTTTCTGGAGTCATCTGAGACAGAGACGTCTATTAATAAGTTATTATGCAACAGAGTGCCGCACTCCAGCCACTGACCATTAAGGACTGCTCTGAGCTGTGCATCCTTTTCTCTGGGATACAGTTTGGAATGCAACTGAAGTTCATTTCCTTTTATCTGGTCTCAGCAAATGAGATATCGAGCCTAAGGGTGCCCAGCACAGTGGTCGCTGACACTCGACGCCTGTTCAATAGCTCCTTGCTCTCCGAGCAAGGTAGGCGATGTGACCCTCACCCTCGCTTGGACAGGTGTCATAGTTGTAATAGCCTGGGACTTGTTTAGATCACCGTCTGCCCTTAATACCGGTTTTTCTCCCAATGGTTAAGAATTAAATTCTTCAGGTGTCCATGTAGAAAGAAGACGGGTGTGATGTGGCTTTGCCCAAAGCCAGTTTTTCCTGCTATGTGCCAACTGACTGAGCGGATGGAACTATCCTCTATTTTACTGCCAAGTGACTGGCCGCACATCACGCATTAAACTCATTCTCTTAGTCATGCATTCATCCATTCATTCGTGCGATAAGTATTTATTGTGTGCTTTCCAAGGGCATCACTAAGGTTAGAAGTTATTGAATCTTATTTAATTAAATGAGATGTTGGTTTTATCACTAGCTTGAAATTACTAATGAAGAAAAGAACTAAGGTTAAGATAGTGAAAGCAACATGTCCTACGTCACGTCACACACCTGACATCACACAGCAATGGTGGCGCAAAGACTGAAAATAAATCCTTGTGGACCCCCAGGTTCATGAATTTGATCTCTGCCTCCATCAATGAAAAAAAAATTTGTTTTTTAATGAATGAGGAATGTCCAGAGGAACAAAGTTACTTTATGGAGGAACATTCCCCAGGACCAGCTGGCCTATGTCTCTTGGGGGAGATCAGGATCCTTCAGCATTGGCCACAGGCGCCTGTGACAGTCCAGATCTCAGGCGGACTCTCTAGAGGGGCTGGTCACACAAAGGACACATGCACAGATTCTGGCCTTGTAAACACCTCCTCCTGTGTGGTCACTGCATGCTCTGTGCATGTAATTTTTAAAAGTGGCCATGTGCATGCCCCAGTGGTTATTAAGTGTGATGTCAAAGCACCTATGCATATATTAAAAGAGTAATTTTCCCAGAAATATATTTTTAATCAGAAAGAAAGAGAAAGGGTGAGGGAAGCTTACAGAATTCCTATATAGCAGGCACAATAAAAACACAGCTGGATGAGGTGAACCAATAAAAAGCAGGAGAAAAATAGTAACCGGAGATGGCAAGCCATGGGGGCCTCATAGAATTTCTCCACCTTAGGGGGACACGTCCAAATATACAACACATAAAAACACATATTACAAGATGAAATGGAAGAACTTAGTCAATATTGCAGCACTGTCAGAGCTTTCAGAAAAAAAGAAAATGGAAAAAGTGTCAAAGAGAAGCAACAAATGCAGAATGAGTCCACCGAGGGATGGATGTGTGGTTCTTCAAACTATCGAGTGCAGGCGTGTCCAATCTGCAGCTCAGGACGGCTTTGAATGGGGCCCAAACACATTCTTAAAACATTAGGAGATTCTTTTTGCCACTTTTGTTTTCAGTTCATCAGCTATCATTACTGTTAGTGTATTTTATGTATGGCCCAGGACAATTCTTCTTCTAATGTGGCCTGGGGAAGCCACAAGGTTGGACACGGCTGATCTAAGGACACTTGATGATTGAGGCAAACAGGGATATGATGATATGAAAAGGGACGGCACGTCCAAACACAACCTTCCTTTTTCTGGAGAGTGGAATGTTCCTCCAGCAGCCACAGAGGGACAAGGAATAAATGGTCTTGTGGCTAGTGGGACTACGCAGGTGTGTGGTCATGCCAGAAATCCTTATTGCAGACAGAACACAGAAGTCAAAATGAAACAACGAGTGTACCATAGAAAACTACCGGAACCCATCAACCCTGAAATTGCAACAATAGTTAAAGGATTATTGACAGTTGTGTCTGGGCCCTCATCTAGAGGCAGCAATGTGCTCATTGGAATTCACTGGACTAACAACAGCTATTTATGAAGCACTTTCATGGTGCCACAAACTCTGCTAAGAAGTTTAATGCATCATCTCATCAGACACTCACTATCAGTGGAGACCACTGACGCTTAAAAAGTGACTTATGCCACATCATAGTAGTAGTAAAAGATAAAGCTAGATTTGGACCCAGAGACTCAGAGCCTCTGCCTGAACTATACACCTTTCCCTCAGAAGTAGATCGATAGGATTTGCCCCCAAATAAGGTGGCATTTCAGTTGCTACATCATATTTTACCCTAAACCATGCTAACCCAGCTAGACACGTCTAACCCCGTGTTGGAGTCCTCCGCGCGCCAAAGGACAGGGCCCCGCGCTTGCTCATCGCCCCTCCTCCGCTCCTTTCCTCCGGCAAACCACCGACCCTCCAGAGCCAGCTCCCGTCTGCAGGGAAGGCCGGGGGGCGGTCGTCTCTCCAGTGCTGCCTTTCAGCAGGAACTGCCCATCACAGGCGGCCTGTGGGCTCCCCGCTGACCAGCGAGGCTCCGCAGCAGGCTCTGTCCACACACGGAGCGCACTTGATGGGCGCCTGCCCGATGGCGAGCCCCTCCAGTGACGCAGAGAAACCGCAGCGATGGCACGGCTGTGCACTGCTCTCAGTAACAAGTCAATACCGACTGCCGTACGCTTCCAATAGTCCAGGGTGTTTCCACTGTCTTTCCCCAGTTAGTTTTCACCACCAGCCAGTGCGGCAGTAGTAGGCCCATTCTACAGATAAGGAAACGGGGGCTCTGTTTACTCCTCCAAGCACAGATTAAAACCAAAGAATGGTCTGCTTGGACCCTGTGCCCTTTTTTGGGAAAACCTTCCCCATTCATCTCTCCCCGCCAAGAACTATTTCCTGAACAAACTGGGAAGCATACATTTCCTGTAGATGAGGAACACAGCCCATATGGACCTGGACGTGACCTAGGTCTGCCGAGGGGGTTACCAGAGCCTTTACAAGGACAGAGAAGAATGCGGGGCACAATTCGGCTATATGCCCCCAAAAGGAGTAGAGGCATATTGACACTTGCTGGAAGCTAAGAGCAAGTGATCAATCTAAGAATGGTCATTTCTGAACAAGACAGGAAAGGAGAATGACACAGACCCTGGAAAGGAAACGTGCCAAGGCCATGTGCAAAGTCCCCGCGCAGGGGCTTCCAGGGCCCCATTCCTCGGCTCGCCTTGCCCTCTCCGTCACATAAGACACGGTAACTGCGACTTATGTTCCCGGAAGTGTGTAAACTGATGAATCCATTTCTTCCCCCTTGTCTGTGGGAGGACGTAGGGAGACGATGGGGTCAGGGATAGGAGGCAGCCCTGACATTGGCTTTGAAGTCAGTGAACTTGAGGCGCAATGACTCACCAGATGGGACTCTCTGGACTGCGTTGCCATTTTCCGAAAAGAGGCATTTCAGCTGGAAGGGTCTGTAAGCACCTTCTGGCACGGTCCAGTGCCCCTGTCCATCCGGCACCTCTGCACCCCAGCCACACCTTCACCGGGAAGACACCCTGAGTCCCCCCTGTGGTCCAATCACGTCCCACCTGGGGATAGGTTCCCTCCCCCGTCAGGAGAGTGAGGACCGGGCTGGGTGATGGCACGACACAGTCAGCACAGAGGTGCTTTCTCAAAGGAAGAGCCCGTGCCTCTCAAAGCACAATTATCGCCCCAATCGTCGTGCTGCCTCCCCTGCCTCCCTTAAAGATCGGACCGTATCCTAGAGCTCATTTGAAGATGCCGGCAGAGCGCTGTGGATGCAATGCCTCCGGCTAAAACAGTCCAGAGATCTTGGCAAAGGGGTTGTTTTGTCCACATTCTGTTTGGTGATGTCAACTTTCCCCCAAATGTCAATTCATTCATTCAATTATTCATTCAGCAAATATTTGTTGAGCACCTGTGATGTGCAGATTCCTGTATTCAGGTGAGAATTCAGCAATAAATAAGATAAAGCCCCAGTCCATGTGGGGATAACATTCTAATAGAGTGACCGACAACAAATATATAAGCAAACACACATTACAGGGTTCACGTAGCTCAGAGATAAGGGCTTGGAGCCAGAAGGACCCCCTAGAAACATAGAGATGGGAAGGGAGAAGGAATTTTTTTTCTAGTAAAGGCTAATGAAACCTCATCTGGAATATTTCTTGGTACCGAGGATGAACGTAATTTTGGGAAATGTTTTGCTTAGACGAATGTAATAGCCACGTCTTATTTTCCTCCTCAGAAATGTAAAGCTCTCAGGTCCCCGAGAGGTCTCCCGGAAGAGCTGCAGTCCGGGGCCAGCCCGCGTTTCTCCCAGCCCAGCACGGGCCGCCAACGGGTTAAGGTGGCAGCCCCGTGCTCAGAGCGCTGCACGACCAGCGCACATCAGGCCTTCTAAGCATGCTTCCTCTTCCCTGTCTCCCAGTCCTGGGCTGTCAATCAGCTGCCACTCGCCCACACATCGGCAGTGTGCGCACATCACCAGGCTGTCAGCAAAGCAGCTGATGAGACTCGGCTCCAAGCTGTCAATCATCTTTGTTTCTCTTCTCAGCTTGGGAAACATTTTGGCTCAGAGAAACAAAGAAACCTGGGCAACAATGGCTCAGAGTGAGGCATGCATCCAGTGCACAGGCAGCAGATCATAAAGAGATGCTGATCACGCCTCACCCCCAAAAGATGTTGGGGTAAAGATGCACAGAGGTTGGATCGAGAATCTGTTTCATTAGTACGGGCTTTAAAACTGTAATTCTTCGTTCCCTGATGCGATCCCAAACAAACAAACAAAAGAAGTGTAGGGACAAGAAACAGAAAACAATAACTTGAAGTCAGCTGAGCTTAGGCCTCAGGAAGAAAATGAAGGAGACTCAGAGGATGGATGCCTGCCTGGTTCGAAACTATTCACCAGTGATCAGGCCGGCTTCTGGGGAAAGAGTCATCGCTGGGCTGCGCGTTCGTCTCTCTTCCAGGGACTTCAGGAACGGCCGCTTCTACGCCCGCCTCCCCTGCCCTCAGACAAGGGGCTGCTGGGGTGCACCCACACCCAGAAAGTCCAGGTACCTCATCGGGACCCCCATGAAGGGAGCTTGCCAGCGTTTGCCACAGGAGTCACCATTTTGAATTAAGACACTTTAAAACAGCCCATCCTCTGGCATACTGGATGCCCCCCCACCCAAAATATTTATTAGAACTGCCCCCCACCTTTAAAAGCTCGAAGTACACAAATGTGGAGATGCTTCCGGCAATGAGTTTCAACAGGGCAGCAAGTCCAAGCTGCCCCGCTCCCCCCAGTTTGCCACTATTGCAAATCACCGTGCATAGATTAGCATAATTAATCACCTCATTATGCAGCGGATCCAAATACTACCAAGTTGTCTAAAGTCCCCCAAACAAAAAAAAAACACACACGTGCTGTACACTATGGCTTTGAAATACATTCAACAACAATCAGATCTTTCAATCACATTTATCAAGAACCCTATTGTCCGTCTATTGTCCGGTGCTCTGGATTGACTGGTTCAAACCGACCGTGGCTGGTTCCACCATCACCTCCATGTCTGTGACGTGTGAGATGTTTGCCCTCTGACAGATCCCTTCCATGTGAGCAACCCTGCTTCCTGAAAACACGTCTCTCTCTGATCTAACCGGACATGAACTGCTTCTGCCCCATGTGTCTGTGCCTCTCCGTCTTACAGCACAAGCAGCAAATCTGATCCCTGACAAGTTGGCTGAAGCTAATCAGGACAGATCAGCTGTTAGCCAAGGTGCCGCAGGCTGCAGTTGGAGGATCCTTACAGAGTTATCACTCTACGGAAAGACAAGGAGCTATAATTCTGTCAACACCAATCCAAAACTGTGTGTTCAAAGCAGCCGGGCCTGCCCCGCCCCCTGGAAAAGATAGCGCTTGTCAAATAAATACCCGAGATAATTGATAAGAGGGAATTAGAAGGATGAGGCCCATTCAGGGACTGCGAGGAAAACTTCTTTAAGGAACCTTCAGAAGCAGACCACTGGGTGTGAAGCGGGAGCTGTCACGTCTAAGGGGGGAGGGGGAGTCACAGGGAAGCAGTGGATGAAACTCCCCACACTCATCGGGAGTGACTTGGTTCGCATTTGCCTTGCTCGCAACACCGGCAGGTGCCCGAACACCTTACGCCTTGAAGGAAATCTCCCGCAGCCTCCTCGGGCTGCCACCCCGTGACCAGGCCTGAGCGGTGGGATTACTGCCGGGCTGTCAGCTCGGGGCTGTTCCCTGAAGACCCCCGGGGTTGTCCTAGAGGCGCAAAAGGAGGGAAGAGTAGAAAAACAAACTTCTTTCTTACTGTATCGCTTTGGTCCATCTTCCAAACAAAATGAAAGGGTTAATGTGGCGTCATCTTCAAAAAACTCAGTGGCAAACGCGTCCCACCAGAGGTTGTCGCTGTCCTGCAAAGAGACAGATCGTTTATTGAACAGGTCAGAGTGGGAAGCCTCTCGGAGAGGAGAGGATACAGAAAGCACACGCGGTCACCGCGTGCTGGTTGGCTCACAGATGCGTGTGGGCGTCTGAGACAGGGCGTGAGCAGCGGGGGGTCCCTCTTCAGATCAGGGGCCCAGGACTGGGGCCTCATTCTCACTCAGTAGCTGTGTTCGTGCAAACTGGATGCAAATTGACTCTGGAGGACTTGTGTGGGGAGACACTATTTACTATGAAGTACGATGACTTTTTAACAAAAGGGTTTCTGTCATGTAGAATACATTCAAGGTCTTTCTTTCTCTTTGCTCTTTTAAGGGTCCAATTTTACAAACAGAAACCACAACAGTACAAGGAGGTTAAGGAGAGGAAATTTTTAAAACCTAATTTATTCCAAAAGGGGTGTATGTGGCTCATAACCCTACTCTATGCAAATATTCCTACGAGAGATCCACGTATGGCTACGTGGATATGTTAATATACATAAATAGGTGAGTTTATGCATAAGCAACCATCACACGCATACAGATTGTTCTTTAGGATTGTTTTAAGACCCCAGGCAATCGCTCGTATTAAATAACAATCACTTGTTATTAAAACAATTATTAAAAATAGAGCAGCTCAGCAGAACATAAACCATCTACAAAAATTCTGTTTGTTTCTCTTGCGTTGCATGTCTCCCTGGCTCATCCAGAAAACACTTAGAAGTTGGCCCAGGTCAAGGTAGTGAGAAATCAGTGCGACTCTCCGAGGGCAGAGCGGGGGCCTCCTAAAACACAGACCAGGGAGGCTACACGGAGTGTCGCATATGCAAGGGGGACTCGCACCCGAGTGCCTGACTGACCCCCCAAATTCTTCAGCACACGCTTTCTCCAGAGAATTGTTGGTTAGTGCCCGACTCCAGGCCGAGACGTTCCACAGCTGCCTGTCTGACGGGGGAGGTGTGGATGGGAGGGAGGGACAGAAGGGGCCTGCTGCTCCCCACGCAGTGGTCCCACCACTGTGGCCCTTGGCAGAGACCTCAGAAACCTCTCTTCTTCCCATTAAGTTGTTCTGCTTATGACAACATTAAGTTGTCACTGGCAGGACTCAGGGAACAAGCCTTCAGTCCTGGCGAGAATAATTAAGGGCCCGCTGAAGACTGATGTGCTCTTCTTTCCAGAAAAGTGGAAAGTCAGACAAATGAATTTTTCTGTCTCTTTTTCTGGCCTCATCCCAGTCACCACACGAAAAGCCAATGCTTTTCTTCGCAAAAACCCACTCAGGGCAATGTATGACTCCATGTACAAACGGCCCAGTTTTCTCCTTTTGAAAACAAATATTAATTGAGCATGTGTTATGTGCTGGCCCTCAGAATACACAGCTGGATGACAGCCGGGCCCCTACCCTCAAAGGGCTCGAAACTCACCAGCAGGAGACAGCCCCACCAGCACCTACCAGGTAGCCTCGCTCTTGGCTAAGACCACGGCCCCAGGGGCCCAGCAAGCTGTCAAAGCTTCTAGAAAAATCAGTGGCTTTGGATGGAAAGCAGCAGTTGGGGAAATAAACCCTACAGGGACCTGGAGGCACTGGTTATTCTATGTCAAACTGCTACAAAAATGGATAAAGACTAGCAGTTAGCACTCACCCAGGGCCTCCCACATGCCAAGCACGAGTCTCAGTGCTTCACGTGCATTTTCGCATTACTCTTCACTACTTGTTTCTTGGTGTGGTTTTTCTTTTTCTCTCTGTCTCCCCAGTATGACCTAATTTTCTTGTGAGCTTTGCTCCTACCTACCAGGCCCTCCAATGGTGTTGAGCCCATGGTATTATGCAATAAAAGTTGTCCAGTATGTGAAGAAAGCCGCTCCCCTTATTTTCCCTACTTTACAACTGCAGAAGCTGAGGTTTAGGTGGTACATGTGAGTTGCCCAAGTACACTCAACCAATAAATGGCAGAGCTGGGATTTCCAACTTGGACCCTCGGACATCCGAGACCAGCCCCGGCCTCCGCCTGACTCATTTCTCTGGCGGTCCTTGGGAAGGCAGGGGTGAGGATTCAGATGGAAGGGAAGGAGAGCTGAAAGGAAAACTTGTGTCCCAGGTTGCCTTTGCTTCCAGCTCCTTGCTTCACTGCTCTGCCCCTATGCAGGAGGACACCTGGCACTGTGTGGACAAGCAGGTGGCCTGACATCCTTGGTGGCACCTGTGCCTGTGGGCAGCCCTCAGACCTTGGCTTCCTCCCAACATTCCCTGGTCCCAGCTATAAACCAGGAGAACTTATTTTACCGCCCCGAGCCCGTTTCCTCGCTGGGAAGTTGAGGGTGATGACAGCAACAACAAGGACAATAATGTCTTGCAGCGTTGACGGTGAGGATTATGAAAATCAGTGCAGGGCTGGGCAAGACGGTGATTGCGGTTCACTGGTAGATGACCGCCTGAATAATAAAATAACTAGCTAGTAGACCACGGCACTTGGAAAAGTAGCCCTTGTCCTGCAAAAGTCTGCCCAGGCCTGAGTTAGTGGGGATAAAACGCCCAGCACAGTGCCTGGAACGGACCGAAGATCAACAAAATGTCCCTTTCCCACCTCTGTCTGCCACCTTCAAATCATTCCTGAGGGACAAGACATTCCAGGTTCCGAAGAACTGCATCGAAAACAGACTTTACACAACATCCAGTTCGTAAATCAAGCACGTTTCCCGATCACGTCAACTGTTTGTAACTCCGTTCCCACCTACAGCACCCTCCTACAGCTCTGCGTGGAAACTTCTCAGCTCTCCTTGGCCCTGCTGACCATTCAGAGGCCCAGTGACTCGATCATCCTCTGCCTGCACTTTCCCGTACTCTAACACTTGCTTTCTGGCTTTTCTGCTAAAAAACGGAGCAGTGAAAGGTAAAAGCCCAGGGAGAACCCAGGCTGAGCTGACGTTGCTGGGGGGGAAACGAAAGGACTCTGGCTAAGAGAAGGTTCAAGAATTGTCTACGAGCGCCCATACGGGTTCCACGGGGCCTGGACGAGTGGGTGTCATCAGAAGCCGAAAGAGGCATAAGGATCCAAGAAGAGCTATCACTTGATTCAAACTGACTGCAAATCATGAGCTGAGTCAGTGTCCCAGAAAATGCCTGGATAGGGGTGGTAGGAGAAGGTTACATCAGGTAACTCTACATACACATAAAAAAAAAACAAACAAACAAAACAACTGGCTTTGGTCACAAATCTTGGAAGAACATGCCAAAACTAAAATCGTAATACTGTAACTTCACAGTGCCAGACACATGATGGGTACGTACAACAAATACTTTCTGTCTGGTAGAACGAATGAAATGAACAAATGAACAACACATGAAAGAAGGAAGGAAGGAAGGAACCAAGGAAGGAGTGAAACTCCTTACTGCACCATCACACACCCTGTTCACAAACCCAGAGTCGCTCTGCAAAGACACCCGGATTGTTGACGCTACTTTGGCTGATGTTGTTTTAAACTGGCATAAAATTTTTTTGATATATTTTTCAATTGTAACTGCCAACTGCCTCCAAACACACAGGTGTAAAGTTTTGGAATCAGTCCTTAATTAAGAGAACAAATAGTTATGTAGGAAACGGAATACAAGGAGTAGTGCTTTAAGGAAAAAATTACTGCCAGCTAGAGGCCAGCCTTGCGTTGGCTGTATGGGAAGGACGCAGGTCATGGGAAGAACACGCATTTGGGGCCCCTGGGTTCAGAGCAATACCCACAAGTCAACAGAGTCTCAGTGCTGCACGTGAATGGAAACCCCTTGTATGCACAACTGCCCTAACCGTTACCCAGGGAAAAGCAGGCAGCGTTACAGAGAGTTCATGCCCTTACCCCACGTGTCACACTGACTTCTGCCTCGTACATGAATTCTGCCTCTTAATAACCGGACGACCTTCGTCAAGTCCCCTAACTTCTTTGCATTCATCCGCTCATTTATAAAACGGGGATAACAATGTAGTAGATGGTGAGGACTCAGGAGTCACTGCCAGCTCATGGCAGCTTTCAATAAAGGGCAGCCACTGTTACTCATCACGGTCTCGTTGGGTCCTTAACATATGTCTACATAGAGAATCTGAATTTCAAACATGTTACGACCACTCAGTAAACATCAGACAGGCGCGAGAAAGCAGTCACGCTGAAGTTCGCTTACAAGTCCCTTTTTTCTAACAGATCTTGTTTTCTTTAGAATGCTTCTAGCAAATGTGAGGGGAAGGTGTGGAGATTCCCCATGTACTCCCGGCTCCCACCCATGTACAGCCTCCCCGATTATCAGTATGTCCTATCAGAGTGCGACATGAGTGACAGCTGATAACCTACCAGCCCACATTGTTTTTCCAAATAATGCTTAAAATGTGATTTTCCACCTTAGGTTGAAGATAAACACGATTCCCAAGAGCAGAGGAAGAGGCAGGCACTGGCTAGAGGATACTCTGCCTGGACGGGCCTCCCCACCCTCCTCAGCTTTTTGTAGCTTTGGCCCCTCCTCGCCCGCCTTCATGTGGTTTTCCTGATACTAAAGCTCCCCTCCGAATACCTCTTGCTATCATGTCGCTGCCCGGTGTAGCTCCTAGGATCCGTTAGGCCATTTTGGGAAAGAAAAATGTATAATAACAAGACGCGGAGTCCAGGCAGGGGCTGCAGAGCGGCTACGAAGGCCTCTGCTCAACCAGATGAGAAATCTTTGGCAGAAGCTCTAACAGTCCCGACGGGTAGAAGTTCGGTTCTTAGCCAGACAGCTACCTCATGCATTGTGGACAACAATAAAAAAAAAAAAATCAGTCCCTTCATTATTCAACTTCTGGTTGTTTGTCATGTAGAACGGTCTGAGCCTTGCATGCAAAGGCTGGAAACACTGTGCTTGACCACACGTGAGGAAGAGGAGGGAGCCACAGAAATATAAACGAAAACTGGTTCAGATTCTACAGTTCTACCGACAGGCTAGCAGTTCCGCCTCTTGACTGCAAACAGCACCTCCATCCCTGGAGAAATGGAAGACCCAGGAGACTCCTAGTTGTCCCTCTGAGCAGACAACATGGCCAAGTGCAGTAAGCTGGCCAGTAGGAGGCTGCGTGAGTCAAGTTTCCAAGGCGGCGTTGGAGCAAGGACTGCAAAGAGAAGCGTTCCAAGTCTGGTTTCCCTTGCAGGTCGAAGGGGAAGTGCAGCGCACGTGACCACCCCCACTCCACGCGGGCAATGCCTCCGTCACACGGCCTTGGAGCTCAACCAGGAAGTGCCTGGCCAGCAGGCTGAGAGCAACCTTTTGGGACTGCCAAGTGAAGGCTGTGGTAAAAGCCCCTAAAAACAAACCAAGAGCCTAAGGTCTCATTCCTGGGGTGGGGGGTGAGCTGGCACCTCAGACACTGGTCATTCTCACCAAACTCGGGCACAGTCAGGACTTTGCCCGTGGGTAGCCCGGCGCCTCTGACAACTGACCTTCCCAGTGACCCATCTCCTGCCTCCCTGTCTTTAGCACGTCATTGTCTAGGCCGGGATGTCCGGCAAATGCCAAGGCCCAGCCCCTGGACCCCTTGTACATGTCTTCCGTGCTACGAAAGCTTGACAACTGTACCCGCCGTTAGGCTGTGGATCAAATTATACCTGAATCACCACCTGGTCACGCACGTGTATCGAAACCTCAACCGCTGTAGTAAACTGGGAGCGCCCTCAGGATAGGCGCTGCGCATCAGGCATCTGTGCCACCTCGACAGAGCTCCCACCTATGGACCAGCCAATAAAGGAGTAGAAAAACGGGGTGACAGACGGGGAGGCCACACTAACACAGTAAGAGACTTCTTCAATCCTGCAGGAATCTAAGTGTCTGAACTCAGTAGCGGGGGGCCGGGACCAAGTGCAAGCGAAGCCTTCCTGCCGCCGTATCCCTGACGCCTCACCATCCATCCGTGGGACGCACAGCTCGTGTCTGTGAGGGGCCCACACCGAGGCAGGAATTTGAAAAATGACCCCACACGGACACTGCCATGCTACTGAGCCTGTTTTGGGTAGAGTCCTTATTCTGCTCGGGAAACAGTGGGTAAGTGAATACGCTTTACTGACTAACTTAAATAGAGGAGGCTCTACTTATAAATTTTTAAAAACAGAGAACAGGGGATAATATGAAGAAGACCACGGGCCCATTATCCAGAATTCACAATTATTAAAATGATATCTTCTTTTCCTTTTCAAAGGGAATTAAAAATTATAAATAAAAATAAATGTCTTGGGTCCCCATGTCCTGCTCCATTTTTCTCTCCCCTCCCCCAGGACTGTATAAAATGTTTATATGTCTCAGGAAAAATCACACGGGCCCTTCTCAGCCCATCTTTTATATTTATACACATGTATAACTCCATTCATACACAGTCTTATTTATGTTTTTAATACTTTATGTAAATGGTATCATACATTGTGTTCCCTTCTTTAAACTTGCTTTTCTTTCATCCAACATCGTGTTTTGGACCTGTGTATTTTATACATCGGGGCCTATTCTCTTTTATCTAAGCTACATGGCGGTGCACTAAATGAATGTAACAGAGATCATTTCAGCATTTTGCTACTAATGATCTCTAGACAGTTTCAAGTTCTTGGCCATCACAAAAATGCTGCAATAGGTACCTCTGTCAGGTCCCTCCGTGCCTGTGTGTAAGCATCTCTCTAGGGCCTGTACCACAAGTGACCACGCCTAAGCACAGGGTCTGGACTTGTCTCTACTTCCCTGAGGATGTCCCGAATCGAAGACTCCTGATCTGACCAATGCATGGATAGAGACGACACTAAGAGTGTTTCTAAGCAATAATTACAAAACAGAGTCCAGCTCAGCCAGGAGAAGGCTGAGCATCTACAGGTCCAAAAGAAGCAGTAATGAAATAAGAATAATAAAGAAGTCTGCCGATCATTCTCTCACAGGCAAGAAGAGATTCCAGGGCATTCATTACAAAAGGAGGATTATTTCCTGACACTAACACAAGAAAGAAAGCATAGGTTCTTCATGCCTCTCCAAAATGACTTTGGGGACAGAATGACTGAGTACCAGATGTCCCAAATTGTGGTGGGTGGGGCAGGGAGGAACCCAGCTCTACGCATCCTGCCACGAGGCTTCAGGGTGAGGTCCTTCCTTTTCCGAACAGACAAGGTCCTTCCCATCTTTGCTGCTGTTTATTATCCGAAGAGGGCAAGATCAGTGTTCAGTGAATATTAATAAGTAAAAAGTAGGTTCTTTCCCCAAACCAGGAAGTAACAATAGCACAGAGCTGCCTCCAAGTAAATAAAGAGGAAATGAACTCAGCCCGAACACAGGCAGGGGGCGTGGTGCCGACAATTCCCGTGTATTTTAATTAGGTACAAATACCACGGAAGCTTCTCCACTCTGACTAACCCCCGACATGCATTTCTGCGCCTGAAATCCCTGGTCCTTTTGTCACATCTCACAGGTGAGCCCCACGACCACTGGCAGCCCAGCCATATTCGAGGACAAGAGGCGCACTCAGGTCAAACGGCAGAAGAGAGTCTTAATTATATTTAAAAACCCACAAAGGCATTCTGCGCCTGCCCCGGATCCTCTCCTGTCCTCACCTCTGTCCCTCTGCACCAAAAACAGGATCCTGGTGCCAGGGCTGCCCCCGGCGTCTTTAACTTAAGCACTGACAGGTTATATGGGATTTTTGCCAGAGTAATTATTTTTCAATTCAACAATAATGAGAAATTTCCATGGCAACCACTTGTCACATGGCACACATACACCCCCTCCAAAGAATGAACCATACATAAAGCATTATTCCTTGGAAAATGCGTGGGTTTTTTTTTTTTTTTAATTAAAATAAACTTAAACAGGTCAAAGTGGAGGGAGTGGAAGAAGGGAGTCTGAAAACAGGAAGATGAGGAGGGCACTGACTTTCTTCAGTATCTGGTGGTTCTAGAAAATAATAACATCTCATTGTGTAAACCTACCTTCTTGTACCACACACACACACACACACACACACACACACACAGCACTATTAATTTGTATTCCTTCAGTCACTCCCATTTTGCACATGGTGTCAGCTAACCGCTCTCAGAACACACCGAAGAAAGAACAAATGGACCTCAACAGTGGAGGCAGAAGCCCACTTGGCCATGTTTCCTATCCCCAAATTCCTTGCCTGTCACATCCATATACTGAGACAGGAGACAATAGAAAACCCAAATCTCGTGTTTTTCCTCTTCACTGAAGCCCCCCGCCCCCACCCAACGGCAAGTCTTCTTGCTTTCATAATCTCTAGCCATTCCTTCTCCAAACATAGGAACCTTGGATTAAACCATGTTTCTTACATGTTAGCCACATTTAATAATAATAATCAACAGCCACCATTCTGAACTCATTGAACTCCTTGAATAAACCCCTGGAAATCTCATCATGAACCCATGAGATAAATCCTATTACTAACCCCATTTTACAGATGCGAAAACTGAGGCACAGAGAAGTTAAATATTTGCTTAAGGTTTCATGCTCATTAAGTTGCAGAGAATTCAAACATGGTGACTTTGTTTCTTGAATCTGAGCTCTTACAACCACCCTAAAATGACATTGCTTTATCCAGAACAATGTTCTCCAAATATCTACTGCCTTCTTAATTTTATTTAACATTCAGTTAATGCTAAGCACATGGAATGTTTGGGGTTCTCCCTCCTGAACAGACAGCCCAAAGCTGTCCTACAGCTAGACACGGAAATAAAAGTAATAAGGTGAGATCATTTGGTCTTGCCGGCCGCTAACTGCACTAGCACGTAATGGACACAGCAAGAGAATTTTGAATCCCACCTGTTATTTATTGTTAGGAGATTTTTTTTTTTTAAAGCCTCATCCTGGGAATTGTGTTTTTCCTCTTTCATTCTCAACTATAATTTTGTTTATTCTTGGCTAAACTGCATTCATTTAACAGTAAACATTAGTTATCATTTTAACAGAGAAATTCTAAAACAGCACGTTACCAAGATAGTAAATTATGTGTCTTGATGAAGCATCTCTGCGTTTCACTCACAATTCAAGCCTTCCCTTTCAGAAAGAGCTTGCGACAGCTCGCTCCCCAGTATAAGCAGGTGCTCCCTCGAGAAAGAAGTGCGTGACGGCGGGCAGCAAGGCAAGACTCGGCACCCAGCAGGCTGGGCTTCTCTGCAAAAGGTTCCCCCCAAATACCTGTATTTCAATCTCCAGCCCCGACCTACCCAGCCATTAATTAACATCAATAATATTCCAAAGAGAAACATGACTGACAGTCATCTAAAAATAATGACTAAAAGGTACGCATGTTTATGTGCCAACATTTGGGCTTCTGGCCGCTGGGATCATCATGACTATAATGAAAGAGTGATTTTTGTTTGTCTGTTTGGATTCCTTTCAGCTTGCTGAGCGGGGACCCACACCCATGTCTCGGGCACGCTGCACACACGGGACCTAACACCCGGCTCGCGGCGTGCAGCAAATAAGGACTCGATTACCTGATTATTTAAATAATTTAACAAATAAATATTTATTTAATGAAAACCAGCATCTTCTCAAAAGTCTGAAGAAAAACAATCGTCGCATTTTCCCGATGGCCGAACAGCTCCACGCTGTCCTCGGCTCATGGATCTGATCACCAGGGGTGTTCCATGCGCGGTGAGTTAAGTCGACGGCAGTGCTAAGGGTTTCGCCATGACTGATTTCCTAGTCCTCACAGTATCCTCTCCAGGTAAGTACTTTTATTATTCTCACTTAAAAGGGGAAACTGAGACCCCAGGAGGTCAAGAAATGTATCCCAAGGTCACGGGCCGAGAAAGAGGCAACACTGGGATTTGATTTCTGAGTATTTTGATTTGTGGATGTTTGCTTTCCCCCAAAGTTTCACTGTCTACTTTAATCCACGTTATCCTGGTATGAATGAGAAATAGTGTTTTCTTCATAATTAATGTCATGCTTTATACTCCAACACAGAAACATACTCTCTGACATACTAAGTATAACATATTGGGGATTTGATGCAAACCCACTTTGAAAATGATGCCAGGAGACACGCGTCTAGAAGCACAGGGCTCGTGGTGACAGTTCCGTGGCGGCGGGCACCATGCCTCATATTACATCCCACGGCCAGGTGTGAGAGGTCCCGAGATGCAGGAGGCAGCGCCTCATCTATCCTGAGAAAAGCTCACCATAGCTCGGGCCCAGATTGTCTGTTCCAACGTAAACACAGCAGATGAGGGAGCATTTCTGGAAAAGCTTGCAAGATGCAAAAGCTTGTTTCTGTGATGGGCCCAACTGCACCTGAATCAAATGACACGGATAGTTCTTAGAGTCTCCACTGAAAATTCTAAGACTGTGCCCAGACACAGAGAAGCATTAGGGAGCCATTGGAAAAGAAAACTCAAGTTTTTCCCTCTTCTTACTTGGGAAAAAGGAAAAATTTTTTTAAAAAGATTTTTGTTCACAAAGATAAATATAAGAAATCTAGCATATTCTCAAAACTCAGGGGGAAAAAAATGACAGGTCTCGTTTCTGTTTATACAACCGTTCAGGGGACTTAGCTTTCCGCGAGTGTGCCAACGACACGGGTCTGTACCGAGGTTCCCAGCTTCCTCCTGGGCCTCCAGGCCTGTGGCGACAGCAGCCTCACCCACTGCCCCGCCTGTGAACCAGAGATGCGTGGTAGGCTGCCCGCGGCCACAACCAGACCCACGCCTGCCTCCACCCCACCCCGAGCCTGCCCGCCCCACTCTCTCCTGTCTCAGCTACGTGATTCCACTCTCCCAGTTGCTTAGCCTACATTTAGGACACAGTCTTGATGGCTCTCTTTTGTGAACCCCACACACCTATCCACCAGCAAGTCTCATGAATCTACTTCCAACATATAATGGAACCCACCCCTGCTTCTCCCCCACAGCCAGCCCTCGCCTGGGGCTGCAGTCCCCCAGCCAGGACAGCCGTGATTGATTCCTAACCCTTCTCTCTGGCCGCGCCCCTGTCCCCCTATAACCTGTGCTTTACAGAGACGCCTGCATGCCGTGTGATCTCTTCACCGTGCCCACTGGACAGCCTCAGCCCCCACTCCACCCACGGTGCCCCTTTGCTGCTTACCCCCACGGAGTGCAGGGCCCTACAAGGTCTTGGCCTCAGGCCACGTCCTGTCAGCACGGAAGCCTTCCTTCTGCCGTGGGCCCTTCCTCTAACTGCCATGGCCGTCTCTTCCTGCTCACGCAAATCTCAGCTTCTTTGTCACTTGCAAACATCCGGTCTATAGGAGCCACGTGCTATCACATCCATCTAAGTTATTCCTCCAGGAAGCACTTGCCATTCGATATTGTTTATTTGTTTATTGACTCTCCACCTACTGGGAAATGTAAGTTCACTGGAAGTGGGGGTCCTGCTACCTGCTTTACCAGGGAGCCTGGCACACAATGGGGGCTTAATGAATGACTGCCTGCTTAAAGGAATACACACACACTAAAATGTATTAAGGAAGAAAAAAGAAAAGATAAATCCATCAAGGAGCCATATTCATCTCTCCCTTAAATGGTCACAGGGCAGTAAGTCCCCAGCCCAGACTCGTCACAGCCCAGCACACTGCAACTACACAGTAGAGGACAAGGAACTTACCAGAATCTTGACTCACTTTAATTTGTTAAATAAATATATGCCATGAGTTAAAAACATTAAAAATATTTATGCTCTTTGACTCAGTAAGTCTATTTCTGGGAACCCATCCAAAAGGCATAATCCAAAAATATGTAAATGCTTCATACGCAAAAATATTCACCATAGGAGTGTTTATAACAGGAAAAAAATAAAAAAATAAAAAACAGGAACAATGTACTGCCTGCCCTACAAGACAGGGATGATTCATGAAATCGTGATAGGTCCACTAGAAAGAAAATAGGAATATTTACAAACACCGTGTAGCCGCGGTTCCTAATAACACAAAGGTGTTCTTACGTTACCATGTACAAGGAAGACAGCAAGATGGAGAAACAGAGCAGGAGGATAGAAGGTTAAAATAAATTTGATTTTACCTCACATAAACAATATAAATTCCAGATGGATTAAATATATAAATGAAGAAAAACAAAACTTTTAAGCTATTAGAAGCAAAGATAGAAAAATACTTTGTATGACCTTGGTACTAGGGAAATTTTGACAAGGATACGTTAGAAGGGCAAATCATATGAAAAAACAAGCTATCCATTGGAGTATGTCAAAATATAAACATCCCATGTGACAAAGGATATTATAAGCAATGGCACAACAGAAGTGATAGTCGGGGAGAGGATTAGTAACAAGAATGTACGAGGGCTGTCTGGAGAAACTCCAGCTGTTGTCAAGAGAAGGAGAACAAGTTTACGTGGCTGGATACTTTGTGGACAGCCCTCCTACAACAAACTTTTGCAAATCAAAAATCATTAAAGTACAAAAGGGCGAAGGATGTGACAGGACCGTTCTCAGAAAATGGTCAGTAAAGTAATGCAAAAGATGTTCTATTTCACTTGTCATCAAGAACAAGTAAATTAAAACAAAATCACTGCATACACAATGATTGTCCAAAAAAAAATTTTTTTTTAAATGGAACAATCCCATATACGATGCCAAAGAGCTGGGGGAACCAGAACTCTCACTTCGCTTCCAGTCTGAAAGGCCCAGGGCACAAAGCGGGCACTCCTAGCAGCTCGTGGCCCGCCACGGTCCTGGGCATCACTGCAACCCGGCTAACGCTTCCCGTGCGCGCCTCCATCCCTCTGCGTGCAGCACTCTGCTACCCCACCTCCTCTGGCTCCTTCCCAGCCATCCTGTCCTTGTGCCTTTAGTCCTCCCCCGAAGCCTCGCCTCCAGCCTGAAGCTCCCAGGCCTCCCACCTATAGAAAGGCTCTATTTTCCAGGCTGAGATCCATCATTACATTAAATTTTTCAATTACTGTGAACCTCATGCTGACGACCCCTGTGGTACTACATTATGTTATTTTACATGATGTCTAGTTGTTCCATTTTCACATCTCAGCAATTAGACTAAACTCCTTGGTGGAGACAACCTTTTCTTTAGGTTTTTTTGTTGTTGTTTTTTGTTTTTTGGGTTTTTTTTTTGTATTGCCACTGCTTACAAGGCACACATTATTGTATGTTTGAGAACCAAATGGTGGGCATTATCTGTTTCAAACTTTTGAATGTTAGTAGGCAGCTACTATTACTATCCTCACTTAAAGGTGAAAATAAAAAAAAAAACCAGCACTCAGAAAGGTTACTTAATTTCCTCGGGCACAGAGCTGGTACATGCTGGAGTCAGTGTTCAAACGCATGTTATCTGGCTCCGGAGCATGTCCCTATTAACTGATATGAGAGAGAGAGAGAGAAAGGATTGTGGGAAAATATTACTAATAAAAGGTCATACATAAAACTTGTGCACAAATGCTCATAGCTTCATTATTCACAATAGGCAAGAAATGCAAACAATCCAAGTGTCCTTCAACTGACAAAATGGATAAACAAATTGAGTCTCCATCTAATGGAACGCCGTTGGTAATGAAAGACAAGCGATGTTGATAAACACTGTAACACGCACCTCATACACTTTACGCTAGAAAGAAGCCAGACGCAAAATGCCTTGTTGTGTATCTTTCCGTGCAATAAAGGAAACACCCAGAACCCTGGCTTTCCGACATGAGCTGTGTGACCTCAGGCAAATTACTTGAGCTCTCTGTGCCTGTTTCATTGTGTGTAAAATGCATATAATACCACCTCACCTGTCATTGGAAGGATCAAACTAGATAATATATGAACCAGTGTCCAGAACAGAGTAAACACCCAATAAAGGGCACTATTATTAATTGATGGAGAAAGGTCCAAGCCCACTTTGCCATGGATATTAAGTAACATCTCTCAGGAATGCACTTTACAGTAGAGCCTGGACACATTATAACCAGAAGGCCTGGCTCTAGCTGCCAGGCCTTCTTTACTCTGTAACTCTGGGCCAGATCGAGTAACTACCCAACTACCTCAGTGGCCAACACTGTGAAATGAAAACAATAATGGTAGCTACCTGGTGGTGCTGTTATGAGGATTAAATGAACCGATATGCTAAAGTGCTTAGCACTGTGCCTGACACACGATAAGCACCGGTTAGTTTGCATCCACCATTATTGTTCTGGCCATCGGTGTTAGATGGCAAAAAAGATGCCCAAAATAGAGCCCCTGTTCTCAAAGAATGTATAATTCAATTAGCTGGTTGGCACAGCACTTTCACAGACCTTGCGTTATAAACAAGGGGCCCTCCACGGTCTCTCAGGAGACTGCAAACTCCTGGAGGGCGGGATCAGTGTTTTGTTTTTCACTGAACCCTTTGTGCCCTGCACAGGCCCTACCTGGGAAAGGGCAGGAGAGGCCCACCTATCAAAGTGAGGTTTCCATGCAGCTCCATGGAAGCAAAGCCTCTATCTTGCACGCCAACCTTCAATCCACCCTTGCATGCGGTTTGAGCTAATTTTCATCTCAGCATCTCAGAAAGCTCTGCATTTAGCCATTCAATTTGCTTCCCTGTCAAGTAGAAATCACAATTTGCAAAGCAAAAGAGAGCTTTAGGAAGCTGTAGATCACCTGCCAGCTCCCATATTTGGTCTTGCAGGATTTTTCACTTCCCCTCCCCCCCCCCCCCCCCCCCCCCCCCCCCCCCCCCCCCCCCCGCCCCAGGGGAGGCGGGACACTGAGCTCTAATTCCGATCCTGGCCCTTCTTTGCTGGGTGACCTTAAGCAAGTACAAGTCAAACAAACGCAAGTGTTCAAAACGTCCTGAGAGGATGTGTCTGGGCCTCAGTGTCTCCATATGTCAAATATAAGGATGATTATAATGGTCTTTCCAAAGGCACCCTGGCAGAACATTCACTCTCTCGGGAATGTATTGTTCACTGAAAGAACCTGCCACCCCCACCCCCACCCCGCCTGATTCTTGTCTTTAGGTAAAAACATTTTGGGGGAAATCTTGGTCGGGGCTAAAGTGGAGGCAACATTACCACAAAACGAGGTAAAAGGGAAGACTTCTCACGCCATCGCCTTCCGGCGTGCAAGAAGTCTCCCTAGGGGTGGTAGATGGACTTCGATACACGTGCTCTCACTCATGGATGGGTGGTGGATGGGTGGTGGTTTCCCAGGACTCTGCATTCATTCATATATGCAACAGGTATTTACTGAGCACCTACTATGTGCCAGAACTGTTCCAGGCACTAAGGATAAAGCAGTAAACAAAAAGGACTCAAATCCTTAACTTCATCGAGCATATGCTCGCATACTAGTGGATGACAAACAAGCAAGGTAAGGAAATGAAATACGTATGTGTCATTTATCAGAGAGTGACAGGTGCCCGGGAGAAAAACAATAAAGCAGGAAACGGGGACATCAAATATGGGGGGTGGCAAAGGGGCAGTGACGTGTTGGACAGAGTGACCACAACAGCGTTGCTAAGAATATCTCTTTAGAGCAGGGTTTCTCAGCCTCCACATAAGCGACATGTTGTTGTAGGACAGCCCTGTGCACAGGAGGATATTCCTCCCTCAGTGTGACAACCACAAATATCTCCAGACATTGACAGATGTGTTCCAGGTTGAGAGAGGGAGCCACACAGAGATCTAGAAGGATCCTGAGCAGGCACGGGAGGCAGAGGGGTGGTGGCATTAACAGCATTTCCCCCCCCCAACTTACCCAGGAGACAAGTATCAAAATTACAAAATCATAGGATTGTCTAACTTCCAGTGGCTGCACTTCAATTTTGAATAAAAGAGCCATTTTCCAAAAGTATTTAAAAAGTTTAGACTCAAAATAGGCAACATGAATATATACACTAAAACACTGCCGGTATGTTCCTAGACTTATTGTGACCATCACAATAATGAGGTAATTGTAACAAAAGAAATAACTAACAAGTGTTGAACATCTCCTCCGGGCCAGGCCGTGCACTAAGTACTTTGCAAAACTATCTCATTTAATTCTTTCAACATTCCTACGAGATAGGTATTAATAGTACTGTTTCCAATTTACAGAGGAAATAAGTAACACTCTGAGACGTTAAGTGATTTGATCAAGGCCACTTCATTAGCAAGTAATAAAGGCAAAATTCAAGTACAGACGGTTGTGATGGTTAATGATTTTAGGTGTCAACTTGGCTGGGCCACTAGTTGCCCAGATATTTGGTGAAACATGATCCTGACGTTTCTGGGAGGGCAATTTTGGATGTTTCACATTTCAATTCACAGATCTTGTAAAGTCGATTGCTTTCCCTAATGTGGGCTCCGCCCCTTCAACTGAAGACCTCAATAAACAAAACTGACTGAGAGGGAGCTCCACGGGCCTCAGTTGGGCCATCAGTCTCCTTCTACCCTTGGACTAGGACTTATACCACTGGCTGTCCTGGTTCTCAGGCCTTTGGACTTGGACTAGAGCTACATGACTGTCTCTCCTGAGTCTCCACCCTGAAGCTCCTGGAACCTGTCAGCTTCCATACTGGCATGAGCCAGTTCCTTATTAATAAATATTTTTATATGTATACATAGATCCTATTGGTTCTGTTTCTCTGCAGAACCCTAGTACAGCAGTATACGCCTCAGCCCTCGGATGCTACTATGCTGTGTATTAAGTAAAAATAGAATTCCTTTTACTCCAGGTGGGGATGAAGCATTAATTATCGATAGTATGTAGCAAGGGACTCACTAGAACATTTCACTAGGCGTAATTTGTTTTCTTTCAACATCTCAGAAGCAGATTCTTTTCCTGCTCGCCTATAGTTTAGAAAATCCTCCTACAGGAGGGGGCAGAGAGATAACTTTGGATTTCCAGGAGTGCGGCTGCCATTGTAGCTCTGACGTGCTCTGCATGAGTGGCCTTGGACAAGTCATTTTTTTCCTTTCTCAGGAGTTAAAATGTGGATTCCTTACACCTATGTGCCCCAGGGTGCCATGAGACTCAACTGAGATCAGGAACTGAGTATTTCTCATTTCTTTCTTTCCCAAACCATAAAAACTGTTAGCAAGCAAGGGGAACCTCTGGCTTCAGGAGCAGTGCCCCATGCGAAATAGATACTAATTCCATGTAATCTGATTCTTGTCCAGTCATCTTAACTGAAGGCTAAAAGTGGTTCTGCAGTAATAAAGGGAATTATAATACATGATTGTAGAAGCCTGGAGAGCAATTGCAGCACAGAAGCCAGTGATTATGCATTGCAACAAATTAAAAACTAAAAAAAAAAAAAAAAAAAAAAAGAGGCACGAGAAGGAATCCGAAGACCACTCAAATCCCTCAAGAAATGCTATTTAATAAAGCAAACTCTATCTTCGATAGAATTCCAATCAAGGAGCACTTGGGCCACATGGAGGCAATTAGAGACATCTATGATTTAATGAAAATGCAAAACCCAAGGACATACAAAGCAACTGTATCACAAGTGGTCACTTCTCAAATCACTGCCACCAAACCGCAGGGCTTAGAGTGGCTGAAAAGCTTGCACCAGTGATACACCGCTTAACATCAGCCAGACCGTGATCCCCAAAAGTCAGGAGGTCTCCCTCGCCTTCTGATGGAACACAAAGGAAACAAAGCTTTAACCACACCAAAGGCCAGGCATGAACAGCACAGGGAGGGCAGCCCCCACGTCCTGACCCGTGACCTCAGGAGGAGAAAATGTGAGGTCCCGGTGCTCCTCTCTTTGGCTTTGGGGATAATCTCGCCTCATTCCTTAACACGGGATTAGGCCATCCCTGGGGCTCCAGCCGTGAGCATCCAGTAGAATTCTGATTTTAGGCAACATGCCTCGTTCCAGAAACGTGTAAGTCGCTCTCCTACGAACTGGAACGCTTTGGCTTCAGACGATCAAGAAGGGGACCCCTTTGTCTCCCGACGCCATTCCCCACCACTCGGGCCCTGCGCCTTGCTCTCCAGCGGTCGGTCTGGTCTCTGACGACCCCGCGGGAACTTCCACTTCCGGGTCTTGGCACTGGCTGTTTCCGCTTCCTGTGGGGCTTGTCCTTCCGATCTTCGAAGACGTGGATCCTCCTTGTTAGTTAGGTCTCAGCTCGGATGGCAGCCCTGCAGAGGGGCCCTTCCTAGCCCCATCTACCTGAGGAATCTCCCCGTCTGCCCATGATTCTCGTGGATGCTCTTCGGCGCCCTCGCTGTACGTGCTGCCCAAAGCCACCAGCCCTGAGGTGCCCGTGTGTGTGCGTGCGTGCGGGTGTAACCTGCCCGTCCCCTTCTCCACCCCCGCCTCTGGGTGATAAGCCCTGAGAAAACGGAAACGTCCACCTTTTATTTGTCTGCCACGGTACTCCCCACTCCTAGCGTAGCTCCTGGCACGCCATAGGCATTTAATGACTTCCATAGAATGAAAACATGGTGGGTGGCCTTAGGGTTTCTGAATTTTTGGAAAGACTGCTTTTTACCTGAGAAGTACCTGTTTTATGTGTTCATTCTTTCAGCATTTATAGTATGTTCAGGAGCTGGGGACACAGGGGTGAATTAAATCTGGGTCCTTGCCCTCCGAAAATTCGGAGTAGAGATGGAGTGGAAGAGAAGGAAGCACCCCACTGCCATGGGGTGCGAGGCGAAGAGCACATCAGGGTACGAAGTGTGGGCTGGCACGCGACCGTTGGGGAGGCTACCGGTCCTGAGGTATGGAACTTAAGAGGTCCTCACTGTTAAGTTGGTGAGTGCATTAGTGTCCTGTGATAAACTGCTACACATTGATGCCTTACACCAACAGACACTTGTTCTCTCACAGTTCTGGAGTCTGCAGTCTGACATCAAGGTGTCGGTGGCAGAGTTGGTCCCTCCTAGGGGCTGTGGGGAAGTCTGTGTCCCATGCTTCTCTCCTGGCTTCCGGTGGCTGCTGACATTTGCACCTGCAGTGTCCCATCTCTGTGTCCATCTTCACGTGGCATTCTCTCTCTCTCTGTCGCCATCTCCATTTTCTTTTTTCATAGGACATCAGACATTGGATTTGAGCCCACCCTTAAATAATGAATCTGCAAAGACCCTATTTCCAGGAGTTTTGGGGAGAAGGGGGTGGAGACATACTATTCAGCACCTTAGCCTTTGATGCTGGACAACGTATTTTCACGAGCCCCAGTTGGGTGATGGATTTAGTAGGACGGAATTGTACTGTCCTCTGAACACAAGGGTATGCCAAAGTGTGAGGGTGACCCACATACTTCTTCTCCCCCTCATCTAGTCAGGCTATCAGAGGGAAGAGGAGCAAAGGAGGTCAGTGGCTGGCTGCCGATGGTGCTCACTGCCCATGCCTTCTCCCCTTCTGCGTCCCCAAGCCCAGGCCTCCATCCTGTCCACGTTAGCTGTCCTCTAACTCGGTCTGGTCTCTGTGTTCAGCCAAGGCAGCTTCACGAGCCCAGTGACGTGCTCCCTCTTATAGACACCACAGGAAGACTCACGCAGAAGCACTTGAGGGAGAAGCTAACGACACTACCCCAAATTGCAGCCCCTTCTGTGTGGCCTTGGCCTCTGCTTCTGGGTCGTTAGCCCGGCTCCTGACCCTCTGCTTCCTACTCCTCTTCCACTCTCAGCTGGTTGACCTGAATTCTAGTTCCAGGCCTTCCGGCAACACGGGTCTGCTCTTAAGCACCAGACAGGGAGGGACTTCCATCCCTCTGGGGCCCCGCACTGCCTTGCTGGGTGGACATCTGAAAACCTTCTTCGGGGGCTTAAATCCCCGACTTTTGTGAGCACCCAGCCTCCCCATAAGTGAACGAATATCTGTACAGATCACAGCATGTCTCTGACAGTGTTAGACGTTATTTTTCTTCTCTCTGCTGGTCCATCACCGCCATCCCCTGTGATCCAGGCAGAGCATGGAGGAGAGCCAGCACGTGTGCACATGCCTGTAAATCACGGACACACAAAGCACGCCTCTGTGAGGGCGACGTTGCTGGAAATACAGGGCCCTGGGGCCTGTGCTTGTAGGTAACCTCTGCGTGGGCAGTGTTTTATTACCTCCTCTGGTGACCGGGCGGCAGAACAGGAGAAGGCACAGCTATGCTCGGGGACGGCGCTGGACACGCCGCCTCTAAGCAAACCCACGTCCTGATTCTGCCTGAAACATGGCCACGTACAAGGAAGCGTCCTATGTCTCTACCCGGGGATGAAAGAAATCAGAAGTCTGCGTCCACTGCCATAGCGAAGAGGCCAAAGCAGAAACAAATACTTCATCGTAACCACGAAGTGCCTGTGGTCCTCACGATGGTGGATGTGAAACCGAGTTATTTCTTCTTAAATCCCTGTCTTCTAGGGCCTTGTGATGGAAAATGTTGGATTAGGAGCATTATTAGCAGGCAGGGAGATAGTCTTCAGGCCTCATTCCTGGGTCAATGTTCCGGGTGACGACAATTTAAGACCAGCCTTTTGGCCACTTGACCTTAGATTTCATCGACACCACTGTTAATGCTCCATTACCTCCAAGGCTACAGGCATAACAACGATAATTACCTCCCTGGCCCCTCCTTCCTTCTGTTGTGTGGGGTTGTAATTAGCAGGGAGTGTTCTGCAACTTGGGAAAGGGGCCTCACCAGAAACACAGCACTTGCACCTGATCTTGAACTTGCAGCCTCTGCAACTGTGAGAAATAAATGTCTGTTGTTTTGAAGCCACCCAGTTTATGGTGTTTTGTTATAGCAGCCCACATGGACTGAGACAATGGATATTGCTTTATCACTAAGGAAAATAGTTACTTTTCAGTTGTTATTAATGGCATGAGAAGATGCTTATGATATAATAGTGAATGAAACACAATATAAAGTTATACATATATGTATATGATGTACATGATCCAGTTTTGTAAAAATACTTTGGTTTGTTAAAAGCCTGGAAGAAACTCTCTGGGTGGTTAATTAAAGGTGACACAAAGAAAATATCTGCTGGCCCCATTGAGTCCTGAAGACCCCCGGTCATAATTACCCCAATGCTAGAAAGAGCAGGGACCTAAGAAAGCACAAACCAATTCCCACCTTTTCCTCACCGCTTCCTGGGTCCCAGTTCCCAAACAGGGCAGGCCAGAAGAGAAGAGGTCCAGGTCAACTCCGGGAGCATCTCCCCAATCCCCATGCCTGTGCACTGCTGAGACCCAGAAGGACAGACACATCACCGTGAAGCGGACTTGCAAGTGCCCATCTGGTTTCCCAAAGAGGCCAAAATGTCACATGCGAACATCACCTATCGTGGCTTCCGTGGCAGGGCAGCCGAAGGCATTAGGTGAACGCTGAGCCAACAATGATCTGCAATGCTCCTGTGATAATAAGCTCCCATCAAGCATGGGACGAGGTTCCTGAGAAATGCGTGGTGGATGAACACGCAGCGAGGAGATCACGCGTGCTGGCTCGTCCGTAGGCTCACACTCGCTTACGCAGCACTCTCTCCCCCTGCCCGCCCCCGACACCCATGCCACAGGAGAGTGTGACCCAGGTCCCCTGCCATTTCTCAGGAAATTTCAGGGTCTTTTTCTGGAATCATGTTAGGTATTTTGACTCATCCAGAAAGGTTAAAGACTCTTAGGACCCTAAACCAGCCTCACGTTTCTTCTCAAGTTTTGAAAGCAAAACTCAAGGGACTTCCCCAAAATGAATTATGCAGAAGATATGATAAGATGAGATTCCACCTGCTGCTAAGGGACTCGCCTTAGAAAAATGTAATCAGATGTTCATTTCCTGATATTAACAACCACTAAAAGGGAGCTCTGATTTCTGGAGCAAATGCCTTAAGAAGCAAGCTCGAACACATTTTAATTGAATTTCTCCCAGGCCGGAGTGTAATTGACAGAACCTCGCATCCATCATGATCGCAGGCTCCTGCAACTCCTAAGTCGGCCAGCCTGCTGGTAGGACTTACCTAGGTTCTTAATCCTCTTATCAGCCACTCAGGTTTCCTGGGAGACTCATTAGCAGAGCTGGCAAATGCTGTCCTTGCGTCATTACCAACCACAAAAGTTGCCAGCATCTGCTCCTCTGTGTGTGTGTGTGTGTGTGTGTGTGTCTGTCCTACCACAGCTCGCGTGCGAGCAAAACAAGGCACACGCGTTTATCTGTTGCGCTCACTGCCGTAGCCTTGCACTGCCTGGCACTTTTGGGTCCCCGACATGAATTTGCTGACTATTGAGGGGGACCAGAAAATGACACCCATAAATACATCACTGTGGCAGGAGGATTATTTTGAGCTGAAGGCAACTGAAAAGACGCAGATATGAGGAAGCTCACTGCTCTCTTTCTATTTGCCTAAAAGCAGGACATAATTTTGTAGAGGTTTCCCCTGACCGGTCAGGAAGGAGGGAAATTAATCACCTGAGACAACTCTAAACAGTTATTGTCCCAGAGAAGGCACCAGAGTATTCGGCGTGACAACCTGGCTACCTCACCCTTATCTTCCATCAGTTTCCCCAAATACGAGGGCTGTCCGGAAAAAACCCAGCCATAAATGCCTCCATGTTTCCTATTACAAGGCCTTCGTATTTACCTCCCCACAATTTGCCACTCTTCGAAAATTCAAGTCCTTTTCCTTTGTCTTGTCACCTCTCTACAAATGTGTTTTCGTTAAAATGCTATAGAAGCCCAAGTTCTAGCCAGCTCATTGGGTTACCTGTCACTGAATACTCCTGTGTGCGTGTGTGATGCACACACTAATAAATTTCTCCTTGTTTCTCTTGTCTATCTGTCTTCTGTCCGTCTACCCAGTGGGCCCAAGGCCGCAAACCTAAGATGAGTAGAGAAAAACGATGTGGGTCCTCCCTCACACTACGGCTCTCTCATTACTGGGAAACTGGAACCCCGGGATGCAAACAGGTCCTACTGTGCGTGAATTTTCAGTCTCCTTAGCTGGGTGGCGACGTGAACCCATAAACACACATTCAAATGAAGACGTCATGGCAGTATGTTCTTGGGGCCAAGTGGGTGGAACAGACATTAAGGACTAAGAAATGGGGAGGAAGCACGCTAGCAGGGCACAGGAGTCTTCCCTTGCTCCCTCTCCCGGCCCAGTGTCACCGTAAGACGTAGGACAACCGGGAATGCCTCGAGTGGCCGAGCCCACCTGTCCTCGGGAGCAGCACGGATCCCACCGGAAACCAGAGGCCTGTCCTCCCCACACCCAGTTGGGCCCCAAGTCCTGGGACCCCACTCCCAAATCGCTCCCGAATGAACCCCTGTCCCTGGCAGACTGATGGCCCTGCACCTGTCTTCTCCCAGCTGTGCCGCCCCAGACGTGAGGTCGTCTTACGGGCCCTGCGAGAGAGGGGCCCACTGCTGCCATTTAAGTAAAAGAGGGTACAAGATAGACATGATAATCTTCCCCGTGACAAAGGTTAAAATCATTTTCTTTAAGGCTGCTCCAGAACAGGGCGGAAGTACCAAGTGCTAACGAGGCCTGTTCGTTCCCTCTTCTGTTCAGTACATGTGGGATGAACGGCTGAGCAGTGTCAGCGCTGGGGCTAAGGGTTGGGGCGGCGGGTGGGCCCTGCCTCGAAAAAGCTAGAGAGCCAACAGAGAAATAGACAGTCATAAATAGGTCATTAACACAGGGTGCCACACGATGATTATGCGCGAAGCCAAGGCTGCTATCATGGCAAAATCAGGGCAAACCTTCATTCAAACCCTGCTCTGCCACTTGGAAGGTATGGGGCACTGCTGTCACTGCCTACTGTTGAGCCTTGATTTGTTAAAAGGTAGGTCTGAACCCTGTCACTGCCTTGCAGGATCACTGTAAAGATCCAACACACTTTTATGCACAAAGGGCTTCACAAAGTGCCCAGCCCGCTGCTGGCCCTCCCCACATGGAGTCTCGTTATTAGAAGCCCGCTACTCGGGTCTGAACGACACTAGGCCAAGGATAGGGGTGTCTCCTCACCCCTGCTTCCTGGCTGCAGTCCCCTCCTTTGCGTCCGCAGGCCGTGCCCTGCCCGGCATGGAAGTGTGGGTGCCAGGCGTGCAGGGAGGCCCCGAGCCCCAGACAGACGCGTGACGTCTGGCGTCATGTAGCTTCCTCCGCAGCCTCTCACCTACGGCAAGAGTGGCCGGGCAGTGGCTCCCGTTCGATTAACAAGAGCCTGTCCTCTCGGCTGGGGCAGGAGGCCCGGGCAAGGCTGCAGGGGGACGGCAGGGGCGGCGGAGGGAAGCAGGAACAGGGTGCTCTGTGTGGTCTGCGTCAGGCGCCTCCACTTCCAGCAGCTTCAATACACGGCAACGTCAGAAGACCATGCTCGCTATGTTGATTTGTCAGATGATGAGCATTCCTGTCCCCGGGTGGACTATGGGGTGGGGTCTATCTAGGTGTGTCATCGGAAGCCAGGAGAAACCCCGGGGCACCTTAGATCCCAGACTAAGGCTTCCCAAAAGTATAGCCCCCCAAGCTGCTCCTTCCCCAGCGGAGGCCCCCTGGACAGGCTTCTGCCACCTGCTATAATGCTGACCCTTGGCACAGTGCCCAGCACAATAGCACAAGCAAGGTAAGCACTGGGAGAGGAATGAATGAATGAATGAATGATGGAACCAACGAACGACTAAAGGACAAAGAACCAAGGAAAGAAACAGCTCGGGATCTGGAACTGCGCTGGGTCGAAGGACACTAGGAGTGAATCCCTAAGGGATGGCAGACCTGCAGGGTGGATGTGATCTCGCCTTCACCGACAGCAGAGGGGCGCCCCTGTGCAATGAAGTCTGTGGCGGCACAGCCCTTACACTAACACGGGGGCGTCCAAAGGGCCGGCGGGCCGGGTTGCATTCTGGAACGCACTGTAGGACCCTGTTTGTCTGCTGCTCCAGCAGCCGCCGCTGCAGATTTACTCTCCTAATTATGTTTGGCTTTGGCTAAATGAGCTTGCATTCCCTGTGCACATACTGGTGGGGGAGGGGAATGGGCAGGGAGGCGATGGCCTGAGGAGATGCGGAGAGGTGGGAGGATCTTCTCAGAGGACGACGCGCACAGCTGACCCGTCCAGCAGGTGTCAGGCAGACAGAGCTTCTGCACAGTGCTCCGGCGATCCCAAAGAGAGGAGAAAGCGGGGTTCCACCTCATGCCTTCCTCCCTCCCTCCTCCTGCCTTCCGTCCTTCCGTCCTTCCTCCCATCGTGCCACAAATACTTGCTGAGTGCCCACGATGAGTCAGACGTGAACGCGAAGGTGGAGGAAACTGCAGTGAACTAGACAGGTAAGTGCGTCCCGACCTCATGAACTTTCTCTCCGGATGGAGAGCGAGACAAGAAACAAGCCAAGACATCAGCAACACTTCAGATGCCATGGAATGCATGTGAAGGAGCAAAGTGACAGGGACCATGGAGGGGAGCGTTGCTACCTGCCATGCTCTGTGCAGCAGTAGCCTCGGGCAGCACGAGAGAACGCAGCTACTAGGAGTCCGTCCCTCAGTGCTCACCACGTCCCCGACACTCAGCAAACCATCCAGCCACTCCCGAAACCTTAGGAGACAGGGCAGGTTTCCTAGGTGAGAATCCAGGGCCCAGAGAGGTCCAGTCGTCTGCTGGAGGACACCCAGCAAGTGACTCAGATGCATGTTGCTTTTTATGCTCTTCGCCAAGTCCTACAATCGGCGACAGTGACCAATGACTAAGGCGTCCCCTAAATACAGACACGGAGTCCTCGGCACACATCGCCGATGTCGGCGCTCGTCATCGAGTTTACAAACCGAGGCCACGAGAGCCCGGCTGGTTTAACCAGCGTGATAAGCCGCTCCGGGCTCACGGCCGGGCACCCCTTGGGTCTGCGGGCCTCTGCGCTCGTGCAGCCTCCGCCGGCCAAAATCCACAGCCGCCTCGTGGAGCTCGGGTATCCTGCCCTGGGTAAGCGGGAGGAAAGTCTCTGATGTTACGATGCCCTGGGGCCGCCGTCCCCAGACTCGGGGACAGTAAGTAGCACGGGAAATGTTGGTCCCCTGAGCTGCCCAGCTGCTGTTCCAGGTAGCTCGGAGCTAAGCCTAACACTCTTATTTTGGAGAATGAACCAGAAACAGAAAAATGCCTCGGGCCCAGAGCAATGCGGTACTGACCGAAGGGCCTCTGACTCCACGGCCGTCCCTCGGCAGGGGCACAAGTAGGCGACACAGCGTTCAGCACTGTGTGCGGATGGGAGCTGTGTGCACCTTGGCACCCTGTCCACCCAGTGGACTTCTATTTTCTACGGAAGCCCGACGGCCCGGCTTCAGAAACCTATTCCCACACCTGCATGTCTTATCTGCTGGGCGGCTTTCTCCGTGGACCGCCCGGCCAGCACCTGACACCATCACCCCTGTTACGGGCATTGGAGAATGGCCGAGATAAAACCTGTTTTTTGTGCTTTAGTGTCTTGCTGGTTTTCGCAGGTATAGTGAACTCAAATCTGAAAGAAAGACTGTCAAATCAGGAGGTTAAAAAAAAGTGTCATTACAAATAGAGGCAGCTGCTTTTGATTTATAAGCACTGTAATCTTCCCCAGGCCTCAGATTTATATATATATCTATATAGATATAGATATAGATATATATTTTTGACAACATCCAGATCACAACCAATTTAATTTTGAAAGATAGCTAATCAAGTCATTTGTTGTAGCACCTTGTTGCAGAGCAGGTTGGGAATCGCATGAGGATAAACCAGCACTCTGGTGAGGATTACAAATGGACCCTTCAGGTAGCAGGATGTGCTCACCTACAATCTCCAAAAACGCAGGCATTTCTGTACATTCATTTCACCAACCAACTTGAGCGTCCCAGACAGTCACGGGGAACGGCATACACTCACGTTATTAAACTTGAAGCTCCAAACAATTTAATAATTCTCCCTTAAAATTACTCATTTTTTAGAGACTTATATAGATGAATTCTCGACTTTGGAAAAGAGGAGGTGAACAACCTCAATCTTGATTCTGGAATGTTCTATATTCCCGAAACCCTCACATGTACACATTTAGTGAGAAACATAATGGGCATGGATTTGAGAATTTCACGTATTTTGAGTTCATTTTAGTTACCCTGAAATTTTCACCCACTCCACTTTTATTGAGCAATTACTACATGGCAGGAATATCTTCCAGTAAGGACAACAGGAAAACCCACTGCCTGGTTCTTAGCAAATACTTACATTCCTACTATGTGCCAGGCCCTATCCTAAGTGCTTTATGAATATTTAATCCGCATAACAACTCTATGAGGCAGGTACCAACTTGCCCCCTTAATTTTGTTATTCTTTAGATTAGTTCTGACTTCAGTCCTGGCTGCAGGAAAGGAATATTTACCCTATCACACAAGAACATTCTTTGAGACCTGGTTCACATTCTAAAGCCAATGAAGAGTGTCACGGAATTGAAAACTGCTCCTGGTCTAGTAAGTCCCTTCCCCAGAACCAATTATCTAATTACTTTTTCTAAGCAACTTTCTCATTTCATTTCAAAAGATGCATCATGATTATCAGAAAGTACTAAGCCTACAGACATTGGCTTGCCAACCTAGGCAGATAAATGTGAAAACCTGGCATTCCTCCCAGTAATCATATCCCTGTCCCCTTCCCTGTACTCCAGCCATCTCTGAAATTAAAACAACTTTTTTGCTCAGTGACTTGCAGGGAAGAATTATGAAAACACTTGCAAGAAGCCCTAATAAGGGGAAAGAGAGAAGGAATGCACTCTGAAAGTGTTTTCCACTTACTGTGGTAGAAATAAGCATAGGTTTGGGGGTTCAAATCCTGTCTCTGCCCCATACTTGCTGTGTGACTTTGAGCTAGTTACATAACTTCTCTGAGCGGTAGCCCTGTCTATACAAAATTTACTTGATAGATTTTTCTGAAATTAGGTAAAATTCAATTATGTAATAGAATATAAATGCAATGGCCCATCATGGTCACATCATAAATGGTGCATCCCTCCTCACTTCCTCCTCCTGTTATGTGCGAGGTCGGACAATTAATCTCACAAACTCATCCTAGAAAAAGTGCTACACACCTCCTCGCTGAATATCACCACGGTCACCTTCGAAGGACTCCCCTTGGGAGGCTCTGCACCAATGCCAGTGCCCCATCCACCCTTCAAAGCAATTTTGGAACTCTTTCTGGAATGGCCGTCAGAGCCATCATTGTCCTCAGAATCTGACAATTACGTTGGCGAACTTGCCTCCGTGCGCTCACGTTGGCAGCACCGCACACACAACTTGTCTAGGTGATGACACCTTCCCGAGCTGTTGGTGAGACCTCATTCCAGGGGAACCCACTACTGTGAGTACCGCATAATAAACAACAGGTAACTGTTGGAAAATCAAAAGATCCTCCTCGCCCTCAAAACCTGGGAGGACTACACTGTGCCTATTTTACTGATCTGTCGGATGAGCTGATCCCGCTCTGGGATACTCAGTCTGTCCCATTTTGCTGCCTCTGAAGGAAGCTACCATTTATTTCCTCACATACGAGGGCCCTCCGGAAAAACTCCAGCCATCAGCGCCTCTATTTTTCATATTACATAGCTGGATACTTTCTGGACAGCGCTGGTACTTGCAAGGGAGGGGCAAAGTTCCCTCCGAGCAGAAAGGAAAGCTCTAGTCTGGGAGGTCCTAATTTCCCTTCCTTTGTCACCCTCCAAAGGGAAGACATTGAACCCCAAAAGAACAGCCCACCATGACTGAAAAACGTTGTAACAGGATCTTCAGTTATATATAAGTAGAGGTCGAAGAGGTCTGTTTTCTTTGTACAGGTCAAGCATTTAATTTCCAAATCAGGAAACTTCATTTCTAAATGCACTCCGTAGAATCTACATTTCCTTCACGCGACAAAAGGAAAGCAGCTGACAACTAGCATATGTGTCGCTTTTGTGCCCCCTTTCCTGGGCCTTATGGTTTAGATCAAGCATATCCAACCCACGGCCCGCGGGCCACATGTGGCCCAGGACGGCTTTGAATGTGGCCCAACACAGATTCGTAAACTTTCTTAAAATGTTACGAAAATGATGCACAGATGTTTTCTTAGTTCATCAGCTATCATTAGTGTATCTCATGCGTGGCCCAAGACAATTCTTCTTCTTCTAATTTGGCCCAGGGGAGCCGAAAGGTTGGACACCCCCAGTTTAGGAGATTACATGCAGCTCCTGGCCCTAGAGGCAAGAAGAGTATCAAAGCATCCTCTGACCAGGGCAGGATGAGCCTGGTGACTTGAGAGCCTCCATTCCGAATCTTCTGACTTCTGTGGTTTTACATCAAATCCGCGGTGTTCCTCCAGGTGGAGTGTGTACTTAATTATACCTCGTAGGCGGAATTCCATCAGAAGCCCAAGCCATTGAGCCATCAGCTCCCAGGGTTGTCATTTCAAGCTTCTTATTTCTAATTACTTGGGCCTTTACCCAAGATGTTTTTATCAAGTTAAAGGGATTTTTGTCTTAAAGGCAGTCACTTATACACACAGAAGGCAGAGTGTTTTGTTCACGGACATAAAAACACCTGAATAGCTCTAAATCCTTCAGGTGCATAATTCACAAATTATTACAAAGGGATTTCTAATGATTCTTGTGTGTAACCTCTCTTTGCAGTGGGAGTCACTCCGCTGGGCAGAATATGCAACGTGTTTTTGGAGCAAGGCTATGGGAGTCCCGATCTGAAGCCTGTGTGGTAACAACCACCACGTGGACTACTGATTCACGGGGGCCGGAATGGAGTGGAGCAGGAAGTCAGACACATTTCCCAGACCGGGACGCTAACTGAGGTCTGCGAAAGATACCTAGAGACATTAGGGCCATTAAAGCATGCGTTTGGGCCCTGAGTTTCCTTTCTCAGCTGCCCAGTAAAATCTCGGATTTCACAGCTAACGGCCACGAAGCCACACTGCCTCTCTCAGTAAATATTTCCAAAAAAACTTATTTGCATACTTCCAGGAGAAGAGCCTTGGCCAAAGGGAGAAGCAGTCCTCTCTCTTGCCAGGAAAGAGCCCTTCTGGAACCCACGAAGGACCTTAAAGCCCATAGCAAACAGCACAAACGTATGCCGTCAGTGGGTTAGGCAGGGTAGCGCTGACACCCTTGGGCAGAGCTGGGATGGTTTGGCTTTAAACAAGTTCAACCTGTTATTAATGGTTCAGCCTTACTGAAGCCTCGACTTTTTGCCTCTTGTTCTAACTGAAGCATTACTTGCTCTAGAAGCCTTCTGTGATGCCCAGTTGAGTTCATTCCCTCATACATTCATGCATTCATGTACTCAACAGCAGAGTATGAGCACCAGGACCAAGTGTCAGGCACTGGGAATTAAGTGAGCACGTTGCTATGGTCCTTTCCTCAAAGACATTAAATCCATACCAAGAGAGTTAACCAAGTAGACGATCACTGAGGTAAGTGCCTTCCTGGGCCAGTAGAGGGCGCTATGGAAAGTCATACTTGAAAACAGGATCTTGACAGAAACCAGGAATTGATGGCAAGAATATCTTGGAACAAGAAACCTTTACTCAAAACCTGCAGATGAGTAGAGATTGGTCAGATGAAACGGAGAGGATTGTTCCAGAAACATCTGGACCTTTCTGTGAAGAGGGAGCCTAAGGAAGAGAAGGATGTGGCTACAGAGAGAGAGAGAGAGAGAGAGAGAGAGAGAGCCTATGGTGACAGGGCGACTAAAGAGAACATGAGTAACAGAGACTCAATCATAAAAGGCCTTGTAAGTCCCCGAGAGAAGTCTAGGAGGTGCTCACTCTCACGGTCATACAAGCACAAGGTTATACCTGAGAGCAAAGGCCTCCTTAATACCTGCTCCCAGCCACCTTGCACATCTCACCCCAACCCTCTTCCTTTATCCCAAGGTGAACAAGAAACCCTTGAAGGGATGTCAAAAAGAGCTATCTTCCTAGGAGCATTTTAGATGGCTCACTTTGGCTCAGAGTGGCTGATGGACTGGAAGGCAGCAAGGGCGGGCCAGAAGTGGGTACAGTCATTCAGGCCGTGGGGACCTCTCCTATGTGTCCCCAGAACAGGCTGGCTTTCTCCCTAGCAGGTCACTTTGGACACAGATGTCAAACTGTTTCTTTATTTGCTTATTTTCCACTGGACTCTGAATCCCTTGACAATAAGGACCTAGGAGTCTATCCTACCACCCTAAACCTCCAGGCGAGCACTGTACTTGTCAATAAGCGGTAACAATTATCATTATGACTATTGTTATTAACCTAGTTGAAATCCAGATACCCAAATGCTATTGCTATATTCCCATGTGGTGAACTGATGCCATGGAATGCTGATGTGATGTTCTGAGAAATGTTAAGCAGTATTTTGAGCACTTTGAGGGAGGCCTATATTCCAAGAAGTTCAGAAAATACTTTACTAAAAACATTAAATGGCATCACTACACATGCATATATTTCCAAACCCCCTCTGCTGAAAGGATCTAGAGGCAGTGATACTCCAGTAGCAAGGAGTGCACCTACCATCCCAATTTTTTGGTAAAAAGAACCAGGGCTCCTTGAAAACATGGTTAATTCTAAAGCTGTGACAGCGAATATGTAAGATGAGCCTGGAGTATCTTGTAGCGTCAGAAAGTGAGAAAGTACTCACGCACACAATGCACACACACACACATGCATGCACACAGGCATGTGCACACACACATGCACGCATGTATACATGCACGCACACATGTACACAGGCATGTGTGTGCGTACACATGCACGCATGTACACATGCACACATGCACACAGGCACACAGGCACACGTGCACACACACACATACACACAGGTGCGCACGCACACACACAGGCACACGTGCACACACAGATGGGGATATGAGACACAAGAGCAAACTGAAAGCTTCCCATGGCCAATGGTGGTATGATTTTAATAAAGAGACAAATAACAGACAGGTATGAGATTATAACCCAAATATTCATGAATCCATACTAATAAAAATAAATGGCTGAATAAATAAATTGAGAAGAGACAAATCTCCCACTCAGAACAATTACAAATTACAAATTTATGTAGCTACTTCTCTTGCAAAAGCTGAAATAGAACTTCCTATCTCTTAAGCATAAGCTGTACCTAGTGACTTCTTTCCGAAGAGTCTGGTACAGAAACAGGAATAAAAAGTAATTGTATAGTGGAGCAACCTGACAAGCACTGCTCAGACCATCACTAATAAACCAAGACAACAAACAGTATGTGTCATTGAGAATGGCATTCTACATCCTTGGTCTTTCTTAGGGGCATTCTGCCAAATACCTACCTGACCAGTACTCCTCAAACTTATCAAGATCATTAAAAACAAGAAAAAGTCTGAGGAATTACTCCAGCTAAGAGAAGCCTAAGGAAACACAATAACTCAATTTCATGTAGAATCCTGGATGAAAGCCTAGGAACGTGAAACAAAAACTAAAGAAACCTGAACAAATTACGGACTTTAGCTAATAATAATTCATTAATATGGGATGAGTCGTCATGACAAATGCGTCCCACTAATGTAAAATCTTAACAACTGGCCACAGGGTCCATGGGAGTTTTCTGAACTATCTTTGTAACTTTTCTATATACCTAAAACTATGTTAAAATATTTTTAAGTCTAAGAATATTAATTGGTATCTTTACTCCCTGACTTCTCAAATACTTTAATGTGCTGAAGTATATTATGAATCTTCCCAAATTAATATGACTAAGGAACTGAATATCTATTACATTCCCTTGGACCCTAGTGTTCTATAGAATAGCTAGAAATAATAATAATAATAATAATAATAATAATAACCACAATTTTAGAGAGGCTCTGAGCATTGTGGGTAATAACGTAGTCCCATGAGCCAGACTGTCTGTTCATATAATAGTATCAATGCTTAAAAGCCATATGATCTTAGGCAATTTAATTTAATTGTGCCTTTGTTTCCTTAGCTGTAAAATCAGATTAATAATGCTACCTCTCCCACAGGGTTATTGTGAGAATTCAGTGTGTTTATAAAGATGGTTGTGTGGTCAGCACATAGTAAATTGCTCAAAATAATACCCTCATTGTGACTTCTTCAGGGCTTCCCATATGTCATTTCCCTACAGAGCAAATATTGCATTTTATAGAGAGAAATAGAAGAGTTTAAGTAACTTGCCCCAGGTCTCACAGAAAGAAAATTGTAGGGAGGAAGTTCAAGGCCAAAAAGACAAGACTTAGGATCTTGAAAGAAGCAACAAGACTCCGAGTACCGAGATTCCAGAAGAAGGAGGAAATTCCATGACACAAGAGAAAGGAACTAGAAACATGAGGACGCAGCATGCAAACTAATCTCAGTCCACTCGCACTCTTGCAAACACGTTTCTGGTTACGAGTTACCATCTCTGAGAAAGTCTTAGCAGACAGAGCACCTTTGCTGAAACACAGATACCCTACTCTCCCTCTCCTTAGATCTCCGAAGGGCCAGCCGAGGACCTTCCTCTGCCTAGCCTTCTCCGCAGGGAAAGAATTTGGCACTAAATGTTAAGTTCCCCCTAAAACACAAAACCCGCCTGTATACTTTTCTTCCTTTGGCTCTATCCTAGGAAGGTGGACTCTAATGTGCAGTCAAACCAAGTGACAGAGATTCTGCCACATTTACTCACCATAAGACTGGGGTTTTCATCTATCCACCAACTGTATCCTTAGGGAATAAAAAATTCAATGCAAAGCTAGCTGACATGAATGATTACATCTTATAGAAGTCTAGCAGAACCGGAAATGAGTCCCCCCAATTCAGTGTTCTGTGAACCCCCAAACGTTCAACACAGTGCCTGGAGCATCTGCTGTCCTCACCCTAAGGTCCTAGGGGGAGCTAGCGCTCTTCAGGGTGGAACTCTTCTGTGACGCCAGTGAAGAGCCAGCCCCGTGACAAGGCACACGCCCAGTTTCCTCTCCCGTGACCGGCACATCTTTGTCAGAGCCCATCACCTGTAAACATCGATGGGAGGGAGAGGATGGAAAATTCTCTCCACTGGCTGCTTCCCCTCCCTCTCCTCTTTCTCTCTTTCCTTTCCTTCCGGAACTGAGGTTCCTGCCAACCTGTAGCGCAGGCCCCAGTTTTGTACCGAACTTGATCTCTCCTCTTCCACCTACTGAGGATTTAGGATTAAACCAAACAAAGGACCAATCGAAACCAAGTTTTAAAAACTTGGGACATGGTGTTCCTGGCTCTTGGAGTCTTCTTGATTTAACTTTCTTCTCTTCTAGATTCTTAATATACTATAGTCTACACCTCTTGCTTAACACTTGGCATATAGATAGGGGTGTCAGAAAAAACACAGCTTGCTCAGTTAAATTTGAATCAGATGAACTAGTGTAAATACGTCCCAGGCAGTAGTTGAGAATACACTGATAAATGTATGTGATGTGTATCTGGCTTTCAAATTTACCTGGGCAGCCCTCTACGTAGTGCCACTTATTTTTTCAGTAGACTGCTTTGTTCACACAGTACCACACGCGGATGACCAGTCTATGAACAAATTAAAAGGAAAAGACTGAGGTCCCAAATGGGTAAGTGACCGGGCTCTTCAGGGATCAAATCCGAGGGGCAGAGCTCGGAAGCAAATACGGGCTCTCGGAACCCAAGGAACACCGTAACAGTCTGGAACGGACCGAAAAGGTCCAGGCGTCTCCGTCCACCAGGGTCATCGCACTTGATGTTGTTCTCGCGCCATTGCACAGCTCTGTGAAGTACAGACGTGGCACTAACGTCAGTGACTTCTGCGGGTGGGCTGTGTGAGGCTGCTCCGGTGCTACAGACGGACCGACTCCTGCACCTACTGAGGAACTTACTTGAGACCCTCCAGATGCCCGGGAGCATGTGGTCCTTTTCTCCTTTGAACCGGGTGTAAGAGCTTACCAGTCCCCATGGGAACTAACGACTTAAATTAATCTTTGACATACGTTTATTTTCTATTTATGCGATGCATTAATTTACCTTTTATGAAAAATTATCCTGCAGCAGTTTGTCATTCTCTCAACAGTGAGGACCGAAGGACATCTAAACGGAGGATGTGCCTAAGTAGTTGTCAGGGGTGCGAGGCGGCCACAAAGTAAAATAGACTGGATGGGCAGGGACCATAAAACCACACTTCTAAACCATCCGTGTGATCAGGCACGCCCTGGGGAAGACCCCAGGCTTCACATGCATGACCCTGAGGACAGAAGTCCCCAGTGGGGGACCGTGCTCCTGCCCACCCAGGCCTTTGCACGGCCCAGGAACCCTCTTCCGCCCCTGCTTCCCGGGGCTCACTGCAGCTCCCCCTCCTGCTCACGGTCTGCTTTAGATGGATGCCCATCCTGTGGGTTCCCGTGAGCCCCTTGGGCTCCACGAACCATAGCTAGCACTTTCCTCATTGCAATTACAGTTTAATTGTCTGTGGCCACCATCAGTCTGCACTCTGTGAGGGCAGGGCCTGAAACTGGCTTTGGCTTGTTTACTTGTGCATTCCCAACTCCAAGCAGAAGGTGTTGGCTCCTAGGGAGCCCCTCCCCCAAAGTGCTTAATGAATCAATGGACCTGTGAGGACAGGAGCACAGATGTGCGTGGGGAAGGGAAGCTAAGGGCATGATACCCCAGGGCAGAAGGCCAGCAGGCTCACCGGAGCTGTTTTCTTAGAAAACCACTTCGGGGGACAAGTCACTAAGCCACCTGCCTCCCCCGGTACCAGTTCGCTCTCAGCCTATGAATCCCTTCCATCTAACCACACAGAACTCATTATATTACGCAAGAGCACAGCACAGTAGTTGTCACCAGTCTTCCTATGAAATGGAATTACAAAATCGGACAGGTCCTCCTAAAATCTCACTACGTTTTTATTGTCTTTCTAAAAAAGAAAGAAAGAAAGAAAGAAAAACCAGAAGTTTACTATTTAAAAGGCAGAAAGAAAGACAAAATCTTTGAGGCCCACAATCTGGAAACAAGAACCAATCTGTTTAGAAAAGGGCTTCCGGGACCTAGAAGCAGAGCCCCAAATCCTTTCGGGTGTGTGGCCCCAGCTCCACCTTCAATTACCAATGGAGAACTGCAGAGAATTCCAGAGACTGGTAGGTCCTCACCACCACCCCCACGCCCCCAGGGCAAGCTGCTTCCCCGCCCACTCTCCCGAGTGCACCCTCGGGCTGTGGTTTCCACTTGTCCAAGCCCAGCAGGTGGATTAGCTAGCTGGTGTTTCCTGCAGAGCTCAGCCTCCAGCAGCATTAAGGGTGGTGCCTACCGACCGCCCCCTCACCTCCACCCCTGCCTCTTTCTGCAGAGAAGGCGAGCTGGGCCCCCGTGCCACAGGCTCATCCCTTCTGATGGGGCCTAGCCCCGGGCAGCAGCCCCAACTGGAGAGCATTTTGCTCCTTTGTTTGCAGCAGCCTTTATTCCCTGTTGTGCACATAACGCACAAAACCTTCTGTCAAAAGAAATTCCAGACAAAGAGACAAAGGCCGGGCTGGAGTCAGAATAGGGGTGTGATCCCTCTTGAGGGCGGGTTGGGGGTGGTGGCCCTCCACCCGTGGCCCGAGGCTGGCTGAGTGCAAGCCCCGTGACACATCTAGCCGGACAGCTGCACCTCACTGTGACTCTGATGTCCACCTTTCACAAAACAAGTTCAATCTGTTTGAAGAGACACACACAGTTATGAAGAGAATTCTAGAAAAGAACAAGTGTGAACATGCACTGACGGCTCACCACGTGCCAAGCACTGTGCTTCATGTGATTCTCTTCTCTGTCCCTCCCCAGGCTCCTGTGGCAGGAACTATTTCCACTCTCATTTGATAAATGAAGAAAGTGACAAGTCATCATGCAACCTCCCCGAGGTCTCCTAACAACGTGGTGGCAGCCACAGGATTCAAACAAATCAATCTGTCAGGCTCCAAACTCATAGCAATTAGGGTGTATTATTTGTTTGGAAATTAGAGGCTAAGGTTACTATTTCTGTCATCTCATGTGTCCCTTGACAATACTCTGAACTATCTGAGTCCCTCAAAAAGAAGAAGAAATGTTAAGGAACTTGTCCCTAGCCACACGGCCAGAAAAGGATGGGACAGCCCTTTGAGGGGAGGTCTGCTGTGACGAGCAGCCAATGGGACTGAGGTGGGCACGGTGTGGGTGGGGGGTGGGGGGAGTGGAATAGCAACTCTGGGATTTATGCCAAAACGCTAATATGAAATGCTGGGATCAACTCCTGTGCACCAGTGGCATTGACCTCAGGCCATGGTTTCGAGAGGCAAATCTTCTCGGCAGGAAGAACACAAACTACGGCCCATCACTGTATGCTTCCGAGATGTAAGCTGAGTCTCAGGACAGTCATCAAGTCCAGGGGTCCCCTTACCCCTGGCTTTGAGAACAAACACTTGCTGCGTCTCACTGATTAAGAAAAGACTTGATAGGGTCGCTGTCCTAGGGCGACCGTCTGAGCAAGTATGCCCGTCCCCGGTGGCCAACATCAGGGTGGCATGACTTATGTGTGCCCTGGGCAGATGTCACTCAGTTCTGATTTAGAAATCACTGACCTCAGTGTGTTGGTCCCTTCTGTTGTTTACTTGTCTCCTATCCTCTTTCAGTTAAAAACCTTTTGAAGCTTATGTCACGTCATTGACTCAAATGACTGAATTCGTTCATTTCTTAGGCATCAGAAATGAATGATGCCTAAGAAATTCGTTCATTTCTTAGGCATAAGAAATGAATTCGTTCATTTCTTAGGGAAGATCTTACTGTTCTTAATAACGTAGGGAATGCCAGCTCCCCATGCGCGCCGCCACGTTAGAAACACCAAGGCTGTTTGTTTGGGAGAGAGCAAGTGTAATTGGCACCTTTTACGAAAACCAGTTCAAATTATAAAAGAGGGTTTGATCTCGGGGCAAGGTTTGTTCTTATTTTAAAATTAAATCAAAGCAGCATGCACTTCATTAAGCATGTGACCCCCCCCCCAAATTGTTGACAATTGATGAGAAAGACAATGTATCTATCTCAGCTTCCCATGTCACCAACCATTTTTCAATCACCCGTCGGGAGAAAAGGGACAGAAGCAGGAGTCAGGGTGGGGGGACACATCTGTACTTACTTCCCAGTGTTGTCTAGCCTCCCTGCACCTTGACTTCCTCATCTGCACTACGGATGTGATCACCCGTGCGGGTCCCCAAGGAGAGCCTTTCATTCGGCCCTGCTGACGGGGGTTTACTGAGGTGCGTGCCAAACCCGCACAGGCTGCGTGGCTGTGCTTCACATACACAGCACACGCCGTGGCCGGTCTTCAGTGACGACGCTGGTCTTGCCGGTGACGTGCAGGCACAGAGGGACAGTAGGACCCAGGAAGGACTGCGGCCACCGGGAGGGTCCCCTGGCAGAAAGGCAGCCTGCACTCGGCTCCAGGCAGTTGTGGAGGAAAGCCAGGGACTGGTAGGCTCCTGTGTACATTCTAGTTGGATGTTCGGTTTGATGTTCACTTCCTTTTCTTTATTCTTTTCATTCTTTGTTTAGAAGCTGTAAAGTGGGATGTATTAGCCCGTTCAGGCTACTGTAACAAAATACCATAGTCTGAGTGGCTTAAGAGAAATGCATTTTTTCGTAATTCTGAAAGCTGCAAGTCAAAGATCGGGGTGTTGGTATGGTCCGGCTCCGGGGAGAGGTCTCTTCCTGGCTTGTAGGTGACTGCCGTGTCACCATGTCCTCACATGGTGGAGAGGGTTGGGGGGATCTCTCTGGTGTCTCTTCTGTAAGAACATGAATCCTATCATGACAGCCCACCCTCATGAGCTCATCTCACCCTAATTACCTCCCGAAGGTCCCATCTCTAAACACCATCGCACTGAGGGGTAAGGCTTCAAACATATGAACTGGGGGGCTGGGAGCACATAAGTATGCAGTCCATGCCACTGTGCCGAACTATTTAAACGCTGAGTAGGCCAACACAACTCCTTCTATGTCAGCAAGCACTGATCTAGCTCAAAGTCATCAGTTTGTGACCAGAGAAATTCTGCCCACCAAGAGCCATGTTTTATGAGTTTAAAATTTCTCTCTCTCTCTCTCTCTCTCTCTCTCTCTCTCTCTCTCACACACACACACACACACACACATTTAGAAATTCTGTCAAACACTTATGCAGAGGGTCCTCCCTCTGCAGGGGAGGGAGGGATGGGAAATAACGTCCAGGGTCATGAGCGCTTGCTCGATTGGAGCGGAGCGGAAACCTGGGGTACGGTGAGGGATGGGATGAGGCTGCTGGGTACAGGGGAGGGAGGGTGGAAGTCTGTGATCAATTCGATTCAAGCTGATTCAAGAGGCCGTTGGGGACCACTGCCTAGTTCTCCAGAGGAAAAACGCTACGAGAGCAATTACAGCAACGGATGATGGTTCCTCTGCCTGTACGTGGGACCCAGCAGAGCAGGAAGACCTGCGGGGACGAAAGCAGGGGGAGCCCACCGTGTCCCCAGGACTGAGCCATGGAGGACGGACTCTGGCCGGGCCCATGGGATGGCTGGGGTGGGCGCTGGCCTGGCCAGGCCCATGGGGTGGCTGGGGTGGGCGCTGGCCTTGCTCTGCTCACGCGCTCCCTCCTCTCAGCCGGCCGCCTGCGCCGATCGCGGTGCCATCACCAGGGCTCGCCACCTCCGGTGAGCTTTCAAGGTGGTTAGTATTGATGTCACTGCCCTACGGGATCGGCTCTATATAGTGACCTCTCTCATTATCCTCATTCTAACCCCAGGAGGAAGGTGGGGGTTGTCATCCACATTCGCCAAGATAAAAAACTGGGTCTTAGTGACAAAAAGGAGCTTTCCTAACATCTCACACTACACGGTGACCTAGCCATGACCCAGTTCAGCCTGATTTCAGCTCCTGAGCAGAGAGTTAACACCCTACTGTCTCGATCCCTATTCCTTTAGCCCGAGTTAGTCCCTCTCACCTCCGGCTCAAGGAGAGCTCTGCTGCTACCTCTGTTAGAGCACTTACTGCACACAGTGACCACCTGATGCCACATCTCGCTCTCCCCATGATGCTGTGATCGCCTTGAAAACAAAGACCAGAACGTCTTCATCTCTGAGTCCTCCCTGGCTCGGGGCCTGGCCCGCAGTGAGCATGCCAAACACGGCAGATGAATGGATGAATAAATGCCCACCAGGCTGCTCTGCATTCAGTGCACCCGAAAGGGACCTGGACACCGGCCATCTGGTAAACCCCCTGCTTTAAAGGCAGGGACTCCTGCCGAGGAACAGCTTTATGGGTAATGTTGTTACCACGCCTCTGAAAACTCTGCCTGCAGCAGTTCATTAGGACTCAAGGGAGGAGACTGAAGCGTTCTGCATCTGAACTCTGGGTCCTCAAGGCCATGGCCACCTTCAAGAACCTTGCATACGTGTCGGAACTTACAGCTGTTTGGTTTGACAGGAAGCGTTGCATGGAGGTTAAGACCATGGGCTCTGAGGCGAACTGCCTAGATTGGATCCCAGCCCCTTCTCTTCCCAGGTAGGCCATTGGGGTAAGCCCCTCAGCCTCTCCTTGTCCCCACTTCTGCATCCACATAGCAGTGCTAAAGCACAGGACCCATCCCATCGCATTGCTTTGGAGAGTAAATGCGTTAATATACGGAAAGTACTTCCCAGGATACTATTTACGTGCTAGCTATTATTAGTATTTTTCTATTTCACATCTCCTTGGTAGAAAGAGCCATGGTTGGGAGTTAAGAAAACTGGTTCTTGGCCTAGATCAGTCCCATCCTGGGACTACACTGATAGGTCTCTCTTACGCATGACTGGGGCCCTGTTTTAGGTTCCCACTCCTAAAACAGAGGCCTAAAATACGTGTTTAATTTCATCATTCCATCATCATTCATCACATTCCATCTGTATAATGGGTTGTAAATCCTTGCCTTGTGCACTTTACAAGGTTAAAACACAATGTGATCGTGCCTTCAAAAATATAAACAGTCAAGGCCTTATTAGAAAGAGTATATTCACACGTACAGTATTGCAGGAGCCATAGGCCTTAATCAATCACAAATAATAACCAACGTATCCTTCTAACCAGGAATAATACCGGATGCAAAAAAACAAAGACCCATCTACAAGGATGAAATGCAGTGATGCATCAGTGTCTCAGAAACAGAACTGCGCGCTCTGTAAGAACGCAAGGCATGCTCCCACCCATCCTCTCCCCTTTCCACACTGCCTCTTCCTTCTCACTTTCTTCCTACCCCAGCCTCACCCACCATAAATTTCCCTGAGGAGCAGCAGCTATCGGTGAATCACCGGAGACGGCTGGCTGCTTACAGCTAACGAGCTCCTTCATCTGCTACACTGTAAAACCCACCTGATTTTTCATTCTCATTCTCATGGCCGAGGGAGCTGTGGAGAAACACAAACCCTGCCGACCGCCCCCCGTGGGTATACTCTTTACATATTGTAGTTGGAAAAACTGCATTGGCTAAAAACTGACAACGATCAGCTTCCTCTGTCCCCACATCCAGTGTTGGTCTAATCTGTGTCCTTCCAAGTATTCATTTCCCTGTCAGCTCCAGCCCATGAGAATTGCCAAAGGCTTTAAAACAAGGGAAAAACAAAACACACTAAACCTAAATAAAGACTGCTAACGGAGGGTATCTCTTGCCAATGGGAAACTTTCCTCCTACACTTAAATATTTAGGTTCACCTCCTTTCCCCCAAGCACTTTACCTCCTCCCAGTTCCATACGGCAGAGGAGTTTTTACACTAAAAACCAAGTATTAGAGAACAGGAGAACAGATAATCTTATACATGCATTGTGGTTTGAGTAACCATTAAAAGAAATAAATGGGGCACAGGAGGAGGAGGAGAGAGAAGAAGAGAGGAAGGAAAAGAAGGAAGGGAGGTGGAGAGGGAGAGAGCAAGGAAGGAAGGAAGTCAGGAAAAGGCAGAAGAAAACAAAAACTCAACCATCCTGAAGTCAGCGTCTATCTCTTTCTTTAGATATGCCGCCCCGCCCCCCCCCCCCGAAAACTCCGGGGTGTTTAATTACATCAACCTGCCAGCAGAAACTTCTCTTTGTCATTGGATCTCAAATGTGACAGTGGTTAGAGCTCCCCCAGAGAACCATAGATATAATTTTATTAGTTTCACCAAGACAGATCCATGGCTGTTTAGCAAAGATTTTCTAAGAGGCAGAGAGAAGGCAGCTAGCAAGAAAGCCCCAAGATGAACAACTGCAGGCAGATTTTATTAGTGACCAGTGGATCCTAGAAGCCTGATAGTTCAGTGCAGTCACCCCTTTTTGAGTTATATATGTTTTAAAGAGAGAGAGAAAACATGAAATGATTATGAACTCTTTACTTCTCAGTATCCCTTAAAACTGCTTAGCTGCTGCTGATAACTTTTAGGCCGAAGGCAGAAGTGCATGGAAGCCCATAGAAATGAAGGTTATCCTTAGTTAGGGGGTCTTACCAGTGAGATTAGCAATGAAACAAACACCTGCAGGAATTCTGCTGGCTTAGGGCACGCGGACTGTGTCCCCACTTTGCTAACAAACTTTGGGAAGTATCAGAACATACACTTTTCACATGTGAATCCCATACATCTGTCACCATAGCATGTAGCAGGTCATAGTACACATTTACGGCTAGTTCTCCACCAACACTTTGTGTCCCCCTTGCAGAGAGTGGGACCGTCACTGCGACACGGCTGCCTATCTAGGACTACATGACCAAGTCCCTTTTTGCTTCTTGCAGCCCTGTTCCAAGTTCTTAGAGTGTAATCCTGAGACACTGGTGTCATTTCCAGATCAGAGGTTTTAAAAGGAGGTATGTTTCTCTCTCTCTCTCTCTCTCTCTCTCTCTCTCACTCACTTTCTCAGGCTGAACAACTAAGAGCACTCAGAGACTAGAGGGTGTCAGAAGCCACAGAAGGAAGGAGCGTGGGACCCTGAATGATGATGTGGAGGAAAGTCACTCACTGCCCAGAAACGACTGCATTGAACGACATTTGCACATTACACGGCAGATGCCGGCATTCCGAGGTGTTTGTTACAGCAGCTCTCTTTACCCTAACTAATGTACCACTTCTGTACATGAGCTTAAGTTGTGAGTATTTTGGGTTAGCATGGAGGCTGGATTCAGCTCATATACTAAAAAGTGTAAATCAATCCTGTTCAATCAATAGATACCCCGTGCCACTGCTAAAGGTGTCTAAACATAAGGGGAGGGGCTGCTGGGAAGGTCTCCAAGTTCCTTTGACATGGAGAGCAGTTGTAGACGATGCGGAGGCGGAAATGGCTATGCACGAGACCACCTAGTTCCTACTTCACCTTTGCAGGTGACTGCACTCATTGGGACAGTCAGTACAGGGGTCTTTACCCCTTGGAAAGGATTGACAAAGATTCTTTGAGCAAAGAACTTTAATCAAGGTCAGCGTCTCCAGGCACAGTGACTACAAGCCTTGACCATGTTGCTTCTCCAGCTTTGGGAAATTATCTTAAACCTCCATTGGCCCATCAAAAAAAAAAAAGGCTACATGGGAATCGCTGATGAACTGGTATTGATTTTCACAGATCACCCCTGTCAAAAGGATTTATTGATGTGTCAATGCATGTTGTTGAGAGGATCATAGCAGGGTGGCTTTGAAGGATTTATAAGGAATCTACGGGCTTTAATACACTCAGTGGGAAATGACTAGCAAGTACTGCACACATTGACTCTTGTCATGTGGTCAATGCAATCTTTAGCCCACTAATTGTCAGTATTGACAAACAGTTCATGATCTAAATGAGCAGCTGGACATTCGCTCAGAGTGGAACATTTCTAAGTGGCGTTTTCCTTGCTGTTCTCAGCCTGATGTGCATGGAGCAGCCTCACAGGCGATCGGCTCTAGGCAGAGGGAGACGTGCGGTAATTAATTCTTCCCGGCTGTCTAATGTCACTCACTATACGAAGGGGGAGGGAAGGAAGGAGAGTCTGCTCACAGTGCATGAAGCTGGAACCCAGTTCCATGACCCAAGTACAGCGATATTCTGCAAGGCACATCTCAAGTGCCTCTTAGGAAAGCCTTCCAAAATCACACCACGCACAGAGCTTCTACCAGCTCAGACCCTACACCATCCCCAGGCAATTAACTGTGCAATATCTGTGCTGCACTTTATTTATCCTTGCATGCTGAGTTCACCTATTGTGATATGACAAAATCTTAGTTGTTCAATTGTATATGTGCTTTGTAAGTTGGAAAGGAAAATATAGGATCTCATTGAGAAGATACTAAGCTATTAATGGTCTCCCTGGAAAGATATATAGTCAAACTTGAAAAAATGTTCAGGGGGTGTCACAAAAAGTCTAAGGAGTCCATGAACCCCCCAGAACAGAGGCAATCAAGCCCAGTTCAAATTCCAGTCCATTATCTCCCAGATATCTGACCTCAGATAAGTTTCTTAATCTCTCAGTCTATCCATCCTTAATATTATACAAGAACAGTGTTGTAGCATTGGTATATTCTAAGGATTAAGTGGACTGATCTACAGATGTGCTTTGCACATAGTATCTATTCAAAAAAAAAAATTACCAGTATCATTCAAGATTTCTAAGTTCATTTCTTCTTTCATCTTGCAAACATTTGTTGGGCACTAATCAGGAGTCAGCTATGAATCCACTGCTATGTCCCAAAGTTGGTCCATCCAAGTCATGCAGAACCCTTTGCTTACCTAGTTGCTCAGTTAATGCAATTTAATAGGTTGATTAGGATCCTTATCACCGATTAGAACAGCCTTTAAATCATTCTACTCTATTTTAATCAAGCATTCAAGTATTCCTAATGACTAAACTTTTAAATACTATGCATGTTATAAGCCTCCATTGTACATTGGTTCAACTTGAAATAAATCTTTTAGAAAAAGGGCATTTATCACACTCTACTTTCTACAACGATCATCCAATGTAGTTCTTCTGTAGGACTGTGTCATATTTTAAATGCAGTTTATCCATCCCCAAAATGTATACTTGCTCCCCTTCAAACATATAAATTTAACAGAATAAACCTTTTGTTTACTCGTATATTACAATACAGACACATCAACTTATACCTGGGTCTTCTGTAAAACATTCTGTTCTCCATTGGGGAAGAGTGCTATAAAAATGCAATCAGAAATTAGTAAGTGCAGGTAAAAAGAGTGAAACCAGTATATGCACAGACACACTTGGTCTCAGAAGATGCTTTTTTAAACTTAGAGGACTACCTATATAAACACAAAGACTATTCTATTATTCTAGTCTACAAAATTATCGAAGCTCCTTCATAGGCTTATGGAAATCTTTCCAACTGTTTTTTAACCATTATTTTTTTATAGGCTCCCAATCCTGCCCCATCATGCTTTCTTCTTTATTCTGCTAATAGGGAAATGTGAGATTATCACAAATAATCTCAAACTCTGTCACCTGGAGGAAGTCTTCTGTCCCATCTTTTATAATTTCTCACCCTATTTTCTGATCATTGAGGTTTAGCACATTGACATTAGCAAAGCACAGAGTCCCTGCGTCTGGAGATAATGACTGACAATCCGTTGTCAGAGATGTCGTTCCTTAAGGAAGTGATATCCTGTCTGATCTTACGAATGTCTCCAGTGTCCAGTTATCACCAGCCCTTTGGGTGAGTGACAAGATACCAAGGGGAAATTCCTTTCCCATCACTTTCTCTCCCTCTCTCCTTTTCCTTAGCTCTTAACACAAGCAGGGTTCCTTATTATGATCGAAGAGGCACAGGCATTAACTCTGGTTGAAGTTTAAGTTTTAATATAGCTTATTTTGTTCCCCCAAATCCAAACCTGATCATCTGCCCACCAGGGGAACTACACCTGTTCTTTGAACCAAGGTTTAATCTCTTGAAGTCCTATGGCTCTGACCCGCAAGGGAAAAACAAGTCAAAATGATATTAATAAATACTTAAGACTGGAATCAATAAATATATATATTTATAAAATTAGGAGGAAGGGGAGTTCCCTGATGGTGTAGCGGCTTAAGGCTTCGGCGCTGGTGCTGTCAGCGCTGCGGCCTGGGTTCGATTTCCAG
>PVJL010002322.1:0-109655 GCA_004026885.1 Lyroderma lyra
CCCCGCACCCCGCCCCGCACCCCCCGCACTCCGCCGCGCAGCCTCCCGCACCCCGCCCGCAGCCTCCCGCCCCCAGCCCCGGCGCTGCGCTGCCCGCTCCTCGGGCCAGCCTCGTGAATGCCAAAGGTGCCGTTTTTGGCGTCTGAAGGGCCGAGGGGGCGGTCCCGGAGCCGGGGCGCGCTGCGCTCGGCGATTGGCTCCCGCACGCGGACCTGGCCCTGCCCGGGCCAGGCCGAGGCCGGTGTCCGCATCAACTCCTGCTCCGGCCGGAACAGCCTTGTGAGCCCTGGGCATCGCAGAACCTGGGGGGAGCCTGAGTCGTTCTGAAAGAGGTCCTGCTGGAGGACCCCGAGGCCTGACGTCTGCCGGGGCGCCCGCTCCCGCTCCCCGGGCCGCCACAGCAGAGCGCCGGGCTGGCAGAACGGAAGTGCACGATCTAGTTAGCACTCTGCACTGCAGTGTGACATCAAGGGAGTGTGCGTTCCAGCTCCCGAGGGATCCGGACAACGCGGAGGCGCTGCCAAAAGCATTCTAACAGTGGAAACCAACGTCTGAGGGAGGTTATTTTACACACGTGGTGCCAACAGCGGACCCTGGCCTCGGGCAGGTGCCGGGGGCGGCGGCTGTGACGACCGAGACGGGTCCGGGAGCCGGCAGCGGGGACCGAACACGGGATGTCCCAGGTGTGGAGCTGAGGGAGCCCGCTGTCTCGGCTAGCCTCTGAGCGACCGAGAGAACGCTGGCGTTCGCCTTGGGGCAGTCCCTTTCCACGAGGACCCGAAGCAGGGAGGCCTAGTAAGAATCTCAGCGGGAAGGTCCCAGATCAACAATTCTCTAACTAGAGCCTCTCCCAAACCCATGTAACTGTTAGCTGCATTTCGCGTGCACGGACTTCCTTTACTTAGACAGCAGTTTGAAAGTTCTGCCCTCTGGGTTTATAAATTTAGTTTCACAAAGCTGATGTATATGCCACCTTCCATCTGAGCCCACAGTCCCAGGACCTCTGCTGGCCGAGAAGTCCAGGAAGGAACCTTAGGAGCACTCATTGCCCTCCTCCTCCCCAAGGCCCCCAATCCTCACGTGATGTTACTTCTCTTTATTGTAAAGAGTAGGCGACAATGTTGTGGAGTCAGAGTTAATTTTCCTGGGTGGCCACTTCTTTCCAAAACTGTGGGTGGAGAGTCTCTTCCTTGTTTCTCTGGTCTTGGATTGTAAACCCATTGTTTCATGGCAGGGAGAGGGGACTTCTCTAATGTTCTTTCATTCAGTTAATAAAGATGTATTTAGTGCCTACTCGTGGATGCAGCAACTAACAAAATAAGAAAACCTCTCCTAGAGCTTCCACTCTAAGGGGAGGGTCGGGCTGACCTTGGGACCCACTCTGGGCTGGGCACTGAGAGGATGTGATTTCTTAATGGAAGCACACGGCACAGTCCCAGCCACCTGGTTGAAACCCGTGTGTCACCTAAGAGGTTTTCTATGATCATTATTATGTGTTTAAATCGCACTGCCTTCCTCTCCCATGTCTTCCCACAGTGAACCCCACGCACCAAATAGCAGGTACCTACGCCCTTCCTCGGCCCCTCCCGGAGCTCCCTTTCACCTGGACGGAGGTGGGAAGAGGGAGCTCCAGGTCATTCTAACTAAGGTTGGTCATTATTCAACTCGTGGAGTAACGCTTCAATATATTTCGAGTCATCTAAGGAATCTTGGCCCCAATGGATCTGCAGTGACACCAGGCCAAATTCAGAACAATAAGCAGGGCAGGTTCCTCGTGAGAGAGGGCTTTGCGCTCTCTGCCAGGGCTGTGTTTGCATCTTCTGCCTCCCTGGGGTCTCACTCTCTGGCTCTCAGAGCACCTAGGTGTCCTCTGGGGAAGAATTAGCAGCTCCTCAAGGGCAGTTTAGCTTTCTCCAGGCAAGGAGAGATTTTGCTGGTAGGTCTTTCAATCCCTCTCTCTCTCAGCAGAAAGCTTCCCCGCCTCAGTGGGAAGGGAAGTTGCTCATTTCACACCAGGGCGAGGAAGCCTTGCCTCAGGCCCAGAGCCCTTGGCCTGCCCTCGGGCTGCGCACAGGGATACTGATTTAATTGCTCCTTGATGAAGACAATTAAAAAGATCCGCAAAAGTAAACTTGCATGAAAATAAAGGCCAAAAGCCCACCGCGAGCTGTTTGATTATTTTCTCTGACTTTGCCATTTGATTTGAACCTGACTCGTCAGAAATAAAAATAAACAAGAACACAAAACGTTGACTGGTCCTACAGCACTGAATGTGTGCATGGTTGATATAAAGAGAAAGGAAAATAAATTCTGGTTACTTAATGAAAGGGAGAAGTAATTTGTGTAAATAAAGCTTTGGAAAAAGGACCGTAGAACGCGCAGGAAGAAGCCGTGGGGACCCTTGGTACCTTGGCAGACGCGCGGGGACGGGGACCCCGAGAGGCGGGAGTCGCTGCGGACCCGCGGGCTCCGGCAGCCGCAGGACCTGGACGCAGCCGCATATCAAACAGCCGGAGCGGGCTTGATTTTATTTGATCCCCAGAGGAATGGCTAAACCAGCAAGGCATCCTCGTCGGCGTCGAGAACTTCACGAAGCTGTTTGCGCTTTAGACTGGCTTCTAGTGAAGGTGCCGGGCAGCCAACTGTGCACAAGAGGAAGCTCTTACCTGCAGGAAGGTACAGCTGCGCCTTCTGTCTTGGCCGCGCTGCGTGCACCAGCCACTGTCCCCGCGCCAACACAGGCACAGTCCAGGGACCTGTGCACTTCGGGGTCCCTCCCCAGAGTGTTGGGGTCTGGAAGATGACTCTTTAGCCTGAAGTGGCATCCTGGATGACTCTCTGACTCTCTGATGAGTTATCTTAAGTAAGGATAACTCATCCTGGGTTACGAAGTGTTCAGGGATCACAGCCGGCAGAAAAGAGAAAATGCATGTATAAGCACTTTCTCAACTAGAAGGGATTAGGTGGCAATATTGTTATACGTATCTGAAAATGTCATAGACAAATGTGGCTTCAACTGGTAATAGAATTCTTGGTAGAGTTCTGGTTCCATTTCAACAAACTTCTCTGTCTCCTTCAGCTCCCACTCTCATCTGAAGTTGACATTTACTGAAACTTCACACGGCATTTCTGAAATACAGTCGTGTTGCCTTCTTCCTGTGTAAAGTTAAGCTGCCTTGCAAACTTGGCTTTAGAATTAACCAGGGATCACTCTCAACACAGAAGCACAAAATCACTGTGTGTACAGAGGTCTACTTAAAGGAAACTTCCTCCAGTGCAGGTCTGGAGATGTGGAATAATAACTGCACGGAGTGAGTCACAGCTATAACTCAATTTTACTCATCACTTTAATGTAATGTAAAAGCTAGACTTAGTTGGCCTTTTCCCCCAAACTGTGGGAGTTAAATAAATATTCTGCCCATATCTTGCTGCAGGGAGAATATAAGAAGGGAATTTATGGTATTACGTTTTACCTTTGTACCCTAGATGCGTAACTTCAAATGTAAAAACTAGGCGCTCTAGACATCAATGCACAGATTTGAGAATATACTTGTCTGAACTTGGGGAAGAATGGCCATGTTTTATGAAAGAGACAGACTCAGGGTGAATATGTGTTAGACATTATCGGTATTGGTGACAACAGAAGCCTTTTAGAGTAAAATTCTATTAAAGAAAAAGTATTTATAGTTGACATGATCAGAAAGATAAAGTACTCACAGCAGAAAAGAAAATCTCTCCTGATCAAGAGGAGGGTCAGATGATGACCCCCCTCCACACGCACACGCGCGCACACACACACACGCACGTGCACGCACACACGCACGCACACGCGCACACACGCACACACGCTCACTCACACACGCACGCGCACGCACATGCACACGCACACGCGTGCGCACACACACACATGCACACGCACACGCATGCACGCACACGCACACACACATGCACACGCACACTTTACTAAGCCCTTCACCCTCATGGACCAACTTGCAGAGCCTGAGTTTCTTAGCACTGCCCTTTCTGCTCTGGGGTCCATATGTTTTCTTCTTGTCCCTTCCACTTCCCAATGACAGAGTAACTTACAGTTTCCTGAAATTGTGACCTAGGAAACATTCATTTCTCTATCACTGTCCCCTCCCCCCCAAAAAAAGTAAGAAAGAAAAGAAAGAGAGAGAGAGAGAGAGAGAGAGAGAGAGAGAGAGAAAAGAAAGAAAGAAAGAAAGAAAGAAAGAAAGAAAGAAAGAGAAAGAAAGAAAGGAAGAAAGACAGAAAAGAAAAGAAAAGAAAAAAGGAAGAAAACCTTACTAGATTTTCTCCAGGCCCAAGAGCTAATAGATAAACTTACTTACGTGGACGTGCTAATGATGTCTAATGAGTACCCCTGCCCAATCTATTATAGTTCTCCTAAAACGGATGTTCTCAATTCCTTAAAAAGAGGTACGACTAGAAGTGAAAATTCTAGGTGGCTTTGCCACGAGGGCAGCTATTTGGGGGGAGTTGCTAATAAAGGCCTTTTCGGCTGCCCTAATATCTTGTCCATCTATAGGCTGAACTGGCCTGGAGCCCCTCTAGTACTGAGTGAATTCAGTTAGCCTCAAAATTAGTAGTATAACCTGCATTTCAAAGAAAATTTTACCTGAATGTCCAATGCATGACATGAATGAAAAAGAAAGAGCCCTGGTTGGAAGGGGGGTGATGGATCCGTACCCAGAGAACTCAGCCAGTAGCAGCTCCCCACCCTCCTCTTTTTTACTTCCTCTACCTCCTGGGATCGGGGGATTACAATTTGAAAATTATGATTTATGCACGAGGTCAGTATGGAAGATAGAGAGATCATTGTGGACATAAGAAACAACTGGTTGGATGGAGAGGGAAACTGCATGATTAGAAGCATTATCGTGACCATCACACGTATGTAATGTGAATAGAATTTATAGATCCCACATTCATAGATTCATAAATGTATTTATAAACAATGATTACTGGAAAGGGTTCACTTTTATATCTTCCTTGAACCAAGGGTCTAGTAATGTCGCCATCTGTGTTGAGGAATGCACACCAGATCATCACAACACGAGGTCTGGGAAGAGAGCCACATCAATGAAATGTGAAAGTGGTGGGGATTTTTTTTTTTCTGTTATCCCCATTTGCAACAGGTCAGGCTGCACTGATAACAGCTGCAGAAACAATTGGGGACCTTATTCATAAAATGAAAGGCACAGTGCCAGATGGCAGCAAACCAAAGGAATTAAAGATGGAGAGGATTACAAAATGCTGGTGAAACAGGGAACACGTCTCTTGGGTAATAAACATCCCTGTGTTTTTGTTAAAATGTAGAAATCTAATATTTGTGTGTGTGTGTGCGCGCGCGCGTGCGTGCGCGCACACACACACACACACACACACAATCACAATCGATGCAGGTTAAAATAAAAACAATAAGTGTTTGTTAACTGGGAAGTTTATCCGTGGAGAAAAACAATTTTCTCAGTGGAAAGTTTGGGCTGCTCGGGCTGCTCTGTCAGTTTTCTTGTCTCTCTTCATAATCTCTATGTAATCCAGAAACAACCAGTAAAAGAGGTGAATCTCTGCTCCTTTAATGACTTCCTGTAAACCTGACAACTACTACCTCCATCCCATTGGCTATTCTACTTATAAACAGGCCACTCTTTTGAAGACAGCATAATTATGAGGGTACCCTGACTTCCCTAGCTATATATCATGTCTATCAAAACTGCAACCTAACTTAACAGTGTCTTAACATCTCCCTTGAGCAATATGTTTAGCCATTAAATGTTACTTAATTTCAAACCACTGATGATAATACATATCCAAAGTCTGAAATAAAACCCCCCAAGAAATTTATCAAAATTGAGGATAAAAAATACACCCAATCTTTGTCATGAATCAGAATTATTGAATCCTACTTAATCTCAAACCTGATATTTTGTATTTTACTATGAATTTTATATTATGTGACTCTCTTAGGTGAAATGCCCTTAGGAATAAAAGTAAACTTGTGAAAATATTGTTTGTGTGTCTTTACTTGGAAAGAAAATATGCCATTAAGAAAAATGGCATAAACCAGAACTTTGTTACCTTTCTGGTGCTTTAATGAGTTGCTAAAATTCTTAAGCCTAAAATACTACTATTTTCCATTGAGTTCCAAGAAAAGAATTCTAATTTTTAAAAGTATTAGTGCTTGTACAGACAAAAATAATCTAGATTAACTTTTTGAAACTAGACTTTTATTTATTGGTCCAAGATACATTTTTCTAAGAAAAATTGGGCCCTTATAATTAATATTTAAACTCTGGGCATTGATTTAAATACAAGATTAAGCAGAAAGGATATGCTAATTCAGGCATATATAATAAGTTTCTGTTTTGTATCATGTGAAGTTAAGGGAACAACTGACACATATCCAGTAAATTTGATTCATTATAAACAGCCGATCTGGATAGTTAAGACTCTTTAACAATGGATTTTTAAGGGTTCTAGCTTATCAGCTTTAGCTCTCTATTGACCAAATAAACCATGTGATTACAAACATGTACTTTACTATGTACTGGATAATGTTTTAAGTTAGTACTGCTAGGTCCAATGTTTAACTATGAATGAAACTTTGAGTCCAGTGCTTGACTGCTAGGTACTACCGTATTTTGCCTCATATAATGCACACTCGTTTTGCCCAAGTTTGTTAGGGAAAATAAGGATGTGTATTATATTAATATATGAGTAGTACTAAATCCATATCTATATAAATGTTTTTAATTCTTCTATATATGTTATGAGTTAAAAGTGTAATTCTAGAAATCAATAATAATATCCATATGCAAAATAATACTCTGGAATACAATAATTATTTTTTATATATATAAAAAATTTTATACATAAAATTTCTTGTACCTTGTATCTATTCTTGTGTTCTGTAATTATTTGTTATATAAAATTTCTCGTAGCATAATATGTTAAAAAAATAAATGCTAAAATTTCTTTACCGTGCAAAAAACAAGTCCCTAAACATAAACAAATACAAGTTTGAATTAAAAAATTAAGATGAAAGATTTTTTTTCTCTGAAAGTTTGCTCCAAAAACCTGGGTGCATATTATATATATATGGGAGTGCGTTATACACAGTAAAATACAGTATTTTCTAACTTTAACTAAAAGAACATTTGGGGGCTTTATCATTTTTTCTGTTTGGTATATTCATTTAAAATCATTATAGGAAACTGCAGAGCATGTAGGAAGCAGCAACAAGGTGGGTGGGCTCTCATGTCATTTCTAATACGTGCAAATGTGCAAGGTGAAATGGAGATGGACGTAATTAGGAAACAAACATTTCAGTGCAAACACATAGTCAGCAAACTTGGAATGCTGCAGAAATGAGGGATTTCTAAAATGAAACAGAATCATCCATTACAAATCAGTGACTCTGTTAATCTTTGTATCAGCATATGTATCAGAACCAAAGGAAGTATGGTTCTGTGTGCTTGTAATCTGGAACGCATTAAACTATCAGAGTAAAACAATGCACATCTGCATATGTGATTAGTTGTGCTTTAATTTCCCTTTAATGGCTGTGTATGGGGAAGAAGTGTTTGAAAAAATCTGCTTGCTGCTTACTTTTTTATCCTTCTTAATTAAGAAGGAAGTTGGGAGATTCTGTCTTACCATTGAATAGTTTATTCCAATCTTGAAAGAAAGAATTGCACAATCAATCAAGGGATATTTGTGCAGACATTTTTATAAAGAAGCCGAGGCACACAATCTCCACAATTGGGAAGATAATACGTAAGCACATGGAGTGTTAACTATCTATAAAGGAGGTAAATAGACATATACTCATTTGATACAAAATGCTAAATGTATTAAAAAGCAGTACATTTTATTTACTTCTAATAAAAGACTTTTAGGAGGATACACAAGAAGCTGACAAACATTGGTTGCTTCCAAGAAGGAACCTAGTTGGGGTTGGGAGAGATATTATGTGTGTGTGTGTGTGTGTGTGTGTGTGCTTTTTTTTGTACCCCTTTGATTTTGAACACTGAGAGTGTATTACAAAGTATTCCCAAACTAACAAAATAAAAAAATAATAATTAAGTACCTCGTTGATTTAAAAAATAATGGTTCAATGGACACGATTATAGTTGAAGTTCTTTGTTGGGCCTTAATGAAGAAATAGTAATCTGGACTAAATATTAAAAGATGGATAATATTTGGATAGACTATAAAGACAGGCAAGCATTCTGGGCAGAGTAACTAGCATTAAGCAAAAGTCCTAGAGAAGAAAATAGAAGACATCTGTGGTCTTAGTGAGTAGCTTGAACTGACTATAAGGAATTTGGAGGGCATGGCTGCAGAGATTATGGTACAGATTTCCCAGGGCCTTGAATGCCAGGACAAGAGGTGAGATGCTTTGTAAATTTTTGAACAGGAGAAATTTGCTTCCTAATAATGTTCAGTGAGGATGGAAATGGGAGAGATTGGAGTCTAATACAACTTTCCAGGCAAGGCAGTTGAGATGTAGGTAGTGGGGTGGGTTCATAAAGGTTGGGGAATGAGGGCCCAGAAAAAGTCTCAGTGACTGGGGTGCGAGGAGAACCAGTTGGCCGGAGGGTCCACAAAGAAAGTGTCCTCAGCAGTATCAGACTCTTAAGGGTCAAAAAGAGTGACGGCTGAGAGCAATGGTATTTTAGTTTTTGACTTGTAAGTAATCGTTGAGAACGTGTAAACCCTAAGTGTTTTTGATGAGTGTGCATTTCCTGAGAGGAGAGTGGACACCAGATTTTCAGGAGTAACGGTGGAAGTGGCAAGGAAAAACAGAGGAGCACTTATTAAAATAAAGTAACCCAGTATAATTAATATTGTTTGAAATCTTACTGTGTGCTAGAAATGGTGTTGGACATTGAGGCTATAGCCTGGAGCAAGACAACTTAATCTGTTTATGGAGTTTATAGCTCTCTTGAGAAGATAAACAGGAAACAAGTAATGAGTGACGTGTGGTTGTGTGGCATACAAGGAGAAGCATGAGTGTTTGGGAGGTTTCTAGCAAGGAACAGAAAAATGGAAGTGGAGAAATAGCTGGAGGAAGGTGGTAGGGACACACAGTCATTTTCCCCCCAACTGGATCCATGTGTCTTGGAAGACTTAAGAAGTCCAAGGCTAGGACAAAAGCAGGTAATGGATGACGCCAAGTGCTTAGAGTGGCAGGAGGAGATGGAACGAAGTGCAGGCGGAGAGGTTTACTTACAGACGAGATGGACGCTCTTGTGAGGCGAGAATAAAGAAGAGAGAGCTGTAGTATAGACATGATGCTGTTGAGAGTTTGGGAGAAAGAAAGCTGTAGTATTCAGGCCTGAGGGTAAAGTCGGGCCTTCAGGACTGGGTTGGAAAAGCCGATGGGAGAGTGCGTCCGGGCTCCTGGCTTCATTCTGCTTCAAGGCTGTGACAGACAGCACTACTACCCCCACCATGTGGTGTGGCGACGAGTGGTGTGTGACACACACACACACACACACACACACATCTATCACTGGAATTTGAAACCCTCCACAAAGCAAGCCCTAAGTGGAAACCTTTAAAATCAATAGGATTGTATACAAGGAATTTTATTTCTTTTTCATAATATATGAACTAGTACTTGCTTACATGTATGTAAGGTTCTCACAGACCGCAGACTGCTTGGGTGGGGTTAAAAACAAACAAACCAACCAAGAATTTAAAAAACGATTGGTTGAGTCAATGCAGAGATTTTTCAGCTGGTTTGGGAATCTCCCCGAACACGTGTGATGGAATCATCCGATTATGGTCCTAGTGGCCACAGACCTCCCGCCGGAGGCGTGTATGGAGTTAAGGGTTCACTCAACAGCTTTGGTCTGAGATGTTTGGGAAGAACGCAGATGGCGGAATCATTTGGGGTGTAAGTCCGGAGAAGGAGTCCTTAGGTTTCTAGTCCCCGTCCCAGCTTCAGATAAAAGCACCTGTGGAATGGGATAGAGCCTTGGTGACTGATGTGCCCGCGGGGCGGACACGACCGGAGGGCCCGTCGCGTGCGCTCTCGGGCGGCCCTGGAAGGGACGAGGCAGAGGGCAGGCCCGGTGCCCCGGCCTCCCAGCCTCCCAGCCGTCTCCCCTGTGCGGGGAGCCTCCTTCCTCTCACCAAGATTCAAAGCCCTCTCCACGGGCCTGGGAGGAGGAAGGCTAGGATCCCCAAGCCGTGCAGATGATAATCAGGATTTATATTAGTACATTTAACGCACTTAATAGTTTTGGGAGCCTAATCCACAATTGAGTATCCGGGAAAAGGCCAACTTCTGGCTAGAGACCGGACGGTATAAATCACGTAGCTCACTGGCTATACAGTGCTGATAAGGCCACTGGACCTCATGAAGAGAGATTTTAATGAGGAAAAAAACTCACATTGTGTTGTGGTACCCTCCCTGCAAAACTATCTCTTTGCCATTTAGCTGTGAATGCATTTCCATGTATTAAAGCGCTCTGCCTATTTTTTTATATCATGTGATAAATTGCAGCAACATATACAGAGTTGTTGCAATTAAAATAATTGATATAATTCTGTTATTGCCATATTTTATAGGACATCAGAAGTCAGTCTGTCCTTATTATTTTTTTTAAATTAAGTCTATTTATCAGATAACCTAAGCCTTTAAAGCCATATATCCTATTTTAATTAAAAAAAATTCTGGTTGTGATCATTGCATAGAATTAAAATCCCATGTAAAATATGGGGAGAGGGGAGGTAAGGGGAGGTCATATAGTGTTACCTGATAAAAGGAGACAGTAATATTTAAAATGAGGTAAGTGTTGCACCGATTTATGATGTATTTTATCTTCAGGAGAAACCATAGTTTATCGTCGTGTCATTCAGCTTGAATCATCAGCTGTATATCTTCAACTTTTTGAATGTAACTGTTGAGAGGGAAAGACTTTCAGAGATGGGAGCTATGAGACAGATCAAAAGCTTAAAGCAATTTTGCTTTGCTTGTTCAAATATTTTTATTGAAACGTACTTTGTTGTCATGCATGCATACATACACATAGCAATAGGTAAAGAGGGTGAGAGTTCTCTTTACCTATTGCTATATGTATTTATGCATGCGTGACAGCAGAAAGGCAAGTAAGAATTAAAATATCCTTGTAATTTCTGTAGTCCCAAATTTTTTGCTTTCTACTTTTCTTGTTTTACATCTGATCTTGCAGTAGCCATTCTTGTCCATAGGTAATTCCAAATGTAGAAAATAGAAAAAAATTCATGTTAGAGTCACAGACTATATTTAACAGTGAATTTACGCAACATACATCTTTATTAAATAACAGTGAACAATAATTAGAGTGTTTTAGGAAGTTGGAGTTCCATATTCTATATGAGCCAATATATTTAATCTGTACTGTTAGTGTTTGTTTTTTAATTTCTTTTGTCATTATGTTTATATTGCTTTGTTGCTTTCAACTAGTAATGCTGTGGTCATGAAACAATTAAAACTTGTTAACAATCAATACTTTGATAAAAACTTGTCAACTTCCCTTAGGTCTATATATATATTTTTTGTTTTTACCTTAGCTTCAGATTTTCTCTTTATGTAACATTTCTTTCCCTTTAAGTACTTTTAGAACCATTAAGAACATTTTTTTTCTTTAACCAGGAAAGATATTTTTATAATTTTTAATGTTTTCTTTTTCAGGAGTCAATTTTAGGTTAGAATTAAATAATAAGAATAAGCTTTTAAAAGTGATTAGAATTAGTAGAAATTGGGTTGCACTAGCAATGCTACAGTCTGAAGAGAGGAAGGAATTTATGTTCTTTAAACAGTCTTTGTGAAAATGAATCCCAAAAGATTGAAATTATTTGATTCAAAAATATTAATTAGAAAAGATGGGAGAGAACAAGAGAAAATATTCTGTTCATTTTACACTTTTAAAATCTGTTGTCTTTTCATTATAGTTTTTAAAGGTACATCTAACATAGTATTCAGAGTTTAATTGGCTTTTTCTGTGTCACCTTTACCTACATCTTAAGAATAAATACCTACAACATGCTCATGTTCATGTCATCTTTAGTACCCATCATGGACTTAAGGATTTCATGTTTTAAGAGAAAAAAAAGAAAAAAGAAAAAAGAAGTAGGGCTCAGAAGTTACATGTAGTGATCCTTTCTCCAAAAGGATGAGCCTTTTATAAAATACAAGTTTTTCACTCCTGTGTTCTCCCCTCTCTGTAGTGAAGAAGAATAACACAGTTTTCTTAAAAGGATTTTTGAAATCATTAAGCAGAAGAAAAATAAAAGAAAAAAGGAAAAGATGAAGCAGCCTAGTGTTGTAAGTTCGTGTAACAATTTATACATGGAGATTGGAGACTTCCATATAATTCTTCATATTATTTAGAGAACAGCAGCTTGAAGGGTTCTGATGTCTTGTATATCTTACCCAGACTTTATTAGAATGTTTACAAAAGGACTCACTTCATAACTCACATCCTTTCTTAAAGCAGTAACTATAAAGCAGCAAACATATGACAGATGTGTGTCTGTATGTCTTTTCTGCCTTGTTTAGGCTTTACAGAAAGTTTTTTTTTTAAGAAAAAAAAGAAAATCATTAGTGGCGGATCATTTCACATTAACATGCATTCTTTTGTTTGATTCTTTTTTCAAGCTTGCTTAAAAACTGTGTTTTCATTAGGTCCATCAGAGAAAATATTGTATACGTTTCTGTATTTAATTTAGGTCACTCTGTGCTAAATTCACATTTACTACAGCTTATGGTAATAAAATACCTTTCAACATTTTCACCATATTTTATACTTGGCTTGTTCAAAGTCTTTTTTTTCAAAGTCTCTTTGCCTTTTTTTTGATGGGGGGTACTTGAGCAAGGTGAACATATGACTGAACAGAGTTTTTGAAAACCAAAAAACTTCTTATGAAAACGTTTGGAAAAAACCTTTTGAAAAAATGGATCCCAGAATTTCTTACATTAAAGCAGAAAATTATTATGACTGATGTATATATCATATATATATATATATATATATATATATATATGATATATACACGCACACACACACGTGTGTGTGTGTGTGTGTGTGTGTGTGTGTATGTATCAAAAACAAAGCATGAAGGTAGAGGAAGTGAGAAAACAAATACTAAATACTAGACTTTGTACACACAAAAAATCCACTGAATAAGGACAAGTTTATTTATTCATAATATTTTGTCAATTTCTGTTATGTGGCAGTTGTTGCATTAAATGTTTAAATTTTACAACCTAAACTACACTATCAGCTATTTTGATTTCTTCTTTTTCAGAAAGAAATGGAATGTACTACCTCTGATAAAATAGCACTAATTCATAGTCCTCTCATTTATCCAATTATTGATTTAAGTGACAATTAGTTTCACTAATTAACACTATTAATGAAATTCATAACAATTCAGAGCAAAGTAAGTTTATTATAATAAAATAATTAAAGTAGTGAAGAAAAGACTCCTTTATTTTGTGAAAATGGTTGAATCTCTAGTGCAAAGGAAGGAATAGAAAATTTAAAGGTTTCTACAGATAGGATGTAGCACATGTTCTTTCCCTGTAAAAGCTTTTCTATTAATTATTTTGGTTATGTGTTAAACTTGCACAGACTGAAATGTTTTATAATAGTATAATTATAATATGGTGTCATGAGAACACATTGCCATATATTTCAATATATTAACCTAATTAGATCTATTAACAGTTCCTAACATTATAAACTTCAATATATCCTGGATTTTGGAATCATAAACATTTTTTAAAACATGATACAGTCGGCTTAAGACAATTCACCCTGTGATTTTTGCTCTGCTTCCTTCTTCACCAATCCAGTTTTCACCTTTCTATTTCTGCAACCTTCATTTTCTAGGAAAGAAAGTTTCCATCATTTTTATCATATTGGTTTCATTTATAAGGTTTTAGCTGCTCAGATATACTTTAAGGTTTTCTCCCAGTAAATTCTTTCTGGATATTAGAGTGTCCATTTTATATTCTGTTTTTAGAGCTGCTTGGTGGTTTAGCATGAAGTTTTTCTGAATTTCCTAACAAGTTTATTCAGTACCTTCCAATTAACTAAGTCCTCCAGACTTTTGATAATTCTTTAGTACAAGGAAATAGCATTTCTTAAATGAGATCATTTACAACAAACAAAAAAATTAAACAAACAAAGAACATTTTTAATAGGGAACTTTGTTAATACAAATTATATAATTATTACAATAATTTTAATGATCACATTAACGTATTTCATTACTAATTTATAATCATGTAGTTTTTTTAAATTTTCGGTTGTAATTATTTGAGACATATAATTTAGTTACAGCTCGTACACTGTTACTATAATTACTCTGATGGACTTACTACTGAGAGTTTTTTGGTAACTAAAGAAAAAATTTCATCAACTAAAATAATTTCTCATTTCGCTGTGATGGATGTTTTTTGTGAGTAATCAAAAGAAAAAAGAAATCACAATAAATTGAACCAAAAAGATAACTCTTCACAACATGTTTTTAAGCACAGCTGATTCTGGAGAATATCCTCCAATACTTCTCCTGTTTAATAAAGTTTGTAGTCATTATATTCTAAAGAAAATCAAAAACAGTGAAACACTTTCATCTTTACCTATCGCTATCATCTATGTCTATCTATCCACCCATTCATTCATTCATCCATCACCTACCTGGCTGTCTATCAAAACCAATCATTTGCTAATATAATAAAAACTATTCAAGTCTTCCTAATGTCCTGAAACCTAATTTTATTATTTGCATTTCACTTTAGTAAAGCTGCACTTGAGAGAAATGTCACTATGCCCTCATAATTCGAAAACATTACAAGTAAAAATGCTTCTATTTTAAATCATATGATATATAAAAGTATTTGCAGTAACTAAGCATGGCTCCAATTAAATTATTATTAGGTTTATAGTTAGTAACTGATATTAAAGTAAAACTTCAAATTTAAATGGCACAGAAGGAAAAATTACCTGAAATTAACCAATTGATTATTATGAGACTTACTATCTTTTCCTAGAAGCCATCATATTGACTGTATTATGTTATTATTACATATTTTTTTTCTGATCTTTAAACATACACGCTTTATTAAAAAAATGACATCTTAGGAATTGAAATAAGTCACTGGTCCAAGGTAGAAGACATTGCCCACTTTGTCTACTTAATCATTGAAAACAATTGTGAAAATGTATTATCACTTTGAATTTTGATCATGTGCCTTTTTTACTGCTGTAAAAAGACTAAGCCTTCCTGCCTGTTACATTGCCACAATTCTCCCATCAGAAGACAGGACTGTGAAAATCTGCAATAGCCTTCAATGTGACTTGATGAATAGCAAGAGAGTTTAGTGGAAATGTTGAACTCCTTCATGATTAAAAAGCAAACCTTTAATGTAGTTTTTGTTTACCATGTCATAAGTGCAGCGTTGGAAGTTACTGCCAAAGAGTCATTGGAACAGGCATCAGTAAGGCAATGTCAGCCAGCCAATGCTTTGAAAATGATTCAGTTCCTCTAGCCTTATGACTAAAATAATATCCAGTGGCTCCAGCCCCAAGCCTGGTTAATGCATCTGTCCAGAACACATAATTACTCGGTCATAACATTCCCCCGGCCACCAGCCAACAAACCAATCAGCATTTCTTCCTAACTCACCAGAATTTTTGCTGTGTCAAACTGTTTGATCTCTAGGTAGTAAAAATGCAAAAAATGGAAGGACACTGCACTGGAAGGTTTTAATTTAGAATAGTTTCTCATGGAAATTAAATTTGAAGAGAAACATGTTTTTGTTGTCATGACTGAAGTTGAAATTTTAATTTGGTATCCCTTTGCATATTGTGTAGTTTATTTTTGTATTATAAGCTAACATTTTGTTAGTCATCGTGGTGAGGAAATATTCTAACAACAAAATAATGGTAAATGTATCTCCAGTTACTAGTAAAAAAGATTTTGTTTTCCAAATAAATTGTTTTTAATAGTAACTGGAGATACATTATTAACAAATATAGTGGTAAAACTTTTCAGTTAACATAAATATTGTATGTGCCTCTATTTATGTATACATGTATATAGAATTCCTCATATCAACTTTAGAGAGCAATTATGAAAGTATATATGTATTCATATATATTATATGGCTGGTGTATTGCTGAGGTTTTTACACAAGTTTATTACATTTGAATGATTGTTAATTAAATCATTTAAATTATGCTAGATTAATTTAGATTATTTTCTCATGTTTCCACAGACTCATTTAAAAATGTCTTAAAATGAATTTCAAAAAAAAGGATTTCAAAAGTCAGTTTTTTGAGGTGAAGTTTCACTGCTAATGTGAAATTTGAGCTTAGTTATGAAGAATAAATAGGTTTAAGGAACCAAGGAAGTGAGGAAGAACACTCCAGATAGAATGGAAAATATGTGGGAAGAAATGTAAGTGTAAAAGAAAATGCATGGTCAGGAAAGTGTAAGAAAGTTGGTTTTTCTGGAGTGCAAAGGGCACGTGTGAGAGTAATGTGAGATGAGGTTGTCATGGTGAATCAGGGTATGCATGACTTTAATATGAAAAAGAGAAGCATAGATATTATGACTGATAATTTGAAGAAATTGGAATATTTCTAGGTGTTAAGTTATGGACACATAAAAATATTTTCTCAATGATTTATCTCCTTTCAACTTCTTCCTGTACCAGGTTTAGATGGGAATGTGCTTACTGGATCATATTCCTGGCTTCATGTTTGGTACAAAAAAATGTAGAACTACAGTAGATTCTCAGTTGCCCAGCACCTTTGGGGATTGGAAGATGCCAGATAGATGTAAGGACACTCTCAGCTAACCGGCACCCATGCTGAATAAATGTAGTGTTATTTCTTCGATTTTGTTGCCGGTTGCTTGTGGATGCAGGTTGCTTGAGTTCTGGTTAACTGAGAGTCTACAGTCCTTTGTTTCCACAAAGAGTTGGTGAATTTTACATAGCATCACTTCTTTATCTCAGACACACACTCACCTGCAAGGGAACAGAGCCTGGGAGGAAGAAAAGAGATAATTATCACGAACAAATTTTGCCTTTCCAATCGTTGCTTACTGAGCACTCTGGCGGAAAAGCACAGTAGACGTGTTTTCAAGCCCAAGAGGGCGGGCATCGTGCGTGTACGCATACACAGACACCTACGTGTGCGCACACAATGCTCCCCGCCTAGTTTCTCTCTGTGCTCTGCTGTATCGTCACGCACGTTTTTGTGTGGACGTTCACATTTACAGTTCACGGGCTGGTCTTCACGTCTCGTTTCATTTCCTACGTGCTGTTCACAGGTCAATACCTTGAAGTGTTTACCAAGATACTGTGATAAATAACAAACATGAACCATCTGTAAGACATAACTGCTTTCCTTTTTTAGTAACTGAATATTTTTATCATTCCAAAGGGGACTTGCGCTTCCACAGGTGTTGCTATGATTAGTCCCTACAAGGCAGTGAATCAATGAAGAGAAGGTGCAAAGTGCCAAGGCTGCTGCTGCAAATGCAAATCTGTATTTTAATGTGCAATTACATCCTCACAAGTAGGTCTAGTCTGTAAAGGACTCCTGTTTAAAGAATGGCTATAACTCTCAGAGTGGTATATAAATTTAAGAAATTACTTTATTTTAAGAGAATACATAGTGTTCGTGAATTACTATCGTCTCTACTACTAATAATCTCTTTTCAGTGGTTTCAGCATGTATAGAAATATAGACATTACTGGAGTTCCCTGGTGGTGCAGTGGCTTAAGGCTGTGGTGCTGGCAGTGGTGCTGTCAACGTTGTGGCCTGGGTTCGATTCCCAGCCAGTTAGGGAACTACCCACATAAAAAAAAAAAAAAGTTGGTCCTGCTTCCTGGAAAATCCCAGTTTATGAAAAGAAATATAGACATTTCCATTTTAAGGTCATGGAATTCATGCTCAAAGGCAGCACTGCCCAATAAAAATGGAATAAGAGCTATGTATGTCGTTTTGAAATTTGTAGTTGTTTAATAGCCACAGTAGAACAAGTAAAAAGGAGATGAAATTAATTTTAATAACACTTAATGTAGCCATATAATTCCAATATTGAATCAATAGAAAATATTAATAAGATACTTATATATTTTTTAGAAATTAAGTGTGTATTTGACATTTATGACATATCTCGATTTAGACTAACCATATTTCAAGTGTTCAATAGTCGCATTGTAGCTAGTGGCTACCATATTAGACGGCAGAGTTCTTAGGGGAGAGCTGAACTCACAGAATCATGCCGTGGGGGTTGGAGGCGCACTTGAAATTGATATGCACTTCTGTGTTTTAGTCCTTGAAGAGTGCCATCGCAAAGACATTCACCACAGGAGACTTTGATGAGATAGTTAATTCATTTAGATTCTCCACATGTTTATCATGCTTTTTTAATTCTTTATTCCTTCTTGAGTTTTTTACTTTCCCTCAGGGATAAAGTTTACTCAGCTTGAAAAATATTCTAAATACAACTGTGTTGGAAATAAATTCTCTCAGTTTTTGTTTGTCTGAAAAGCCTTAATTTCATCCTTACGTTTGAAGAATATTTTTGCTATGCATATAATTCAAATTTAGATTGTTATTTTATCTAAATACTTCAAATATAGTATTATCTTGTTTTTGTTTTTGCGTCTCTTGTTTCCGTTCAGGAGGAGTCAGCTATCAGTCTAATTATTGTTCTATTAAGGAAATCTTTTTTCTTTAATTGCTTTTGAGATTTTTCTTTTTGGATTGGTTTTCTGCATAATTTTCAACATCAGTTTTACCATGATCTGAGTAGAATATTAATTTCCTTTTAGTGTTTTTCTCCTTGTGCTTTGTATGGCTTCTTGAATATGTGGCTTGATTTATTCTGTCAGTGTGGGGACGTCATCAGCAATTTTCTCTTTAAATATAACTGCTATGCCATCTCTTTCTGTTGTTCCTCTGAATTTCTATTATAATTATGTTAGACTTTCATACTATGTCCTTTTGTAATTCTTACCTTTTTTTTTTTGTATTTTTTATTCTTTAGTTTCTCCATGCTTCATTCTGAAAATTTTACTCTGACCTACATTTCAATTCACTAAGTCTCTCTTCAATCATCTTTCATTTATACTATGAAACCCATTCACTGAGATTTTAACTTTGGTAATTGTTTTACAGTTGTTCAAAAACTTCTATTTTTAAAAAATAGATTTTAGCTCTCTGCTAAATTTTGAAGCCTTATATTTTATTTCCTTGAACAGAATAAGCTGAACTCCAAATTTGGAGTTCCTGGGGGTCTGTTTCTATTGTTTGTCTTTGCTATATTTTTACTAATGTTGCTTCTCTGTGCTGCTTCTCTCCTCTTCACCTACCCTCCAACAATGTATTTATAGATTGCTCTTAAAAATATTTAGAAAAAAGAGGATAATGTGATAACTTCTAGAGAGGATTTACTTTCCCTTCCACCAGGCTTCAGGAACCACTAACAAATCAGGGATCACCTAGTACAATTTCATGTATTGATATGATTTTAGCTGAGCTGTAGTTTCTGCAAGTGCTATATGCCACACTTAACTCTTACCTTATCCTTCACCCTTATCACCTGAAGGTGCATTCCTACATAGTTCCAACTTAAAGTAAGTGGATTCAACTGGGAACTCCCTTTGGCAGGCTCTGGATTGATTCTGTTCTTTCTGTCAAAAGCCCCACTTACTGTCTCACCTCTCCTCTCTCAGATTAAGAAAAAAGAAGGGAGAAAAGTGGTCACAGAGCTGGGCTCACTTTTCTGATCCTTTTTTGTATCTCAAGATCTTTAGCTAGTAGTAACTCTTGACTAACATGTTAGCTCTCCTGTGCCTTAAAAGCAAATGTTTTGTCCAGTTGTTCTAGTACATAGCAGAGGACTGTTCAAATTATCTAGTCTACCACACTCCTTTTAATTCTAATTCCTGAAACTGATGTTATTGTTGCCCATTTTATGATCAAAGTTGTTTCACTACAGTGAGATACAATAGATCTACCTTTAGTTGAAGCTGATCTAACAGACTAAAGTGGAACTCCTGTGGGCTAAGCATTATCTTTTTAAAATCTTCATATTTTTGTCCCCCCAACTTCTCTTTCTATCCATGTTAAACCAGAATACACCTCAAGGTTTGCCTATTATTTTACATCTTCTTTGAGATAAAGCAGATACTTTTCAGTGTGAGAGATACCCGCAAATAGCTCTAGTTTGCATCTTGGGATCATGGTATCTCAGTAAAATATATGTCAAGTATTAACTTGTACAGAAGCCCTAATGATACTTTTGTCTAAATATTATTCAATATGAGGAATTTTTAGCATAGTTTTAGGAAACAATAATTAACACAGGTTTTTTTTTCTTCAGGTATTGCATGTTTTCTAACTGCACTGTTAGAAATTGGTTCAGCTAATTATTTTTGTTTGAGTTTGACTTTTTTTATTCTGTTCATTCACATACCAGAGAATGAGATGATATTTGAAAAGACTGAAGATCAATTACGGCAGTATATTTCTTGGAGTCTAATGGAGATACTCCTATGAAATCCATTGATATTCAGAGAAACTTGATATATATCCCAGTCTCAGCTAATTTAGAAGAGAAAGAGATTTGATTCTTCTAGGAATTCTCATTTATATCTTCCTTAGCTCTGAGCTTCTTTAGCTAACATATATATCAGAGGCAGCTTATGCACCACTTCAGATCCCCGTACCTGCCTTGCTCTCTGGCAGGTGTCCTTGCTTCTGTAGATGAGTAGGCCCCTGTGGCAGGTGCTGCCTATTTCCTCATGCTGGTCATGGGCATGCCTCTAAAGTGTTAGCTAACTCTCCTCACTGAGTACCTCTTGTTCTGGATCTAATCTACAGTTTCCCTGTCACTGAGAAGCAAGGGACCAGGGCATCTGTTGGGAGGCCATGTGAGTATAACCTTGGGACATTTGAACAATGGGAGGAGTGGCAGTTAAGTTCTACTGTCTTCTTGCATCATGAAAAGATTGTTTAGAGATTCAATTGCCTCATTAGTGTGCGCTAGAGATATGTATCTTATAAAAATGAGTAATCAGCTCATTGTAAAGCTATGTCCAGTATTACTTGTATTTGATCGCCCTCACATTTCCCCTTAGGCCTGTGTTTTTGGCTTGCACTCCTCAACAAAGTGATAACACATTTGCTTTTGCTTGAAGCTCCGTTTCTAGGGAATTATGTTAAGACAGGCTATCTCAGCAAAATAATGAATATTTATGACTGCGATATTGCTACCTTGGTAGACTCTTGGTAGACACATGTGGAATATTGATTTAAGACTTAAATTTACCAGAAGATATTTTGATAAAGATGTTTAGTCAATTAAAGTTTACAATAGTGAAGATTTAGTGAGAATTTACTATCTGCTGGACACTATGATAAGTGCAAACGTTCTCTCTTTTAGCCTTCCCCACAGTCTAGTTGGCTGATGCTACTATCCACGCAAGTTTTACATGTGGAGTGATTAAATAATTCATCTAGGATCATGAGTTAGAGTCAAGACTGGATCCAAATTCTATAATTCTGGAATTTACGTTCTTGACCACAAACTGTACTGTCTGTCCAAAGTTTTATTTTTGTACATTTGTTTTATTCAATTATGTTGGTTATGCTATTATTTCTTACTGTGATAAGTTCTAGGAAGGGCATCTGAGGAAGGTACTCTTTTCAATATCTTCATCTACACACTCTTTTCCTGAGTAAAGCTTGTTTTGGGGACAGTTCTAGTAAATCCATGGCCCCATTTAGCATTACTTTTCTCAAAGTGTTAACAAGGTCATCTATACCTTTGAAGTAAAAAAGAGTCTGTGGGTATTGAAGAGACAAGAGGAATAAGTCAGTGTCTAAAAAAACTGTACAGTTGAAATTTGAGTCATAAATTTCATAAAATGCCTACTCACTGGCCCTTATACTGAGAAAGTATTAAAAAATCGATTCTATTCATATATTGAATATTTGAGGAGAGATCAGAAATGATAAATATTATTACTAAAACTAATAAATAAGACATCTGTTAATTCAGATTAATTATCAAAATCATCAAACTGATGTTTTCTTGAGAGGGAAAATGGAGCAAATTGTTTAAAATTTGAAGCAATGAAAACAGTACTGTCATACTGACTTTATTTTATTCCTTTTGTCTTTTACTTAGAAACATGACTTAAAATGGCATCATCTTTAACAAAATGTCTCTAAATGAGGAAATGGATGATACTTAAATCACAACTGGGAATTATTTTTGGAATCCATTTGACCACAACATGTTCTAAGTATGTAGGCATGCATCTCAGTAGGAAATCTAGCAAATCAAGTATTTTCATAATTGAACAACAATATCCAAGAAGTATCTATCTTGTGGCTACAATCTGTTAGGCACAATTTTAGGTGCTAGGAATATAAGACGTGAAAAAAACAAAATCCCTGCTTTCATGAAACCAATATTCTATTGAGGAAATAAATAATGGAAAACATAAAATATAATTTCAAATTGCAATAAGTACTATGAGGAAGAATAAACCAGTGTGGAACGACAGACCTCAATAAAGAGATGGTGAACACCAGCCGTTTTAGCCAAGGGGATCATTTTAAAAGAGCCCAGATTCTCAAGTACAGAATATTACAGATGATGAAGATCTAAAAGGTCCATGAACTTCTGCAAGTAAAGATCAACATAAACTCACAGGGGTGGAGAGGTCCTCCTAACGCACCTAGTCTAACCTCTTCACATTAGATGACATTGAGAATGGGATTCCTGTTCATTTACCCGAGTTTACAAAAAGCTGGTCCTCTCATTTAGGTTTCCCAGTTCTCAGCCAAGTATTCTTGAGCAATCATTTGTTCACTCTGCATGACTAAAAGAATATGATTCAGCACCACATATCCACAGCACTTCTAATCTTATATTCTTCAGGTCTTTATTTCAACTTCTCAATCTTTCCCTGTTGCTTTATTTAAAATTGAACCCTCGCATGTCAGGAGATTATTCTCTGCAAGTTGCTTTTATTTTGGAACATTGTACAAGCAAGACACTGACTAACTTTTGCTCCAGATTATTTTTTCAAGGGTGCTCTTCAAAGATTAAGACTGTCACACCTCCAGAGCAAAGGTCGGGTTTGCTTAAAGCCTATAAGGATAGAGATAGTGTCCTCCTCGGGAGCAAAGGGCATTTGTTTAGGTCCCTAAGCTCAGAGTTCCTCCCCTGTAACATAACCCAAAACTAAACATAGACCAGTGCTAGAGGGACTCCCCTACTCTTTGTCACCTGGGTGAGTCAAGACTTAGCATGAATGCCTCTGCTTTCTGATGCCCAGAGCTCTCCAGGTGTTGTCCTGTTGGCTGGAAGGGCAGAAGCCCAGGTCTCAATGGCCCAAATCGTGATGTTATGAAGTCTGTCACTCGCAGGGGTGGCTGAAAAACCTTGACAAAATTCAAGGAACTGCTCCCCAAGGAAAGCAGTCCTAGTTACTCTGTGTGTGGATCACATGATTCAGTTCCTCTGAAAGTTGAGAAAAAAACCTGCTATGTCTTCTGGGCCCCCACCCTCCCACCACTACCCAAAAGGAGAACCAGGATCTTATTAGACTCTGGGTATTGGAGATAGTCTCACTGGGGCATTCTACTGAATGAGTTATTTATTTATTTTAATGTATTTAAAAATTACAGTTGACGTACAATCATATAGTAGTTTCAGGTATGCAATATAGCGATTAGGCTTTCATATACCATACTAAGTGATCACCACACTAAGTCTAGTTCCCACCTGGCACCATCCATACGGTATTTTGTCATGTGTCATGCACTCCCGTGTACAATGTTTTTGGCCCAAACATTTAGGGAAAGAAATCTTTTGTTTTGATTTTTCAATTCAAATTTTTATGTGTTTATATTTAGGTACTTGTTTTCTGCATTATAAAGAAATTTTAACATTTATTTTTTAACATGTTATGGTACAAGAAATTTTATGTAACAAACAATTACAAAACACAAAAACAAATACAAGGTAAAAGAAATTTTATGTATATCTTAAAAAAGCAAAAAAACCATAAAAACTCCCCAATTATCATATTTCAGGGTATTATTTTGCATACAGTTATTGTTATTGATTTCTAGAGTTACACTTGTAACTCATAAACATAAATAAAAGAATTAAAAACATTTATATAGATACAGAATTAGTACTACCCATGTATAATGTGCATCCTTATTTTTCCCTCACTTTTGAGCAAAAATATGCACATCATACATGACAAACTGTGGTAATTATTACAATATTATCGACTACATTCCCCATGCTGTACTCTACTGAATCTTTCACATGGGCTAACCCACAGGGCTGCGTCTCTTGAATGGGGTCCAGCCAACAGGCTGCTCTGGAAGCAGTGCAGCGAGCTAAAGCACACCCCCTGCTTTGGTAGCCCCAACTCCCAAACGTCCCCTTTAAGCCACACATTTCTGCGGCTGATGACTTTGCTGATTCGAGCCTGGCCAGAGGGAGGCAGCCTTTATCGGGAGGCCCTTGTGCTTTGGACCTATCTCCTTGGTGTGGCTGCCACAGACACCCCCTTCAAAGGGCAGCTTTTCACTTTCTGCTGGGATCTCATCAAAACCGAGTGCTGACCTATGGAAGCCTGTGACTCTGTAGCCTGATAGTTCCTTTTTATGGTGGGTCAACTTGGGTTTAATGACTAAACGGCTGGGAAGCGTTTAATAGGCTGCCGGGACCAGCACGGGGAGAACAGAACCGGAGGGGAGGCCACGGGGAATTAAGAAAAACACACAGACACACACACAGACATAACAGATGGCAAAACTGGGACCAGGTAGTTCCCTGTGCTCTGATGGAGACACAGAGACCCTTCAGGTCTGCAGCGATTTATTTTATATTCCAAGAACAACAGGGGTGTAACTTCTTAATTGTGAAACAGTGTTGCTGATCCCCATCCTTTTCGTCCTCTTTACGATTCCTCTGCCTCCACAGGCTAAATGCTGCTTCCCTCCTTCCCCTTAGCCAGCCAGAAACCACGTCCTGAGCAGTGTCCTTGTTCACCAGGTTCTGGGCAGCCCCGCAAGACCCCTGAACCTCAGATTCCAAGCACACAGGTAGCCTTGCTAAACCCATTTACTCAGTGGACCTGCTTCTGGCTCACACGCTGCCCACGATAGGCCTCACTTATCAAATGGAAATAGCATGTTCAAAAATGCATCTGTTTTGACCCCAGTGGCATCTTGACTTTATGTGAAAAAGTGGCGACTTTTTCTTTGGGAGGACCTTTGTCCTCCATTCCACCACCTGAAACAAAGCTGCTGGCTCAGTGGGACCCTGGGTTCATATAGGGCTTGGAAACGCCTCGGCTGGGGTCACTGATGATTTGGTGAAGCAGAAAACAGAGAGTACCTCCTGGGCTGCTGAGCAGAACCTAAAGTGGACATGGTCAGTCTTTTCAGTGAGCAGAGTTCGAGGTTGTTCTCACAGCTCTGGTCAATACCTTGATGAAGTTTTTTTTGTTTTGTTTTGTTTTTTTTAACCAACCCTTGGGTTGTTGTCACCGTCCTACATGTTTGGTCTGCTACTTGGAAAACTGGCTGATAAAATAAATATCTTTCCTAGGGGCCACAAACTCTGGAAACAAATCCTAATTGAATAGTCTGGGTCCCTGGTATAGATGACCACAGTAAGAATCCGTTCTCTGATGATACTAACTTGCTTCCCTCCCCACAAAATGCTAAGTTGTATCATCAGGGTGATCATAAATGACCTTCAAGGGTTTAAAGAAACACCACCAGTAGATTACATAGCTCTCAGATGACAGTGAAGATCTCTTTAAATGAGATTAATTTTTCTAGAGAGGTATCACAGAAGGATAACTGACTTATTTTGTGCACTCTGTGGGAAGTTATTCCTACTTTGGGAACCTCCCATTTAGAAAAGGTGGTATGAAATTGGTGCCTACCTTTAGCTAACATAATTAATGACACCACTTTGGCTCTAGAAGACATTCAGAATAGCCTAACCTCACTGGTCAGGGTGGTTATGCATGGTAGAATTGCCCTAGACTTTACCTTTGTAAGATGCCTTAGGAAAAATAGAGAGATCAACACAAAATTTTAGAAGAAAATGACCTGCCTTACTTGGGTAGACCCTGATGATTTATGGGATTTGTTCATATGGTTGGGTCTTGGGCACTGGGTGGCATTGTTGAGGTCAAGGTTGACCTCATCCTACTTCTTGCCATTCTGTTGATAGTAGCCTTAATAAAAAACTGGATGAGACAAACTGAACAGATTTGATAAAAGGAGGGATTGCTGTTACTGGAAGATAATTCTCCATGTGTCTCTCATGTTTCTGTACGTCCTGAAAATGAAACACTGATAACCTTTTATCCTGGACTGTAATTTTAAGGATGTTTGTATAGCTAACAGCCCTGGAGGATAAAAATAGTTTTGTCTCATACAGCAAAGGGAGGCACGATTACTTCCAATATAAAAAGAGTAATGTTCCCTCAGGATAACCATCAAGTATATTCCTGCTATTTATGAATCTTTTCTAGTTCTAATTGAATAAGACATCACTCTCATTATTTATCACAAACAAATAAAGAGCCTACTAATAATAGTTTTTTTCATCTTGTCATAAGCAAGTTGACTAGAATGGATGAAAAGAGAAAAAAGGCAATTTGTAAATGTAGTGACATGACAGAAACAAAACTAAAAGCACCTGCAAAATTCTAAGCAAATCAAAAACTATTTTTATTTGCTAATGAGAAAAAAGAAATTCAATAATTACATGATGTGATTAGTGGAATGATATTGCAATCTTAACATCATTAACAGAAATATCTAGCATTCATTCATTAAAATCCACGTCTTCTTATTCCTATGGGGCTGCAGGCAGCTCTGTGCTCAAGCCCGAACCCTGTCACCTCTCAAGGCTGTTCAGTATTGCAGGGCAGGTTTTCCTGTCCTTTTCTGGAAATCTGTAGAACTCTCCAAATCCCTGGAGTGACTGCCGAACCGAATGGTTCCCCTGCCCTCGTGGGATTCCCTGCCTGCTAGTAGATGTCTCGTCCTCTAAGACAAAAGCTGAACTGTAAAGCACATACTTCTGTAGAGCCTCACAAATACTCCTTCTCAGTGATTTTCACTTTTTCTCACTGTCTGAAAGTCAAGCAAATCTGTGACACCCGTGTCCTCCCATGGTCCCGCCCCTTTCAGTGATTTCTGGAAATAATTATATTTGCACTTCAGAGATGAAAGCCCGGTTAAATATGTGAGACACCAAGCAGATGTGGCAGAACAGATCGTGCTGGACACTGTCTCGTGTCACAGCCATGCAGCTGATGAGGAGCTGCCTGCAATGGTGTCGTTTCGGGACATGAGGAAAGGTGGTTGTTTGGAGGAAGAGCAGTAACATCACCCTTGTTGCATGATCTAATGACGAAACGTAGGATACATGCATCCAAACGATGTGGGGCTATTATTTTTTTTAATGTATATAATTATGGCACGAGCACAAAACAAAGCAAAATAGAAAACAGCAAGTGTATAGAAAACTCCCTTTTTTAATATCCATAATCATATGTGAAGCAATTATTTAATAAGAAACAATCATGCCATTAGTTTAATAAAGTCTGTTAGGTACCATACTGTGCACATGTACTTCTCAATATCAGATTATTTTATTTTTATTACTGAGCCTATGATATAGCTCTCTGTATATATTTTTTCGATATATATTTTTAAACTTGTTTTTTTAATTCTTTAAAGGAGATTTTTTTATTCTTTGAAGAATTCTACAATTTAGATAGCAATAACTACAACTAGATAGCACTTTACATGATTCAAATAATTGCATGCTTACTATATTCAAGATGATTTTAAAAAATATTTTTTTAAGTGTGATACAGAGTAAGGAAGCATTCCTTCATAGCAAACATCAAGCCTGCACTCTAATTCATCATTCATTTTGGCTGAAATGAAATGAAATGAATCGTTCATTTTCTCAAGGCTGCAAGGAAGAAGCAAGAAGCACACGCAGGTCTTGAACTCTATCCAGTATCTCCCTGTGTGGTTTGGGGATCTGGTGGCCACTGTTCTGGATGGCATCAAAACTGACGAAAATGGCCAATCCAGATTGCTGGAAGCTGGATGATGTTCAAGATGGGCCTTCAGATGTTTGATGGAAGGAGGATAAAACTCCATTTTGATGCAAAGTCAAGTTGAAAAAGAAAAAGGATCAAACGTGCGTGTGTGTGTGTGTGTGTGTGTGAGAACTGAAGAATGCAGGCGTTATTTTTCAGTACAGTGCATAGCAGGTTTTCATATATAATCTTGTTGCCAAGTAATACATTTTTGGAAATGCTTATTTCCTTTTGAATGCCATTTTCTTTAATGTATCCAACAACTTTGGGATGAGCAGATTTGATTTTCTCCATTCTCTAGGTGAGGCGCAGAGAGTCAAGTAGCTTTTCCTCGAGTCACCGAGCACAGGAGCGGCACGATCCACCTCGGAGCGGGCCGCTGAGCTCAGTCTGTCTTACTGTGTTCGTGTCAACACGGACAGGCATCCCTTCCCGTGCTTGGTAGTTACGCCCGAAACTTAGAAAAGGTTTATGTGTTAGTGACTTTTATTTTAAATGATTGATGCCGTGTGCCCACACATGTAATTTGCAGTTTATTTATTTATTTGTTTATTTTACCCGTGTGTGTGTGTGTGTATGTGTAATTTGCACTTTAAAAAGGACTGCCCTGGCCACAGGATTTGCAGGATTTGTCAGCATTTGAGGATTTGGTGATTGAGGACATTTCATGTTTTCTGGATGAATAATTTCACACTCACCCTCTTGCTCAGTTCTCTGTGCCAGAGGGGGCCTGCTTTGCCCCCCTGAACACATTCCGACCATCCTGGAGGCCCAGCTGGACGGACACCTACTACAAACTCACCTTCACACTTTTCAGGCAACACGTGGGTGCTCCACTTTCGATCTCATGTAAAATTTTGTTTTCACTGTCCTTCATTCAGTTTCTCCCTTATAATGGTTATTCATACCTTGTTTCCTTTACCTTTTGTGATTTTGTACATTATTATATGAGTATTCTCCTATAGAATTTATGGCCACTTTAATGGGTGATCAACACATATTAATTACCTACAGGTAGTAGACAGATCGTCATTAATGGACTTCAACAAATTAACAGGAAGATCAACCTTGTCCCCGCTCTTCCTATAAAAAACTCATGAGAAGATCAATCATTCATAACAAAAGTAATAGGTATATTATTTTGGGAATTAAAAAACATTTTTGGAAGTGTTTAATTACAGGATCAGCCTTTATCTTCCCTTAGCAAGTTGAAGTGACAATTAAGCTGGACTTCCCACGGAAGCTTCCATATTGCATAGTACGTTACATCTGCTCTGGAATATTTCTTAGCACTGAGACAGTTAACATATCCTACAAGTAAACAATTACGTTTTTAGTAAATGTTTTAATGTTCTGCTGTGATGAACACTGAGATCAGCTTTTTTCTTTGGCTTGTGGTTTGTCACCAGTTTGGAATATCCCTTTCTGGAATCCTAGACTCTTTCTCTGAAGATGAGGAAGCAAACCTATGGGGAGGTATACAAGAAGGGAGGGATAAACTTTAAAAATGCCAAGAAATGGGAATGATGAATTTCCATGACTCAATGTATCAGGAGCTATATAAAAACATTTTTAACTTTTCTTTCTAATTTCTTTCCTTGCTTTTTTCCTTCTGCTGTCTTTGTAGTCATCCCGTTTTTAAAATGTAAAGCAGTGTATCTAATGAAAGACCTAAGAAGTAGAACCTAGAGATGAGATTACTAGGTAAGACCTAGAACTTGGGGTGGAGTTTCCCACAGCTTCATTCTTTAAGTTCAAAATTAAACCCGAGATAATTGAAAAAAGTAACAAATTACATTTCTTAAGATTGACTACTAGAGGACATTTTCTGCATCAGATAAAATAGGGCCTCGATTACAACAATAATCACATTTTTGTACTCTTAAGTTTGTGGCTGCAATATAACCAGCTTCATATCTATCCTTTATTCATGGATCCTATCATCTTTTATTTTTTACAAAGATGGATGAGATAGAACTATGTTAGCTCACACACAGCAAATAAAAGCACAATGGAAAACCACTGAAACTAATTGTCCAAAATGACTTTTTTTTGACATAATGCATGTTACCTTCAAGTATAAAGCCACTTTTGGTCCCTAGAAGTTGTTAGGCTAGAAATATTCTTCCTTCTTTAAATTTATTTTTATCAATTTGGAAATTCCTCCAAACACTGAAGAAAAATTTTTTTTATAAAATAAGGATGCTATGATACTTTTTACAATAGATATATTAAAACAATATTGTACAAAATGGATTACACTGGTTAAAGAGTAAAGGGTTGAGAAAAAATTAGTCATTTTTACATTTCTCCATAAAAATTCGTGTTTCTGCTTACTGTGGTTTAATCTGTGAATTGCTGTCGTAGTTATCATGGTTAATCCTAGACATGATACCATCAAGGTATAAAACCCTTTTGGGTATAAAACCTAGTACTAAGAATGATAACAGCAGAAATAAGTGATTCGAGAGCTAAAAACTCATTTACGTGTATAATATATAATTATATTATACTTACACTATATATAAGTGTTAGTATAGTAGATTGTGTGTGTGTCTGTATACATATATATACATACATACATATATATATACACAAACACACACACACACACATATATATATATATATATATATATATATATATATATATATATATGAGCTGTTCAGAAAAATCCAGTCATAAATGCCTCTATTTTTCATTACTACATGGCTGGATACTTTCTGGACAGCCCCAAATACCTATATATAATATATATGTCATTATATTGATAATGGTAGTTATTTAGCTTATGGAAGATAGATTTTCAATAATGTTAAAACTGAATGTAAAGGTTATGAAATTAATTTGCAACTCTAATTGCTACATCAAATTTATTATTGGCACCAAAGTTTTACTTATCAAAGTAGAAAAACCTAATTTCAGTGGTACTTTGCAGAGAATAGTATACTAATATCCTTGCTAATAAATATCCAAAATAATATTCTTTTAAAATGGAAAGAATCAGCAGAGTAATATGATTGAAAACCACCTATGTAGATTTAGCTAAGTGATGATGAAAACTAAAATTCGTATCTTAATTCATAAAGTGAGCAAAAAACTTGTAAGAAAGCTACTTTTCTCCTTGATTGTTTAATCTAAGACAATATGGCTTCAAATTATATTATGTAAAAAGAAATTTATAATGGGAGACGCTAAAACTCTTGTTTTTAAACATATTTCAAACTCACATTCACAATTGCTTTAACGATGGCATTTATTATAAAAGCTGGATGTGAGTATTTCATTTTGCTTTTGTGCCAACTAAAAATATTTCTAGCTGCATCTGGAAGATGTAGGGAAGGTTCAGTCATTTGATTTATGAATCCTACAAGTGGAGTGTCTAGGGCAGGGGCTTTTAGTCCCTAGTAAAGTCTATGAATTCATAAACATCTTGCAAAATCCTATTCATATACACAGAAAGTGTATTTAATCAACATTGGTTTACAGGAAGTGGAGCAGAGCAAAAGCCATTATTGAATAATGAGGTCCCAAATACTCACAATTGGGCAATGTCTTGAAGTTGTGCTCTCCTTTCTGTATTTTCCTGTCTGAACTAACTCTCTCTCTCTCTCTCTCTCTCTCTCTCTCTCTCTCTCTAATTTGCCTTAAATTTTATCCATTAAGGCGAACATCTAAGTTTGCTGAAAAGTTTCTTGGGATGTGAAACCTCATGGTCCTAAGAACTGTTAAACAAATTCCAAAGCTTAACTCATCATGATTTTTGTGTTTTATGGAGGCCCATTTTTGCCTGGTGACAAGTGTCATTGCCATCAAATGCCTCAGATGTGCCTAAGTGTCAGCAGGTGCACATACACATTTGTGCAAGTTGGAAATGGTTCCACGGATAAGGGCACCTGTGTGGTTAGCTGGTGGCTGTTTAGTGGGATTGTTCTTGGGATAGATAACACAAAGTTGGATGGGATGGGCCAGCCAGGGTTGTAAGCAAGGGAATCATTTAGTGGCTGAGAATCAAATAAGGGCATTTGCCTGTGTGTGGAATCAGACCTAAGTCCTATATTTGGGTGGAGAACAGAAAAAAGATAGGAATAAGAATGGTTTGGTGGGAGTCAGCTCAACTGATTTCTAGACGATAGGTTAGGACTTCCGTGTCATTTCCTCTGCCCCCTTTCCTCTTTGCACCTTCCTTCCTGTCTCCATTCTCTATTCTGGATGAGTAGTCACAAGCACAGGTCCTTGGCTCCCAATCTGCATTAGTTAAAAATTTCACTGTCCTTAATTCATCTGTCTAGAACCTTTGGGGAGAGTGTGATGATAATGGGCCCAGAATCTGGAGGAAGCTGAATCAGGGTAGATGCATGGTTTGACCACTCGGTTTCTGTGAGACCTTGGACAAGATACCTAACCTCTCTGAACCCCACTTCCTCATCAGTAAATTGAGGATAATACTAATACCTATCCCCTGAGGGTCCCTAAGGGTGGCTAAACGGCACAAAACATATGGAGCATTTAAGTTAGTAGTCTGGCATGGAGGATGGGTCAATTCATGACCCTATTTCTCTTTCTCACTCTGAAGCTGACACACTCTTGCATCTCTCAAGTACCTTAGATCCTGTCCTCTTCCTCTGGCCCAGAAGCGATTCTCCTGAGTGAACTCAACTGCCTAGCACTTCCTTCTGCCTGTCCTGACGACGTCGCATCCTACATGACCTTCTGCCTCGTCTCGGTAACTGGCCTGCGTCCGAGTCCGCTATCTGGGTGGTGTGTGAACCCACTGGGAACGCTGGTGCCGACAGTGCTGGACATTTGGGGCAGTAGGGAAGAGAAAGAAGACGGTAAAACTGAAAATGCTGGCGTAAAGGAGAACAGACTTCGACGGGGGTGCGTTAGTCTGCTAGAGCTGCAGAACGACGTACCACAGAACGGGCGGCTTCAACAACGGAAATTTATTTCCTCAAGTCCTGGAGGCTAGAAGTTCAAGATCAAGCTTGGTCGGAGGCCTCTCTCCCTGGCTTACAAAGAGCTGTTTTTGTTTGTTTGTTTTTTCCGTGTCTTCACATGGCCTTCCTTCTATGTCTGTGTCCGCATCTCCTCTTCCTATAAGAACACCACTCATTACATTAGGGGCTACCTAACGATCTCATTTATCCTTAATTAGCTTAAAAGATCCCATCTCCAAATACAGTCACCTTCTGACTACTGTGGTTAGGACTTTAATGAGCATGTATATTTGGGGAGGATAAAATTCAGCCCAAAACGGGAGGCATAACCTGGGGGAAGGGAAGGAATCAGGGCCCCTTTGGAGAGGCAAAAGCCTCTAGATCAGTGGTTCTCAGCCTCCCTAGTACCACGACCCTTTAATACAGCTCCTCATGTGGTGGTGACACCCATAAAATTGTTTTTGTTGCTACTTCATAGCTGTAATGTTGCTACTGTTATGAATCATCATGTAAATATCTGATATGTGTTTTCCGATGGTCTTAGGCGACCTCTGTGAGAGGGTCGTTGGACCCCCAAAGGGGTCGTGACCCACAGGTTGAGAACCGCTGCCCTAGGGAAAGGCTGGTCAAACAACTTAACCTAAGGACAGTCTCTGCCGACGTCTCACCCAGGAGGGGTCAGAGGACGCAAGTCAGTGTAAAGCTGTGCAGCTTAAGAAACCGCCAAGGTGGGTTACAGGTGTGGAACAACTTAGACTCGTCTTGCCCACTCTCAGCCTCCTGCACGCAAGGTAGCTCCCCTCCATACCTCTCTGCAAATTTTTTCAACCCCCGCCCGACACAACCCATGCTGTTTTTGTCTCTCTTGTTCTCCTTTCCTGACCGATCCTACTGCCCTGTTTCTTCCTTGAGTAACTACCAGCCATTTCCAAAGAAAATCAGCGTGTTCTCTCTATCTTCCCCAGTTCTCTTTGGATGAACGTAATAAATGAGCCCAGGAGCTAAATATGCAAAGTATGTGGAGAAAGAGAGGAGACTTAAGATCTCCTGCCACCCCCCTCTCCCACTGCAAGGGGCAGAGCAGATGTCACCCGATATTACTGATAACCAACTGTTTCAACAACTGTTTGTGAATATTTGTACGTGATGCTGACTTGGTTGATAAATCTTCCCTTGGGAGAGTCTGTCTCTGGATATAATCAAACTTATAACTACTGTAAAAACCATTCCCATGTTCAAAGGAAAAACAGCTGTATTTACTCTTCATTTGACTTCTTAAAAGAGGAAAATCTTAACATTTAAGTGAAAACAATTTAAGGAGAAAAATAATACTTTGCTTTCTTTTAAAATTGTTATTAAAGACAAATTATTTTGCCACCAAATATAAACTGGGGACTTGGAAGAGAATTTTCCTTATCGTACTCTGGCCCCCTCCCCAACAAAAAATTAAGCCATCCAAATTCTAGGCTTCCAACAGCACCGAAAGGGGCTTCCATTGGCTATTTTTGCCTGAGTTACTGGGTAACTGTCCAATTTTTATATTGACACATCTCATATTCACTAAAAATATTTTCTGCTAAACCTTGTACTTTGAGGATATACTCTAGTTAATGCTAATTTTACTATCCAATAGAATTTTGGTTGAAAAAAAATGAACAAAATAAAAAAAAATCAAAGCCATTTTTGGGTAGTCAATGGAGAATTTTCTTACTGCTCATATTTTGATATTCTCTGAAAACATCCTGTTATGAGTATTTGGAGGTGATTAATACACCTTTTAGCATTTCTACAAAGTTATACATAGATTATGTTTTAAAGTAAACACATTTTTTGGTGGTTGCTCAAGATTGAAGAAAATAATATAATAGATACCTTAGCGAGCTATACAGAAACACATTTTATTTGATCTCACCTTATTTTATACATATTCAGAAACTATAACTAGTAGTGTTTTATAAGGAAATTTTTCTCTACCTCAGGAGACATTTAATATCCTTTAGTTTAATGATAGATGACTACATTTTTAATAGACCAATTTATTAAGACTATAATGATGTCCATTGAATACTAATTTTTATTAACATAGTAGTTGTTTAAAATATACCAAAAAGGTAATATCCTAGGTTTTGATAATGTACCAAATGACATTATTCTAGAATTTTAATGACATTGACATTGATTATGTTGTTTATATGAGCAATTTGTATGACATTGTTCTCCTTGACAAAGGCTATGTGAGACTGTCAACTTTAATTTGCTCTTTAAAATTATTATATCTAATTAAATTGAGCTATTAATACTTGAGTGGTTGACATAATATTGTGATTTCTCATATACTCTCTTTCTCACAACTCAACTTCTTTCATATACTTTTTAAATTTCTTTACAGGAAATTTAAAAAGATGATAAAGAGTGACTATATATTTAGAAAATGAAGGAAACAATCTGTAAGTTAAAGACATACTGTAACTTAAAAATGTTAAGAAGAGTCTTTTTGTTACACGTGTGTATCTCATTCTTGCTACAGTGTATAAAGAAGATATTACTCCAGATTTGAGATTATTTCTTGTTTCACTAGTCACTATTGACTCAGTCTTGTATTCTTTGTACATGTTTTGACTTGGGAATTTTTATTTATATAAACACACACTCATATAACCACCATCATAATAACCATTAGATGTAGCAACATGTCAACATAGGAACACATCTGTTTATATTTATAGAAAAAAAACCAACAAAATTATGTTTTTCTCACATATATAGGATGAGACATTTTCTCTTTTGGATTAGAACTTTTTTCTTTTTCAAGAACCATCAGCTTGCCTTCATTTAGTTTTAACCCTTAAGCTTTTTAAGGTGGAATCATGAAAAGGGCAGTGTATAGGGGAATGATTTTCCAACCCTTCTCTTGTAAACTCACATTTTAGGTTCTTCTTTGGAGTCAAACAGGCTCTTCATGTCGCTGTTTACAAGGTTATTTCTGCGTTGCAAGAGCTCTCTCTGTCCATGCTTTTCCCGGTGACCCTGGGCTGCCAGCTGGGAGAGGCAGGGCCTGCGAGCCCTCTGCTCTCTCTGCGGGGCACCGCAGCCGCGGACCGGGACTGCCCCCGCTCTGCCCAGCAGACACCTTCGTTACAACTTTTGTCCCACTAATCAATGCACTTTCTCCTAACAGGCGAAAGCTGTCGATTCTCGTGACATTATGTAAATTACTTTAAATCTTGAAGGTAATTTTAACTTCAAATTTTCCATTAGATACCTTGAGAACTAGCGTATACCCCTTTCTGTTTTGGGGAGACTGGTTCCTACACCCTTTTTATCCTTTTACTCTAGGGTAGGGGCAGTAAAAGCTACAAAGCGTGTTACTCGGGACTGGTCCCTCCGTGTGCGCGGTGACGGGCCAGCGGGGCCGCGCTGTCGTGGGCGGCGGACTCGGACGCTGGGTCCTTCCATGCCCACCTCTCCTCCCCCAGCTTATCGCTCGTTTTTATTCCTTTTCTTCTGCTTCGTTGGTATTCTGTGGCCTGCCGTGTAACTGGGTTCTTGCTGCCCCAGTCAGCTTGCCAAGCTTTTCCCAGTACTTTCTTCCATTTCTCAAAACCCTTCCACCCACCATTCCGTCTCTGTTCTTCTTCAAAACTCAGGTTCTTACAACCAATCTTATTTCTCTTATTTTCATATACTGAATTGGAGTTACTGGTTAAAAAAGGAAGTTAAATTCTCATGAGCTCCTTTCTTTTCATTTTTCCCCTTGCTCTGAGATCGCCCCCTCCCTGTCCCCCAAATATCTCAAGGTTCCATATATTATTTGGTCAAAAAACTACACAAGTGCCAGCGAACAGCTCTGCTGCTTGAGGTCCTTGTCAGACGCTGGGACTCCTAGTGTCCTTCCTGCATGTGGAAAATAGGACACTGAAGACGGATTGAAGATAATGAGATACAAATCTATAGCTGAAATACCCCCTCTGGATCCATGAGGTGAAAGTAATTCACTACACGTCGTTCATTGGACGAGCAACAGTCATGCAATTTCTACTTGCTGTGTAGCTTAGGACAACACAACAAACCAATTTTATTTAAAAAAAAAATTATAAGAATTTATTTGAGCCAAGCTGACAACACAGGCCAGGGGACAAGATCTCAAATGCTTCCCTAATTTTAAAACAAATTTTAACAAATTTTGAAATGTGAAGGTGCAAAATGATCTATAGATGGAGGCACACTTCTAGGTTGTACATGTGTGTGTGTGCGCGTGCGTGTGTGTGTGTGGGTATTGTCAAATACAATGCTGACCTGTGTGTGCACCTTATTATAAGGCCTTGCAAACCTTAAGATGCTTCGCAGAGTGAAGTCCCTCCCTGCAGGGCAGTCCTAGACAGGCCCAGAAATTGTGCCATCAGAATGCACTTTGACTGATTTTTAAGGAGGATCAAAAATCCTTTCATATAAAAAGAAGGAAAGCCTCCACCACATGGTAGTGGTCCTTTAAAGACCTCCCACGTGGCTACTCTGACTGACAGGTCTGACATCCCTCAGTATTCCCATAGCATTCTGGCTAATTACTTAGAAACAGATAAACCCACCCAAAGCCAACCAGTAAGTAGGAACGTATGTGGGGAGTGATCTCATCCTGGGTTTCTCAAGGAGACAACACAGACATGGGGAAAAAAAGGCAAAAATAGTATTTGATGGCTTTTATTCCAACCATCTTTCTTCCTGCCTCCCTGCCCCCCTGTTTTGATTTTTGGTATTTCACAGTAAGTGCACACTCTGTGAAAGATTTGTGCGTGTTCACTGTACTGGTGTTTGGTCTATGAAGCCACTGGCTTTATCAGAAACGAAAGCACCAAAACTTTAATAGGCATTATCTTCTAATGATATTTATACTAGTGGGAATGCCTCTGAAAAGTTAAGAAAAATCTTAATTGCACACAGTTGTTTGGGGAAAGATTTTCAGAAGGCCGTGGATGATGGATGTCAAGACTTTTTAACATGGAAGTTCAAAAAAATGATCAATCTTTCTCTTTTGTGTGTGTGCCTTAAGAAATTCTTTTCTATCTAAATGTGCCATACAGATATTTTATTTATATTACTTAAAATTGTGAGCTTTGCCTTTTCACATTGATGAATTCCTAATCTGGAATTTCTTTTAGTCTGTGGCATGAGATACTCTTATTTTTTTGGCCTGGAGAGAAAATTGTTCGTCAGCATCACTGCTCTAATGATTTGTTGTGATCAAGCTGTATGGCATAAACAGTGCGTCCGTGTACACACAGTTCTCTTTCTGAGCTCTCCAAGTTGTTATTTCCACCTGGATGCAGACAACCACAATTCATAATTTAGTACCACCACTGACTGGCGGTGTGGTCAGCTGGATTGTGGTAGTTTTTAGTGACGAACATTATGACTCAATTCTTCGGTATTGTGTCTACAGATTGAGCGTTGCTGGTGGAGCCAGTGGGGGCTGATGTGATGTCCTCTGTATTCTCCAGCAAAGATGTACCCTCTGAACCTTCGTCAGGGCCCTTTCTGACACTAACCCTTATGGCACTGCAAGCACAGCAGCTCTGTGTGGAAAGCCTCCCAGGATGGGGCTGTTGGTCCTCTGTCACCTCAGTTACAAAGGTACTGAATCATCCTCACATCTTCTTGCTTAAGTTTATATTTAATTTCCCCAGTTGTTTTCTGAATATTTCCTATAACAGTGTTTAGTTTTACGTTTTGATTATCTGTTGTGTGACTCTGACCTTAAAAATATAAAAATATCAGTCTCCCTTTTAGGGGGGGAGGTCAAAGTGAATTTGTGATATTCTTACCTGTCAGAAATCACATTTTAGACTCCATCTCTCATTTGAAGGCTGTGTCATCTGAAAACGGAAGAAACATGTACTTATGCTAGTGAAAACAAGTGCCGTCTCATTGAAACAACACCTCTCTATTCTATCAAACAAACAAAAAAATCTACACAACTGAGATGTAATTCTGCCATTTTAAACAATGCTTCAGAGTGATGAGTATTCTATGATTTATGATCATTTTACTTACTCAACATTTCATTAATTTTATATTATCATATTTCTACCAAAGTGTGCAAACTCTGGCTGCTTTTAAAGATTGCACAATAATAATTTTTTCCTGTCTTGTCGTGGAAAAGGCTCATTTACTAATTATATTTGCCAGTATCCACATGTATGCCAGAATATATATGAAATATCAGAAAATAGTAAGTATAGTTATTGTTATTTATATAATAAATATAGTCATAGTCTTTGGCTAATTTTGGTCTGGTTGCCTGATTAAGAACTTGAGATAATTACTTTCATTGTGGTGGTTTGGAAATGATTACTTCTGTCCTCTGAATATCAGTTTTCATATCTCTAGAATGGTGACCACAGGGACTCTGCAGGGTCCCTATGAGGATCAAATGAGTTAATATATAAAGAATTTGAAGTACCAGAATTGCCCTATTAATTGATGGTTAAAAATGGAAAACATTAGCAGTGGTATTATAATTTCTAATTTTGTTGTAATTATTATAGTTTGAATCATTTGTGTATTATATTCTTATATACCCCCACTAGATGTATATTTAATGAGAAATATTTATAAATGTCATATGTGCATTTCAGTATTTTAAATTATTAAACATTAGGAGTCCACTAGCTCTGTTAGTCACACTTTCTCCACCATGTATGTTATTTGAATGACTAATCATGATACTGACTTTTTGGGGAGAACAGGCAAATTGCCTTACAGAATGGCTGAATGTTTTCATAACTAAAATTGAAAATTTTCATGCAGTAGGTAAGCTTGGGGTGGGGTCCAAAGGGGAAGTTTGGAGAAAAAAATGAAGTCATGTTCAGTGTGCTCCTTCTGACTCCAGCCCATTTAATGACTTGAGTACAACTATATCCCACCAAAATATAATATTATATTAATTTCTGTAAGATATCCAGGAAGGAATTAATGTTTTCCTAAATAATAATTAAGGGGAGTTCCCTGGTGGTGCAGTGGCTTAAGGCTTCGGCGCTGTCAACGCTGCGGCCTGGGTTCGATTCCCAGCCAGGGACCTACCCACATACAAAAAAAAAAAAAAAAAAAAAAAAGCTAAATAGTAATTAAGGAGATAAGTTCACGGTTCATCCTCACTCATCACGAATGTTTTACAGCTAAAACAATAAAACGCTCGCTGAGAGTGAAGAAGGCATGTGTGAAGCTCTTTCTAAGAGTAAACTTCGTGCCCTGTGGATTCACACCTTCTCCTCTGAAATAGAACTTATGCATCATATTTTAACAGGGTGAAACTGTGTTAAGGTCAGAAAAGAGAAAGAAGATAACCTTGTTATACAAAGATACATGTGTCAGTGAGACTCCAAGGCAATCTTGAGGTTCTTCAGAGTTTCAAAGTTTTTTTTGTTTGTTTTGTTTTGTTTTTTTTTTTGTAAAAGTACAGGGGGAGCGTGGAAAGATAGAAATATTTCTGAAGCCATGGAATGATTCTAGGTCCTAGGCCTTGTAGAATTGGAATAATCTTAATTTAGCATGCAGCAACAGCTCTCCTGTCTTGGTCATTGTCTTTTTTTGCCAAAAAGAACACCCGTAGCTTTCTGCCCCTTCTACGTGGATCTTACATTTCTACTCCCTTATAAGGAAGGGTTTTCAAAAAGGAAGAATGGAGTGTAAAGAGAAGCAAGTAACTTAAGTAGCAGGAACAAAAATCTTCAAATAAGATTTTACTTTATAGTTCCCCACTCTGAAAGACAAACAGAAGAAACTTTGATAGGAAAGAATACATTTAAAGGTAAAATTGTGTGGCAAAAAAAGGCTTCGTGAATGTCAAAGACTGAACAAACTGAAAATAGTTATTATTTTCATAGATATAGTTGAGGGTGCAGCAAAAGAATAATTGTGGGAAACAAGGATAGAAGAACTATGAGCAATGTCTGAAGGAAAGAAATAGCTAGATGTCATGAAGGGGTGTGACTGGGTTAGTCTGTCCTATCAACCTGGGCAGATGATCTCATGATGACACCACAAAGGCAGTTGACCTCTCTTATGTCTCGTTTCTTTAGAACTGCCTTTTGGATAAGTCAGTCCTTAGTCCAATTAACCTGGTGGAGCTAATGCAGCCTGAGGAATGACATCTTTCTGTAACCATTATCAAAAAAAAAAAAGGAAAAAGGGGCCATGGCTAGAACACTTAGAATTTCATGGATTATCTAGAACAGCTACAGTATTACTCATAGATTCTTGCTATTAATTTAATTAAAAAGAGGTTCAATGAGGCAATGGTGCTACTAAAAATAGAAAAATGAAATAGTCTTAGCAGAGACATCAGAATAAAGCCTGAATTTGATCTAAGCTAAGCCAAAGACAAGGAGAAAGCTGCGCTGAGGAAAATATTAGATGAACTTCCTTTGTTTTGTGACATTTCCTTTCAACTTTTTATTAGTGTCATCTAGAAAGGAAGCTCAGGATATCAGACTTTTAGTCTGACACAAGGATCTGTTGGAAAAAAAAATAATAACAGCACCTTTCTTAGGGGAAGAACAGGGAGGAAAGCGCAACGAGAACTTTTGTAGCAGAAACAAAAATATCCAAATAAGATTTTACTTCAGTTTTCTCTACTCAGAAAGACAGGAAAAGGCAAACGTAAAGGTAAAATGGAATGGCAAAAATCAAGTCATCATAAATGCCATAGGCTGGGGGGTGAGAATATCTAGTTTACTGCAAACATATGGTTGGGAAAGGAGTGAAAGTTTGGGGAGGAAAAGAATCGAAGCGTTATGAGCAATATCTGAAGAAAAGAAATAGCTGCATGTCATTAGTTTTAATAAATGCTCAATGTCTTCAGGCCACATCAAATAATGTCTAACTATTAGTAGAAACATTGCAAATTAAAAAATAAGCTCTTCCTTCCAATTTAAACAGTTTCTTACTATAGCTGTGAGAAAACTTACCCTAACTTAGCTTTGCATATTATCAGTGAAGATATTTTTCTTTTCTTTTTTTTTTTTTTTGAAGATATTTTTCTTAAGAAGGCTTTTCAATGCTGACCTCCACAATAGCACATATTTTTTTTTAAAAAAAGAGAAAATTCATGTTGTTGTACATGTACAAACCACTTTCTAATGCTTTTTAACCTTATGCCATTTGGACTTGCCTCTCCACAGAGAGATATTTCAGTAAGTGGCCCATTACCATTGCATAAAGGAAGAGCCTCATTTTTTTCCATAACCACTGAAACCCTTATTAGACATCTCTGCAGTTTGTACTGATATATAATAACAACCATGGGGCTCTCCAAACCAGCGTCAGTTCTCAATCATCCAACCCCAGCTCGCAGCAGACATTGTTTACACAGCGGTAATCAACAGGGTAAATTTAGAATATCCTAGAATAAATTATGATAAATTCTCTGCTTTAGGATGATAACTTAATGGAGCAGACAGTGACTATCTTCTAAATAGAGAGTGAATTGATGAACCTTCTCTTCAGGGGACAAGTAAGATAGAACTCTTAGCTGTAAAATTCAAATTCGTTTATTTTCAACGAGTTTGCTCACATGTGTTCTTTTTTCAATACTGAGTTCACGTTTTAAAAGTTAAGAATACTTGCGGTCTTTTGTAGGTCAAGGCATAAACTGTTTACAGCAAGAGAGTCACAAGGTCTCGTGAGGAAGATGAGTCGGCTGGTGCTCATCCTCCCCCGGGGTGACCTGCTGATCTCCAGGAAGAATCCCGCAGGCTGGGCCAGCTACACAGTTCTTACAGTCTTTTCTCCTCTACAGCTAGGATGACTGGCTCATATCCCTTCAAATCTATCAGAGCGATTTTGTGTATCCTTCTTGGGATTTTATTTCCACATGTAGAACCGAGTCATCTGTACAGAATTCGCAGTTCACCTTTGACTTCCAAATCTGTGCCAGCAGCCCCGGGTGAACAGCATAGCTGCCACCAGACAGTTTGAGCTCATTTCCGTTTCCCTCCATCACTGACCCTTTTCAATTCCCATCACTCCAGTTTAACAATTTAATTTTTCACTCTAATGCCTTTATCTATTTGATCAGAGATTACATTTCCCAAAGTGTACATTTATTCCAGCTGAGGTTTTTTGTTTGTTTGTTTTTTGTTTTTTTAAGATTGAGATCAAGGAAGAATGCTTTTTTTATTTTCAGTTCCTAATACCCCAAATTCTGGTTGTTGGAACTGAAGTTGAAGGAAATAAAGTCAATACTAATTAAACACATATTCTGTGATAACACAGACGTTCATCCACTTTGGAAATTACTGCCCTTGCGGGAAGGAGCACCGTGAAGTGCAGGCATTTCTCTTTGCGAGTGGGGTAGCAGTTTAACAGAGTGATCAGACAATGTGATTCTGGACTAAGGTAAAACTGGGTTTTCATCTCTACTCCACCCCTATGTAGGCTTGGTTGACATCTCTACACTGTATCTATAGAATGGGATTAATAACACTGACCTTGAACAAATGCTTGAAATATGAATAAAAAAATAAATTAAGAATTTGGTAGTTCTGTTACAGTGGCCATCATCAAGACAAGAAATAACAATTGCTGGCTAGAATGTGCACTGTTGATGGGACTGTAAGCTGGTATAGCTGCTATGGAAAACCAGTATGGAGATGCCTCAAAAAAATAGTAGAACTACCATATGACCCAGCAATCCCATGTATGGGTGTGTATCCAAAGGAAACAAAAACACTATGTTGAAAAGATATCTGCAACCCCATGTTCACAGCATTATAACTTACAAGAGCTAAGACATGGAAACAATGTTATCTGTCCATCAATGTCTGAAAGGATAAAGAAATTGTGGTATATGTTAATGAAATGTTATTCACCCATAAAAAACAAGGAAATCATGTCATTTGCGACAACATAGGTGGAACTTGATGGCATTAGGCTAGATGAAATAAGTCAGATAGAGAAAGACAAATACTGTACGATCTCACTTACATATGGAATCTAAAAATAAACAAACAAAGGAAGAAACAAAAACAGAATTTAACTCATAGAAAAGAAGATCAGATTTGTGGCTACCAGAGGCAGAGGATGGGGGAATGGGAATTGGAAGAAGAAAGTCAAAAGTTACAAACTTCTAGTTATCAGATAAGTAAGTACCAGAGATGTAATGCACAGCGTGGTGACTACAGTCAGCACTGCTATGGGACACACAGGAAAGTTGTTAAAAGAGTAGATCCTAAGAGTTTTCATTCCATGAAAAAAAATTTCTCTTGCTTTTTATTTTTATTGTATTTTTATGAGATGATGGATGCTAACTAAACTCACTATAGTGATCATTTCACAATATATGTAAGTGAAACTATTATGCTGTACAACTTAAATTTATACACTGATCTATGTCAATTTTATTTCAATAAAACTGGAAAAAAATTTAAAAAAGGAATTTGGTGGTTAATGAGCACTCAGCAGGTACTAAATATAATGACTGCTTTTCTGTTTTCAATCCATAATGACCATGCTCCTCTAAGTTATCCATGGCCTTTTGAACTATTTCCAATAGCTGTGAGCTGGTTATAAGAAAAGTTTGATGTGTGGTAGGGGCAAATGTACAAGATGGCACATGTGAAAGTGCTTTGTAAACTATAAAGCACTATATAAATACTATTATAGTCATAAAAACATGTGCTCTCTTACCAAAAAAGTAATGGTAATGGCCCATCTCGAAGTGTACATGATGAAGTGTGGCACCAGTGTAGGTGATAGGAGGAAGGGCAATGTCAGAATGGAAGTGACAAAATGATCCTGGAAGAAAAATGAACTTTGGCCAATGCATCAGACTTGCTTTTGTTTGCAAATGACAGAAATCTGACTCACACCTACTCTCTTCTGCTCTGATTCACCAGAACTGGGTCAAATACTCACTCTTGGAATAGGTAGTGGAATCAGAACTACATAGATTGAGATTAGAAGAGCAATAAATTTTCAGCTATGGTGCTCTTCTTACTGGAAAGAAAAAAGGAGACAAATAGCAGCTCCAGCAAGGATTCCACAAGGAGGCTCCCATCTCATCGAAGTCCTTCATGTCCTTAATTAGTGGCTTAAACAGCAAAACATCTTCATGATTACAATCTTCTTCATCCTGTGAAACAGTATGGGCTTACTTTCAGATCTTTCTAGCTCATTTGCCACATTAATGATGTTTTTATTTATTGAAAAATTGATAATGAAGAAAATTTTTCTAGGCCCCCAAATCAGCATTCAAGAACTGCCTAAATGCATTAAGAAAATTGGCAAATTACATGTTGCTAATGAAGTGTACAGGAACTACATCTTACAATTACATGAAAAGATGCAATTTCTAAATGGTGAAAAATCTTATTGCTAAAATGGGCATTTCTTTCTTCAATACAATAGAAAATATGTTTCAACTTGTGGGTCAGAAAACTAGTTAAATACCAAGTATTTTATATAGAGAGCTTCAATCACAGTAAAAACTTGAAAAATATTAGTTGGCTCTTGTTTTGTTACTCAGTGATGTTACTTCATCAATTTTTAGGATCATTACCATGTGTGTAAAAATTGCACTCCTATCATTTACCTTGCTTTCCATATATCCCATATATATGGAATGATATATTTACAACTACATGTTCTCATTGAATTTCAACATAGTCCTTAAATTTACTTCACAGTTTTCTTACACTTTCACTGAGACTACTTTCAAAATTATGCACATTTGGTATTTACAACTTTTAAAAACATCAAAATACCATTTCCCTGATCTGAAAGCTATTTCCCTATGTTGGCAAACAAAACATGACCTGAGTTGAAATGTTTGACAAACAGCTACGGTGCTGTTTGCTGGGAAGGCTTTATCTTAGGAGGTGCAGGAGACCTACAACTGTGGGTCTTAATATTTTGGAGACTATAGAACCTTTGAGAATCTAATGAAAGCTATGAATCCTTTACCTTAGAAAGACCCACATGCACACACCCGCACAAATATATATACACAATGAATGCATTTTCTATATTTTATTTTATTTGTTTTCCTTTTGAGATTTTTTTATTCTTCAGTTACATTTTACATATAATATTATAACAATTTTAGGTGTACAGCAGTGATGAGTCATTTATATAACTTACTAAATCTTTATTCTGATACATCTGGTTCCCCTGTGACACCATACCTAGTTATTACAGTGTTGCTGACTATAGGCCCTATGCTGTATTTTACATCTCTGTGACTATGAATTTGTACCTCTTAATTTCTTTCCTTTTTTTACTCACTTCTCCTACCCTTCTCCCATCATTCCAACAAAGCTAGTACACATCTAATGCCACACAAAGTTACTGGAAACTTATTAACAATATTCCCATGTTATACTCTATATCTCTTTGATTATTGCCTTGTAACAATCAAAGTAAATGTCTCCATCCCTTTCCCTTATGTTGCTTACTCTCCCATCCCTCTTCCCATCTTAAAAAAGTCCCTCTAACATTCTTTGTAGTACTGGTTTGATGACGATGAACTCCTTCAGTTTTTTTGTATCTGAGAAGCTCTTTATGCCCCTCAATTTTGAATGCTAGCCTTGCTGGATACATTATTCTTGGTTGTAGATCCTTGGTTTTCATCACATTGAGTATTTTCTGCCAGTCCCTTCTGGTCTGCAAAATTTCTGGTGAGAAGTCAGCTGAGAGTAGAATGGGTGTCCCTTTATAAGTTATTACTTGCATTTTTCTTGCACGTATTTCTCTCTACTTTTAGAATTTTCTCCTTTTCTTTAACTTTTGCCATTTTAATTATGATGTGCCTCTGTGTGTTCCCATTTGGGATCATCTTGTTTGGGACTCTCTGTGTTTCCTGGGCTTGTATGTCTATATCCTTCATCACGGTAGAAAACTTTTCAGTCTTTATTTCTTCCAATAAGTTCTCAATCCTTTGCTTTTCCTTAGTATCTTCTGGTAGACCTATGATGCAAATGTTGTTATGCTTAATGTTTTCCCAGAGAAATCTCAAACTGTTCTCATTTTTTTTTGGATTCTTTTTTTCTATTTGTTGTTTTGATTGGGTGTTTTCTGCTGGCAGTTCTTGCAAATCACTGCTTTGTGCTTCTATTTCATCTAGTTTGGTGATTTTTATTCCATTCTTCATTTCAGTTAATGTTCTATTTATCTCTGCCTGGTCCTTTATAATGACTTGTATGTCTTCCTTTATACTTGCTATCTTTCTGCTGAAATTATCATTAAGTTCCCTGAGCATTTTTATAATTATGCCTTCCACCTCTATCTCTGATGGGTTGTTTGTTCCCATCTCTCTTACTTTGATTGTCTGTTGCTCAGATTTATTTTGAGCTTCCTTTCCCTGGTTTCTCATTCTGGCAGCCTCTCCATTTGTATTCTTCTCAACTCAACACTCACCACTGCAGTTTCTTTGGTGTTTGCTGATGATACGGGGCAGGCAGATGTCTGTGGGGAAGAGGTGTTCAGGCCTTTGTTTTCTTCCAGGGGCTGCAGGGCCATGCAAGTCTGTCTTGGTTTGCCTTGAGCAAAAGTCTCAGAGCTGGTCGTCGCCAACCTGGGGTCTCTGTACTTAAATAGTTTTCCAAGAAAGATTGCAATGCAGGTGGGGTTGGCTGCTCAACAGAGAAAGTGCCTCTGGTATTGGTGGAATGGGTGAGGTGGGGTCCCAGTGAGTCAGCAGGGTGGAGTGTGTAAAGCTCAATAGACCAATCAGGTTCAGATTTGGCCGTGTAGGGGTGGGCACAACACAGGAAAGATGGCGCCCATCAGAGGACTGCATGGGAGGAGGGCACATCCAGGAAATATGGCAACTGTTCTCCAGCTCTCTCTCCAAAGCCACACACTGCAGTCTGCCCCCTGTATGTCTCTAATGACCCCTGATCCACTGTCCCTGTGCCAGAACCCAGGTGAGTACCTGCAAATGATTGAGTCTACATGGGCACTTTAAGAGGGCATCCGAGTTTCCCAGAACCTTCCACCACAAGAATGGTCAGAGTCCCCACTGTCTTTCACAGTCAGATGTTGTGGGGCTCCTCTTCCCAGTACCAGTGCTCCGTGCTGGGGAGCCTGGTATGGGGCTGGGGTCCCATGCTTCTCTGGGGGGAACCTCTGTGACTGAGACATCCCTCCTCGTTCTCTACTGCCACTGGAGGTTTGGCTCTTTTTGTGTCTGTGCCGCTCTTACCAGTCTTGCTGTGGCCTCTTCTTTATATCCTTAGTTATAAAGCTTCTGTTCAGCTAGATTCAGATGGCTCTCCACATTGGCTGTTTACTAATTTAGTTGTAATTTTAATGTGTTTGTGGAATGAAGCAGGTACGGTGTTTAACTACTCTGCCATCTTGGATCTCCTATTTTCTCCTCATTTTAAATTAGGTATATTATGAAGACACAGCATGGCCAGTTTATTTCTATCACGAGAAAGGTCTGGATATTATGAAGCTTGGGCATGGACATCCCCACCTGATTCTAAACCTGCTCTGATTTTCCACCCTTTTCTACTAGTAGGGTAACCACAGTTATAAGAAACAGGTGCTTTCCCATGGCCACCGTTATGCCCCATTTTGAAATATTTGGCCTAGAAGTTTTCCCATTATGGGTTTTCAAGATTGAAAATACTGACTTTGAAAGAAATGATGACAGAAAAATATTTTTCTTTCTGTATGGTTTGAAAGATTGGGGACATATAAGTGGTATTCAGGAGTCAGTGATTGCATGGGTATGTGTGTTAGGAGGGTTAGCAACAGATTACGAAAAATCGGAAAAGGGTTGTTTTGTTACTAAATAAAACTGAGAAAACAAAACTTTTAAATACGAAATTAATTACCAGGAAATCCTAGCTGCAGTATCGTATTCAGGCCTCTCAAGTTCTATCTGGTAGCATTTTCTTTTCTCCTTTTTGCACAAAGAATTAGCATTTGTTCAATTTCCTTCCTCTTTCGGTAAAATGTTTTTTCATTCTCTGCTCCTATATTCACACGCCCACGTTTGTTTAGAAAATCATAACATTTATCTTATTATCGTGTTTTAAGCAGTACATTGGTAATAGCAGCATTCATGGCCAAAGGGGTGATGGCTCAGTCCTCGTGTTGTGACTAATTGCTAATTGGTAAGCTCATAAGCCCCTGAAGACCATGCCCTCCCTGTGAAAATATGATATGATAAACTATATGGCTATAATCGTGAGTTAGTCTCAAGCAAGTAAATCACCTATTTTACTTTTTTTTTTTTTTTTTTTGCTTTTTGGTATGTGGGTAGCTCCCTGACTGGGAATCGAACCCAGGCCACAGCACTGACAGTGCCAGCGTCGAAGCCTTAAGCCACTACACCATCAGGGAACTCCCTATTTTACATTTTTTAAGCCTCAGATTCTTGTGTGGTGCAATTTAGAAAGTAAAATTATTACTTGAAAATAATTCAAGAATACACATATATGTATACATCCTAAACTTTATTTTTACTATTTTTTCCTTATTCTGTAGTACTCTTTTCACTAAGGGAAAACATAAATGGAGTAACCACGTACGTGAGGCAGAACTTTACAAGCAGATAAGTCTTTCACTGCTGAAACCCCGCCAAAGCCCAGCTGCGCAGTTTATGTTCTAAGAAGGAGTGGTTATCACTTGAATATACCACTCTGGTTTGCCACTTACCAGATAAAGTTAATGGCTGAAAAATTCAAGTTGACTTTAAAACAAAACCTTTAATACTAAAACCTGGTCTTTATCAGGCCATTAGAGCAAAAATAACATCTCTGTGCCAACGACTGATGTCTATTCATAAAAGCAAGGAGTTGTACTTTGACAATCATATCGCAGACCAATAAAACCCCAATTTAAACCACTCCTCAGACAACGTAATCTACGTTGCTGATGAAAAATATGTGACTATTTAAATGTGTATTGGATTGGATTATTAGATTAGAGGGATGTTGGGGTGGATCTCTGGTAACTTTTCACGAGAATGTTTTCATTGCACTGTTGAAGCTATTTAAATCTGTTCCTTTGGTTTCTTATTTCAGTGAACTGCTGGATATTTAAGGGAGAACACTGAAGTAGTTTCCACAGGGATCCAAAAAACTACTCAATTTCTAAAACTAGAATTTAATTATTAAATGGAAAAAGCCTTGAGCACAAAAATGTGTTATCTAAATTAGATATTTTTATATGAAATAAATTTAAAATGTGAAAAAAATAGTGGTAGTAATATTTTAAGTAGGTAGTGAAGGAATAAGTTTGACAGGTATTAATTTTTGTTTTATCAGGGATTATACCCTTTAAATGTTTATACTGATCCAAAATAATGATAAATCAGTTTTGAATGCAAATGCATGTCACTATATATACACAAATCATTATTTCCTTAAGTATTACTCTTTAATATGTGAACTTTTAAACTTTTTTTTATATAGGCCAGGTCATATGTAATAAGTATGTATTGACTTAAAAAAAAAAAGAGACTAAAAAATTCTTTGATTGAAAAAATGTTACTACCTTTTCCCTTTAGAAAAGTCTGTTCCTGTCACCATAATTTTCACAGGACCATTATAAAGTTAGACACTAGGTGGCAATACAAACCCCCCAAACTGGGTGCATTGTTGCCTTTGTCGATTACCTTAATTTTGAAATCCAGTCTATCTCAGATTGATTTCAAGTTCTCATATAAAAATTAGAAACAGAAAAGCAGGAATATTTCTATTACTTATCTATCACCATAATAGTCCTTTCCTTTTGATGAAGAATTATAATTCATGTGAACCGAATTATTTCTTACGTATATGACCCAGGATTTGGAAAATAACTTGAGTACATTTATCAATATAGTTGTCACATATTTGGCTACGAGAAAGCACTGACGATGGCACATTTGTTCACAAATGCTAAAACTGTACTAACATTTTATTGTACCAAGATATGTGCTTACAAGCACACATCCGTGTATGAGACACAAAATTCACTTGGAAAATATCTTGCTATTAATCATTTGGACACGTTCTTAGCACTGCATTTCTAATAAAGTGAAGATTTTCTCCCAAAGGAAATAATGAGTGGTAAGCTTATTGCCAGTAAAGATGCGCTTCTCTTAAAATATGTTAACTGTGAGGAAGAGAAGTATTCCGAAAAGAAACTTAAGTTTAATATGATAGTATTCAGCAGTAACAGTCATAAAACTGTTCTAAGAATATGTTCAAATTCTTGTGTAAAATAACATTGGGGATTTCAGTGAAAAGAGTCTCCTGTTTGAGTAGTGAGGTATCAATTAAAATAAATATTTGTTTTGTTGCCTAGCTCTACTGTATTTTATCAGCACGTTTACTTTGTCCTGCACTCACTGGGCTAACTACCAATCCAATTTGGGGTTCAGTTCAACATGCAGAACTTAATGTATGGGGTTGGCAATGTTTAAACACCTGGTTACTTTTAAATTTGCTTCTCTTACTCTTTGCCTCACAGCAGTGGAGATGAGCAGAATTTGGAAGGAATTTTTTTAGGGAACTGATTACAGAATGTTTTTCATTTTTAGTTAGCTACAAGACCAGGTTCTTAAGGTTGATTTCATGATTATTTGCTGTCAATATTAATTGATAATACTCTAGAGAATAATTTTGAAAAAATACATTATCACTTTATCAAATTAAAAAATCATTCTAGATTTAAAACGAGTACAGATAAGGTAACTAAATGCTATGTGTCATTCTTGATTGAATCCTGGATCAAAATGAATAAATAAATAAATCACTGAAGACTATATATTAGATAATAAATTTCTTGGGTGCATTATATTATAGTTTCGTAGGAGAATGTCTTTGTTCTTAGGTGATATATGCTGAAATATTTAAGGTTGAAGTTATGGTGAACATAACTAACTTTCAAATAGATTAACACGGAAAAGGATATATGAGGGCTGTCTGGAATAAATCTATCCATAAATACCTCTATTTTTCAACATGGCTGGATATTTTCCAGACAGCCCTTTTATGTATATGTGTGTGTGTGTGTGTATATGTGTGTGTGTGTGTGTATACACACACACACACACACAGAGAGAGAGAGAGAGAGAGAGAGAGAGAGAGATACAATATTAGAAAAGTATATATCTAAGATATGCTGGTGTTCATGCCATTCTTTTAACTATGTCTGTAAGTTTGATACTTCTTAAAATAAAAAGTTGGAAAAAATTAATAACAACCTCTGAAAATACACAACAGAAAATAAATAATATTATTATTCTTTTCCTTTGTATTTGCCCAGACTAATATGCCATTTTCTCTAGATGAAGTGTAATGCAGACATTTCACGGTTAATGTTTACTTGATTTCTTTTTGTAACTGACAAAAAATGTTGTCTTATGGATAAGAGAGGAATGATACTTGCTTCTTTCATAGATGGTAGGAATAAACATAAACGCTCCCTCTCACATAGTTTTTTAAGAAAATTTACCCTCTTTACTATGCCCCCAAATGCCCCAGGCTGAATGCTAAGCTTTCGTTACACAATATGCCATCAGAGGGTGAGTCATTCCTGCTGCTAATCGAAACAGTGGGTCTAAAAAAGAATTTTCTAATCCAAACCAGAGCCTCAGCCTCCTAAGTGATGTAGTCTTTACAGTGTTATCAGTCCAAAAAAATGTCCTCACTGAATGTATGTTTATAATAATCTTAATGTCACTAAACAATGTGAATGAAAAAGAATTTGGAAATATGAAATAGGGAATATTGAGGACTGTATTTTGCTATTGAAAATTTAAACTGGCTTTGGGAGATCATGTAAATGAAGATAGTTGTTAACATGCTACATTTTTATAATACACTTAATAAATGTTGGAAAAATAGCAAATCAATGTTTGTTTATACATACTCTGTCCGGTTCAAAAAAGTGCTTGAAGCAAACCCCTAGTAAAGGAGAATATTTAAGATATGAATGGTTTGAAAAAGGAAATTCTATCCATTTGTTACATTAGCACATATTGGGGCAAAAAAGAAAAATCTAAGTCCATGTTTCAGGCTTTTAACAAATGAATAGAAATTCAGTTTCATTACTTGCATGTCTTCTGAATGTACTAATAGAAATAAATATGTATTTTAAGCTTCATTTGTTGAAATGGTAAGATTTGCAGTTTATACATAAAAGTAGTTAACATGTTTTATTTTCACTACACATTTGCTTAGCATATACCCACAAACGTAGCAATGTTTTAATTAACTGGGCTTGCAAACCATCTATAGAGCCATTTAGAGAATAGGAGACTTTATCTCAGATAAATACCCATTTTTTCCAGAATGAACTTTCCAAGCTTCCTTTCTCAAATCCTGGTGATCCTGCGGGTAATTTTTTGCATGACACTGCTATGTTTTGTTAGGTTTCTTAAAAATGGAAGATAGCCCCACTGTTTGAAGGCACTGCTGCATCGTTAGGTTTCTGGCGGCTCCAAATCGCTTTCTGAAGGTGGGCAGGGCGTGCCTACTCACCGCAGCTGGGCCTACCTGAGGAAAACACTTACACTTAACATACATTGATGTTACATATCAGATACACAGGTTATCATGTTACATAGGACACAAGTGACAGGTTAAAAAGGAGAGAACAAAACTTCAGGATACAACTTTAAATAATTTTAAGAACATGCTTTCAATCATATTTAAAAGCTGTCATAAAAGGAATTTAGTAAAAAAACACACAAAACTTCAGCATTTTACAAACCACAATGTATATCTAACACAATGTATATATAATGCTTATTTGTTTACGACAGTTCCACAATTCATGAGAGAGGGTGAGAAAAGGGAAAAAATATCGTATTACCTTTAAGGAAGGGGGGAAAGCCCTGTTCTATAGTTAGCTGTTTATTAAGCAAAGAGAGGCTATAATTTATACCTCCCCAATGAAAAGACAGAATTTTTAAGGGAGAGCAGCTTAAATTTTTTCTCTTTTCCTTAAACCAACTTATGGAAACGACACGTTGGAGGAAGTGCAAGGTATGCTTTTTGCCGGCTTTAGGCCGGCTCTGCCGCCTTCGGGGGTCAAAGACCACCCCCAACGCCCATCATTTCCACGGTCCAGTCACTCGCTGCTTCCTGCCAGGTTCTCTGCAAAACCAACAGTAAGGACAAGGGTCGCCCCTTACCCAAGCCACGTGCACAAGATGGGCAGCATGTTGGCCTTCTCTCGGGGTCCTCTGCACCCCGGGCTGAGCCACTTGGTCTTCAGAGACTTGGTGCAGAAGGCGGTCGATTTTTGTTGAGTCAGAAGAGCCAGACGGAGCTCGGCCCTCAGTTTTGATCACTGAATTTACTTTCCGAACCCCAGAACCCAGGTCCATAGACAGCGCGCAGCGGGCCGGGAGAGGCCGCATCCCGCGGGAGGCCGTCCTTTCCTACTCTGCCTAGCCGGGCCCGGGGTCTGCAGACGGCCCACCCGCTTCCTCCCCACGCGCTCCAGTTGCCCTCCTCACACAGCAGACGCAAACTTTCGTACAACAGCGAAAGGAGACAAAGACTTTGAAAAGAGTTTGACTTGCTTATTAAAAATCTAGACTCTTTCCATACTTGCATTTGGAGCGGCTTACCAGGCTGGAAGATAGTGATTGCAGAGGAGAAACTGGAGGGCACCCTCGGGAGCACTGAAGCCAGGGCTGCAGTTTTGAGGAGGGTGGTCTGGGTGTGGCTGGGCCCTCCAGCTAGCATTTCATTGTCCCATGTGGGCACTCACCTAGTTTCCAGGCTTGTCCCTTCTCATGGTCAACACGGCTTGTGCATTTTCGTGTGCACGTGTAGACACCACTCTGGGCACACGTTCTGTAAAGCAGCAGTCTGCCCTCTCCTTCGTCCCCTACACTACCGGAGACTTTCCGTAGGAAATGCCTCCTGTGGACCCCTCCCCAGAGAAAAAAATATTTTGATAATCACATCCATTTCTCTTAGGGCCATGGTGCCATATAAAGGAAAGGAGTGATCTCAAAGGCAGAAGAAGTTTAAGACATCATGATATCAGGGGTGATCATTATTTTTCAGCCAAGCAGAAATCCCCATCTTTTCAGTTGAAATTCACAAAAATAGCTTTCTGTCAAGCGCTTCTCACTTTTCAATTTTGACCAAGGAAAGTACAAATCATTAACTAGTCAAAGATCACTGGATCTTTGTGTTTCAAGTGATTAACTATTCTTTGATTAGGGATTCCTCTTCTGTCATTGTTATTAATTTGACAGTAAGATTTTTTTTAAAGAACACATCTTTAAATTAATACTATCCTCAAGCTAGTGCTTCTCCAACTCCTTGAGGTGAAGAACTACCCCCAAATTGTGATGCTCTTTATACAACACCAGAAAATACTACATCATGCAAAGTAAGAATTTTTTTTCCTAGCAGAAAATCTGACTGCATATGAAGTGTAGAATTATGCCCTGACTTATGACTCTATTGAAACAAATATTCTTATGCTAAGCTTTTTGTTCTGGAGATATATACGTGTGTGTGTGTGTGTGTGTGTGTGTGTGTGTGTGTATATATATATATATATATATATATATATATATATATATATATATAGTTTGTTCATCCTTTGCCTGCAGTTGCTAGCAGGCTTGTTGCATGTTTTAAAGTTTAAGAAAAGTAATTTATGTGAATAAGATTTGAAATTGAAAGCATATTATCCATGAACAACACATTTTTCTTGAGAAATAGAAAAAGACTGCTGGTATTTTCTCAGCAGGGAACCTGTGTCACCCTTGGGATGCGGTGTCCTGCAGTGCCTTTCCTAAGAATCTCACCCAGATGGCTTTAGACTGGAAAAGAAGCAGATGTGAGTACCGCGGAGGTGACAGCCCTCACTACTTCTGAATGTTCCTTGATCCTTGGTTTTCTTCACATTATTTCGAAGATACGTTTCAAAAGATCAGTAGTTCCTTTCCTGTCACCCTTCTTATTATCTTCTTTATTACTTTAAATATTTTTTATTTTGGTTTAGGTTTTACTCTGATGCCTCACATTGAAGAAACGGAAAATCCTATTTGGAGAAGATAAAAAATGAGGTAAAATGAACAGCACTGTGCCTCAGATATGTATTAAGAATTTTTATTATTATTATATATGTTACTTTTAATTCCATTCCCTCTTCTTCCATGTATTTATTTTACATTTCTTTTTGTATAATTGTTCTTTTCTCAGTATCAGTCCAGGATCCCACACTCGCCCTGCTCAAATGTTACCAGTTATAGAACCAGTGCCGTCAAAGAAACTGCCGTGTAGAACATTCAGGAATCTAATTCTCTGACCTTAGGTCCCTATGCCTCTACTCCATCGCGATGATCAATTTTTTATCTTTTGAAAGAGGAGGAAAAGGAATGTTGTAGTAAAACTGAATTAAAAGCTCAATATTTTCAGTGAATAGCCAGGCTTAACGTCTAGCCTTCACTTTTCACTCAGGAAATATTGAGTGCATTGAGGGACCAGTTTAGGCTTCAAACAAAACGCAGCAAGTCCACGGTGCCTATTTGTAGACATTCCAGTGAAAGCAGTGGCTGGGCTGTCGCCAGCGTAAGGAGCACTGATCAAAAAGAATTCAAGAAGGTTTAAAGAACGAGCTCTGCTTTAAAAGACAATAAAAATAGGAGAGATGGAGGTTGCAGGGTAAAGGAAGAAACAACCAAGGAAAGAAAAGATTTCCATTTCTATGCCTTTTAATGCTTTGCCTTATTAATCATTATATCATTATTTGAAAGTGAGAGAAAGCTATCACTTGGATTTTTGCCATATTTTCCCTTTAATGTTATGAGGAAATTTCTGTAGTTCCATATTGGAAACATTTATCATTAAAAAATATCCAACATGTAAATTTAAGTGAGAATACACTTAAGTAAAAAAGTGAAGTGATGTCTAACGCGTATTGTGGTTGAACACAGATTTACCTCTCACGTGCTTATCATACTACCTTTTGGGGGGTTCGTACACTCTATCTTTTTTACAGTGTCTTTTGATGTTCTGAAGACTCTTCTCTTCAAGCGCACTGTTCTAGTTCACCCTGTAACAAACTGAAAATGTTTAGTTAAAATCCGTTGTTACACAAAAATTACTTTCATAGCCTTTACATTTTAATTTTGTCCCTAGAGAGCGAGAAAAACAAATTATTGTTCATCTTTATGGTGAAAATAGCTGGGCTTTGTTTGTCTTTGTATCCTCCCCAGAGAGTTCCTTCTCTATAATGGAACATTTGCATATGTTTGGGGTTCAGAGACTGCCAGCAGTAACTGGGGTATCCTTACCATCCTCAGTAACCAGCACGCAGGATGGAGCTCATCACCATAATATGCAACTTGAGAGATGCTTTTGCAAAACAAATGCAATGAATGATCTAGTATTTGTTGTTTTGTGGGCATGGAGAAATTTGCACCAGTTGTGTGTCTGTTCTGGTGTTTGAGGAGTAAGCCTACTAGGTGGTCCTTTCCACCTCTAAGATTTTAAGTTTTACCATTGGCTGAAGTATCAAGAGAGTTGAAAAACAAGCAAGTTCTACAATACGAAAGTTTAACATCTTTAAAAAAGGGGTGGGGGTAAAGTTAAATGATTTCCCAAAAAAGAAACTCTTAGCAGGGATGATGATGGGGATTTATGTTGACCTAAGTCTGCTGTAAAATTAAAACTAAAAAATTTAAAGAAAATTCTGTGCCAAGAAAGCATGACATGTCATTCAGGTTAGGACTTTGTCTTCATGGCTGCAGTTTACAGCTGCATTTATGACCAAATAAAGCAGATGGTGCCTCTGTTTATTATCAGAGACAATAAAATAAGTTAAAAATATATGATTTAAGTGTTAATGAAAAAGCATCCTCATGCAATAGAGAAAGAATGGCCCAGAAAAGGAAGGCAGTGTTTATGTGGTCACTAAAGTTAGGAACAAGCTTGTTGGAGTTTTTAATCCAGTGAAATTTCCAGATATTACTTTGAACCCATGAACCTGAATTTTGATCTGAGCAGAGCATACTTATTTGAGTTTTGCCTAAAATTCATGTTCCAGTAGACTAAGCTAACATACAGTGTTACAGTGTTAACATACATAGCTCAAATAATGAGAAATTTTACTCAGTCTTTACAAACACAGGGTGAGAGGCAGTTAGCTAATAATTTACTGTCTTTACAAGAAAGTAATAATATTTCACCTCCTTTCCTGTGAAACCTTTATCAATCGAGGCTCATTTCCCAGAGATAGTAAACCATTGATAAGCTCTCAGGTGAATGTTTGGAAAATTTGCATGGAAGATTTCTGGTGCATGCGATGGTTTCAGTCATTTCCCCAATTATCGCTAGTATTTTTTTTCTTTTAGGTTTAGAACATCGGCATTTATAGCATGCTTTTGTAATATAACTGCTTCTGAAATAGCACATTATCAGCATATGTGACATCCTAATATATGTTAAATTAATCATCCTAAGTGGCGATATTTGTCAACTTGAAATATGGATTTTATTTCTGCCTTAAAAGATAGGTTAACTAGTGTGAGAATATCAGAACATTATGGGAACCACTTTCTGAGAAGCAATGCAGATGGATGAGGGCAATCTGTTTTTGATATTTGTCTCTGGGGCTTTCCCTAAAATGTGATTAGGCAAAGAGCTCTGTGGATGGGTGGCATAAACTTATTTATTTTAATTAACATGTAAAATGACAACCAGTAACATAAATGATAGGAGGCAAATGGTTAAATAACAAGTCCTCATTATTGCCAATATTTTCACGTCTAAGCCTTCAGATGAGAGTATAAATGAATAAATAAAACCTGCCAAATCCTAGTCATTTCAGAAAATAAATGCCACATTGAATTGAATCCATAATTATCCAATAACTGTGCAAGAGAGGAATAATCCATTGATAGTATTTTAATGTCTTAATCAGTGAAAAATGTGTACCACTTATTGCTTTGTTTTGTAACTTAAAAATGAAAAAAAATCCACGGGGAGACTCTTTAAAGGAAAATGCTAAAAATATTCCTTAAAAACACAGGGTGAAAGCTAACATTTCAGATTTAAAAGAAATTTACATTTGGCAAGAACCTTACTCTCGTGATGTGTTAGTTATGTTTAACTCTAGTATTAAATATATATTTAATTTCTTTCTTTTTTCTTTTTTAACAAATGACTAAACTTGAACCCTGCATTTCTTCGGCAAAGACATCATCTTTTATGACACTTTTCTACACAAACATACTCCTACCGAGGTCATCACTCACCTTCTTAAACACCGGGGGAGCACTAGCCAACGTTTTAATTTACGGAGCAAATTTATACACAGGACTCAAAGATACGGTGCTCCTACGGAAGGCTGTCACCGAACCACAGAAACAGATGGAGCGGCTCAAGGCAGCTGGGGAAGGCCTTTCTACTTTGTCCGTGCATTTGCACTCGCATTCTTACTCCCTCTTAACCTCTTTTCTCTCTGTAAGGGTTGTAACCAGTGCTGGCACCCTCCTTGAAAAAGCCTGAGGAGCTGTGGATTGAAATAGAAAGTGCTAGAATAGTGGGTCCTTGCTGTATATGAAGCAGAAAGGGGAAACATACATAAGGATTATGAACAAATGCATTGATTTTAATTGGTAGGCTCCACCGAGAGTCTATTCGGGGCCACATCCACATGTAAGACGCTCTGAAATTGGGAAGAAGACAACGTTCACCGCTACTGGTTTTTAAATTTCCAGATGAATGTTAGAACCAAAAAACTACATGTAGCATAAAGTTACAATATCCTTAAGTTGAGGAAATTTAAAAACCAGTAGTGGTAAATGGTGTCTTCTTTCTCCAGAAATAGCTTTGATCCTTTTTTCTATTTTTCTCCGCCCCCTCTCCCTTCCTCAGTAGAGTAAGAAATCTTTTCTTTCTTTCTTTCTTTTCTTTTTTTTTTTTTTTTTTTAATGTGGGTAGTTCCCGAGCTGGGAATCGAACCCAGGCCGCAGCGTTGACAGCACCGAGGCCTTAGCCAGTACACCACCGGGGGACTCCCAAGAGCTCTTTTCTAAAGGACACTTGAGATTGGTGCCCGTGTGCGAGTGCGGCCCATGCACGCACACACACGGGTGCTCCTTATTCTCAGCGTCTGATTGCTGGACTCCGTACTAGTGTCCCTTCCACAGACAGTCCTCGGTCTTGCTCTGAGTTTCTCTTTATTCATTCCTTCATCAAATATTCACTAAATAAATGAATAATAGACTGAACTCTTTGTTTTGCATAACTCGGTTCATTTCAAAAGAAAGACCAATATTTCAAAGTAGTACATCACTTCATTCTATTTCCTGTCTAAAACTTTGATCCCTGTAGAACGAGGAAAAGAGATAGTGATGCATTTTCTTCACACAATAGGTGGCTCACACTCAGTCATTCATTTGTTATTCAACATGTATTCACTGAGTTTCTGCAAGGAGCCAGGAATAGTTCTAGCCACTGGCTTGTGAAAACTACTTTTATGGGTGTCTGTATTAAATGCTGCTCTATGGCTCACAGAGTCCCCTTAATAGTCTGATATTTGTGTTAACTTGTTCTCAACTTTTACGTGCTTCCTCGTTGTGTCTGGTCTTTTTTTTTTTTTTTAAAGAGAATTTTCTAAACCATGGTCTGTGGAACACCAGTATCTTATGAGATGTTAATGGGTAAAATAAAATAAAAATTCTGTAATAAACTACATTTTGGCATGGTTACATACTCCATAACCTCCTAGGAGATATATGGCACTATGGAGATATTGAGAATTCTGAGAAGTTACACAGTGAAGCAAGCTGTTTAACTTAGCCTAGTCCGGTAATTCCCAAACATTTTTGGCTGCAGACCTGATTTTCAGTGGACATCTATGATTATGCTACAGTTAGCAAGTGCTGCTGAATTCACAATAAACATAACACAAAGTACGACAATTACAATCAGAAGCTGTAGTTCAGTAGCAAGTAAGTAGGCGGACAGATAGATGACATGCATTGAGGATGGCATTGTTACCACTAATTTTATAATAGCTGATTTTGGCCTTCGTAATTCTAAAAAGCCAGACTTAGAACTGAACAAAAGCATATAAAAAGCAAATTCTTAAAAAATTATTTTCTGAGGCCCTATTAATACTATGCCTAGTTGGCAAGAAACTTAATCTTCTTTGATCCTGTTTGCTCACTTGTAAAACAGGGAGAATTTGTAGGGTTCTTTGGAAGATTAAATGGGAAATTTTATTTTAACAACATCTAGTGCTTGGTTCACTGGAACCACTAGATAAAGATAATTTTCATTCTTTCTTTCCTTCTGGCCTGGTTTTCTGCCTTCCTGTAGGAAGCACAAATATCTATGGTGCAGTCTTTTCCCCTAAGGAAAATTCGGTGAGAAAAAAAACCAAAACAAAACACAAAATGTAAAAAGTTAAAATTACAACAAAAGATATTTATTTTATTTAACAAATATTTATATTGTTGTTACGATGTGCTGGGCAAGGTTCTAAGGACTTAAGAAAAAAAAGCAAACAGCTCATTTAACTCTTGCAACAACCCTTTGCAAAAGGGTACTGTTACTATTCTCATTTTACAGATGGGAAAACTGATGGGTACTATTTGCATGAGACAGTACAAGAGATGCTGCTAGGAAATTGTTATTGTGGGAAACATAGAGCACAGCTTAAAAAGCCAGCAAACATTAAGCGTGGGTATCAAAGTATAAAGAAGCTTGGACTTTAAATATATCTACGGAGGTAACGTATCACATATTTCTCTCTCTCTCTCTCTCTCTCTCTCTCTCTCTCTCTCTCTCTCTCTCGTGTGTGTGTGTGTGTGTGTGTGTGTGTGTGTGTGAAGTCCTCCAATTTGTAAAGTGCATGATGAGTACTTCATATATAGTATTCAATATTATTTCATTATCTGTGTGTCCTGGTTTTTCAAGAGATGCTACTCAGGGAATTTGGGGGAAGATGTGTAAGTGTGGAGTCTGTCTTTTCCCCTTCCATTTGAATCCTTCTTATCTCTCTCCCCAAAATTTCCTCCACCTCCCCAAGGATCATTCCTTCATTGATGAAGATCCTTTAGTGGTTGAGTTAATTGTCCATAATCACCCAGCTAGCAGAGCCAGGATTTTGTACCCAGATTCATATGATTAAAAAGCAAACCAAGCAAGTCATGCTCCTCCATTACACTTGATGTCTTGCTTTGGGGCTTTCCCCCTGCCCCAGGTACACATCCTGTGTCCTTCCTACTATTGGAAGCAATAGAACTATAGAATAATGGTAGGCTTTCAATTGGAAGGATATTAGAGGTTCAGTGTCTATCTATTTACTGATGGGGAAGGACACAGAAACTGAGAAGTAAAACCTTACTAGGATTAGAAGCCATTCTTCCTTTTCAGGTTCAGGGCATTTGGTTCCACATTGCTATGAGCTTTGGATTAATTTATATTTAAATACATCGTAACATGTTCTGACTCCATAATATAGACCTCATAGAATGTTTACAACATAAAGTTTTGTAGATTTTTAAAAGCCAGAAAAGGCATTATGTAACTTAAAATTCTGGCCTCTGATTTCTATAATTTGTTTCTAGGGGACAGACCACATCTCTTCATGTCTTGCAGAATCCAGAATGCTCCGATGGCTCAGTAAATGGAACTGTTTTGATGTTTCTGACAGTAAGCTGTGGGACCAGTTTGAACCATGCTAGAAGTAGACAGATAGGATGATGATTACAGTAAGTGTGCATAATAAAATTTCTATAACTAGATAATCTCTTAGTACATCATCATATATTTATCCTGTCAACTGTTTCCACTCATGTAGCATGACACATTTCCTTTCTGCCTTTTCTCTCTTTCTCAATTTAAACATCATTTAAATTGAAAGACTGTCTTCTGTGTTTAAAATTTACTAAAAGGCCCAGGAAACATAAAATGAACAAGTTAACCCTACTTAATTGAACGCTTTAGAAAAATGTAGGTAAAAATGTGACGTTGAAGCTTCAAATTCCTGACTTGAACTTAATAATTGGTAGAAATGTCAAATATGGTAATTAGTCACTCTACTCTCTAGTCTCTGTTCTATTTGGCTAAGGACTCCCTGTTTCTGATACTTTGTAATTCTATTCTGTGGCTCTGTAAGAGGGTTGGCTGGGACTTTACAGTCATGAATAACTTCTCCCCTCAAAAGGGTATTAATTTGTTTCAAAGACATGTGAGAATAACTGCAGATATAGTTTTCAAATATTTTCCTTCGATTATTCTTTATGATGTGTTAGTTTTCATTCCTTTGGCTAAGATAACTTTGCCTAGATTCAAAACTCTAAATGGAAAGATCAGAAAACCATGGATTGAAGTCCTAGCTCTGGTAATTATGAGCTGTGTTGCCTTGATCGGTTAGTTTCCCTCTCTGAGACTCAGGATTCTTACTGATAAAAAAAAAAAAAAAGGGAGAGAAGGTGGGTGATGTTAAGTGAGACCTACCGGGCAGACCTGTGAGGACTGAGTGAGCAATACGTGATTGATTTGGCATGGGAAGGCTGTGATTTGGTCTTCTACAAATAAAAACGATCCACCTTAAAGGAGAGAAAAGGGAAATAATTTACTAAAATCTAAACCATGCCAAGATTTGAACAGGTATTTCACAGAGGAGGATATCCAAATGGATAGGATCCATATGAGGAACTGTATAGCCTCATCAATCATCAGGAAATCCTCCTGGTCTACCATTATATAGCAATTAAAGTGGCCTCGAGCGTGTGTAAAGCTGTGGGGCAATGGAGCTCTCATAAACTGTGGGTGGAGCCCCCTCGGCACACCTCCTTTGAAAATTGTTCAGCATTCTCTACTTGAGTTGAAGATGTGCGACCTAGAAATTCCACTTCTAAGTGAGTACCCTGCACCTGAAAGGTGTAAAAACGTACACCAAAAGATAGGCACAGTTTTGTTTAGAACAGCATTATTTGTAATAACACGAAACTGTCAGTGACCCCGATGTCCATTGGGAAGAGAATGGATAAATACACTGTGGTGTCTTCACACAATCGCATCCTGTGCCACTATGAAAAAGATTAAAAAAAAAAAGGGATGATCCGCAGTGTACAACAACCCGTGTACATCTCACAAAAGTAATGCTGAGCAAAAGAAGACAGACACCAAAGAGTGTATGCTTCACGATCCCATTCACATAAGCTCCCAAACAGGCAATTTAAGGTGTTGGAAGAGAACGGGCTAGTGATTTGCAAGGGCCACACATTACGTGATGCAGGTAATGATCTATTTCTGCATTTGTGTGTGATTACTTAGGAGTATTTACTTTGCAAAAATTTGGTGAGCTGCACGCTTGCACACTTCATATACGTATGCAATACTTTCATGAATCATTTTAATTTAAAAACAAAAACTTAAACAACACTAACCTCAACCACATGACCTTCAAATTCTGCTGGGCATAGTCACAAATGATGACTCAGTGCATAGTGGTCAGTAGAACACCAACATTGATTCCATTTTCCCCACTGTTTGGGGTTTTAGTAAGAGTATCTTTCTGTTGTTGGTTTACGGCTCTGTGTGTGTGTGCGTGCATGTGTACGTGTGTGTGTGTGTGCGCGCGTGTGCGTGTTTGTGTGTGTGTGTATGTGCGTGCATGTGCGCGTGTGTGTGTGCGTGTATGTGTGTGTGCATGCATGTGCGCTCATGTGTGTGTGTGTGCATGCTTGTGCATGTGTGCGTGTGTGTGTGCGTGTGTGTGTATGTGCGTGCATGTGCGCGTGTGTGAGTGCGTGTATGTGTGTGTGCATGCATGTGCGTTCGTGTGTGTGTGTGTGTGCATGCTTGTGCATGTGTGCGCGCGTGTGTGTGTGTGCGCGTGCATGTGTGCGTGCGTGTGTGGTGCTATTAACTCCATCTGTGATAAACTCCTTGAAGTAATATTCCCAGTATCTCTCTCTATTTTTTCTTTTTTCAGTAATTACCTCTTGTAAGATTGGCTAGTCCTATTCAAAAGTAATTCAGTGACTCTTCTGTGATAGGTATTCCTGGCACCCAGGAAGACTTTAGATGTTTTGGAAGCAAAACTTGCTGTACTGTTTGATTTACGGACTCCATTTTTGGAAAGCAGTTTGTTTTATTCTTTATATCATTCTAGTATTTATATATGGCTTCAGAACAAGTGAAACATATAGTCTGGTTATTGTCAGGATGTGGAGGAAGCCAAAACAGTGTGGAAATGTAACTTCGTAAATTCTTTCATGTGACAGTTGTAAGCGTGATTTTTCAGAGTGTGTATACAGTGTGCTTGGATATCCTGTCTCAAGGAAGAGATGCTGTCACCTTCTAAAAGGAAGAAGAAATAAAATCAGCTCTGGAGTTATGCCAGATTATGTTAGGGCCACCTCCGGGTAGTGCCAATTTATTCAGTTTACAGTCTCCAGTGATTCTTAAGACAACATGTCAGGAAAGTTGACCCTTGTGTTCTGAAAGATAATTCCACTTACAGAAAAATCCTGATTTTTTCCCCCTTTTGGATTATTGGTTGCACCTTCATGGCACAGTAGAAAATAAGGGTTTTACAAGGTTGATTGGCCAGTGTGGCAGCCAATCAAACATAAAATCAATTGCAGAAAGCTAAATATAAGGTGATGGAAAGAGAAGTCACATTGGGTGGTGAACTTATTATACATCAAGTTGACAATGCACTGTAGAATTGTATGCCTGAGACCTATGTAATCCTTGCTAACAGATGTCACCCCAATAAGTAAAAGAAAAAAAAAGAAAAAAAAAAAAAGAAAAAAATCAATTGCAAAATACTACAAGTTCAAAACATCTCTGGAGATGGGCATTCTTAATTGACTTGCTACACTAATTAAATTTAAATTCTGATTGATCAAATTTGTGCTTTGTGAACAATTTATCGGTAGCTAGTTACATAAAATTTTATTACTATTCCTTGTCATAGTCTAAACACCTAGCTTTCCAAAAACTTTTTTTTTTTACCAAAACATTCCTCTACTATACAAATCTACAGAAATTTAAAATCAACTAGGAAAATTAGCTTTCATTTTTAGACTTGAAAATCCTGTGCAAGCATAAAAAGACCTAGATTGTGAGAGCACAGAATTTGAAAACAAAACTACCTGGACACATCCTGGCGGAAATGCAGCATTCTGTTTTTCCCTTTGGCCAGATGGATCACAACTATGGGCTTAATGTAAATATTCCGTTTCCTTGCAAAAATCATTTCATTGTCAATGCTCCCAACAGATGCAATGCGTTTCCATTTCTTAGTGAATTCTAAATAATGAGCACAGATAAACCTTTGAGGTTCAGCTTGACTTGAACCAGGATCCACATGATTAAATGCTTATTCAAAACTCTTTCATCTGAAAGTCTCACAATAAGGCTTATTTTTGTTTTACTGCCTTCCTTAAAGTGTTTCAGGATTTCCAGTTTGACTTCCATCTCATACCAAAAGGTGAAAAGACATTGGAAGTGATTGCTCTCTCAGAGAATTTCAAAAGAAGTTCTGGGTTTGATTTTGAGTAAACATTTGGCTTTGTTTTCAATTTTCTGACCCGGATGGCTCAGCCTTTTGAGGTCTCTTTATAATAGATATACTTTTAGCATTCTGATGGTGACTACATTTGCAAAATTAATTGAAGAATTGAGCCAATTACCCATGTCGTTCAAGCTAGAATGTCCTTCTGTCTTGATTATATAACTATTTCATAAAACCGAGCATTTTGGGAATCATTATTAAGGAATTAGTTCCTAACTCTTAGAAATGGTGACATTAAAACACAGACTTAACTTAAACTAGATATGTCCTTAACCACTTTATCAGCTCATAACGTTCCTTAGGATGGGAACTGTGAGATCTTTTTCCGGGTGGTTGTGAACAGCTTGTAGTAGTGAGACCGACCCACCAGGGGTACATTTAGATGGAGGGGCCTCTCCCCTGGAAAGAAAGGGGGAGTAGGGAAGGCTTAGCGCATAGGAGGGTGGTGTTCTGCAGAGTCGCAGGAGTCAATATGGGGGTGTCACACACCAGGGGAAGCATAGCCCAAAACAGAGAGGGAATGGATTAGAGGAAGTTGTGGTTACCAGTTATGCCAACCTCTTAGCTGGCTTTCCCTCCAAGAATGGGAATCCTACCTTATTTTAAGAAGTTCACCCATCCAAAATAAAGTTGTCCCAGTGATAATGTTTCATAATGCATCTCTTATATAATTACATGTTTTTATAATAGATATATTAGTTATACTACCTGGATAATTTTGGGAGTCTAAACAAAACCTTTATCAATATTTTTAATCAATACTCCCCTTTAAACCCTTTAAAAAATAAAAAAGGGATCATTTTATATTAAATTTTTTTCAAATCAACTCTAACATGCTCATATGTTGGCAGGACATTTTCTGATTCTGGTTATTTGATTGAGTTTCTTTTAAATACATTTATGGTCAATTATTTTTCTGCTATAGTACATATGAAGTTTTTGAGATTCAGGGGCTCTAAGTAATCCTTTTTTAATATTTTAGTTATCCATAGTTTTCCCCCTTCAATATTCAGGACACTGAAATTTCGATATTTCAGGACAATGCCTTTAATTTTGTGCAACTTTGGCAATAAACTATACAAAACCATAAAATTTCATTTCTGAAAAAATGAAAATTATAAGATGCTATTAAAAGTTCATTGCAAGGACAAATAACTAAGAGAAATGTCCTGATTAATAATCTGAACAAAAGATAGAGAAAGAATACCTGTTTGTATCACATAACATGTGAAGTAAAATTCTTTCTTCAGTCCTGAAAAGTTCTAAGAAGTAGTCACAAAATGCTTAGATGTGTGTCTGCAGTGTTGAAAGCTAGATATTTTACCCTGATGGAAAAAATGCCACTGGTGGTATTAGTTTTTGAACTTAAGGATAAGCTGTTAGCTATAAAACCTCTAGCGATGATGATCCAGTTAGGCATTTAGACTAAGTAAACACATTGATGATGGTTTGTGTAATGCAGCAGTCATAGGATATCCATTACTTCACTTGGGAGTTGGGTGTCTTTGCAGGAATTCTGAAGACAGCCACTCATAACCATCATATAAACCAACCTAAAAAGTACATTCCTCCTCTCTTCCAGTTATGGCTGTTAATAGTTATCTGTCCCTTTGTTTAAGAAAGCAAGGACTGTGTTTGGTATCTTTTTATGGTGTTATGCCACCTAGTGATAATAGAATAATCATATTACTCTGTAATTAATCATCTTATTTATTTTTCAGCTTTTATACTACCCCTCACAGATCTGCATGCTATTTATGATGAGGTGATAATCATAATATTTAATATTTATTGAGCATTTACTATATGCTAAGTAGTACTGTAAGCACGTTTTATACCTTTCCTCATTTAATTCTCACAGCAATCTTATAGGTAGGTACTATTGTATTTATCAGAGGATTTAGGTAACTTCACAATGGTACACCATTTAGACAGCAGCAAGGCCAGGGTTTGAACTCAGGCACTGCATTTGATTCTTGTACCTGTGCTCTACACTTGATAGCCAAAAAGCTGGAAGCGATGCACCCATGCTCTTAACCACCAACTTACATCGCCTCACAAGCATGCCAGATTGGCTGACTGAGGACCCAAGAATTACATAGAAAGGGTTAAGAATTTTATCAGGAGGGCTGAAGCCTTGAGGAGAAGAAAGGGAGAAAACACAGAGGGAGTGAGAAGTAGTTTCCAGGTTTCCTAAACTGTATTAGAGACTTCTGTTTCTCTGTTATGGAGCTATACTCAAATGGTCTTGACGCAGGAGTCCTTTTGGACTTTGCCTAAATTACTTATGAAATATGCCAGCATTCTAAATAGGAACTGAGGCAGAAGTTTCCTCCTGCCTTGGACGGTGTGAAGGTAGCATGGCTTTGACTGAACGTTTCCATTTCTGAATCTCTCCATGCTTAGGACGTGTGGTTGGTGGAGGCCGGGTACCCAGACAGCATTTGCCTCTGGAGGAAGCCTCACTGGCACGCCCTTTGGTGGCCATTGGCACTCTTTCTAACATAAACAGAAGAAAGGAGGTGCTCACCCACCCGAGGTCTTTAGTTTCTTCTGTTCTGTGGGTCTTCACCTCTTACAGTTTTTCATTTATAAAACTCTTCTCTTGTTGACGGAAAATAAGAAAAATTAAATGGCCCTCTCTGATTCACATTCAAAGCTTCCACCGGTGCCTGCGTCATATTCAGTAGTTCCCCCTCATCCAGAGTTTCACTTTTCATGGTTTTAGTTACCCAAGGTCAACTGGGGTCTGAAAATATTAAATGGAAGATTCCATAAACAAACAATTCATAGGTCTTAAATCGCATGCTGTTCTGAGTAACGCGGTGTCCTGCCCGCGACAGGACTCATCTCGTTGTTCAGCGTCTCCGTGGTGTACACGCTCCCTGCGCATTGGCCACTTAGCAGCCATGTCACGTATCAAATTGACTGTCAGCGTGTCACAGGGTATTACTTAATAATGGCCCAAAGCACAACAGTAGTGATGCTGGCAATTTGGGTATGCCAGAGAGACGCCGCCAAGTTCTTCCTTTAAGTGAAAGGGTGTGTATAATTAGGCCAAAGCAGTGTGTGTGTGTGTGTGTGTGTGTGTGTGTGTGTACGTACACGGTTCTGTGCTATCCGTGGTTTCAGGCATCCACTGGGGGTCTTGGAATGTACCCCCCATGGATAATGGGGGACTAGTATAAATTATATTTGAAAAAATTAATTTGTAGAGAGGGATTTTGTTAACTTAAGATTCTGTATAGCATTAGTGTCCAACTGTTTGGCTTCCCTGGGCCACATTGGAAGAAGACTTGTCTTGGACCACACGTAAAATACACGAACAAACGATAGCTGATGAGCTGAAGAAAAAATCTGAAACAAATCTCCCAATGCTTTAAGCGTTTGTGTTGGGCCACATTCAAAGCTGCCCTGGGCCGCAGGTTGGACGTGCCTGCTGTAGAGTCATAAAACATCTGGTATATGTCTTAAGAAAGAAAATTCTAATCTCTATTTATTTTTTGCCTTTCTACATTTCTAACAAATATGTGAAGGATTTTCAAAGATATTGCTAGAGATGCTAGAATTATAGGACCCGAAGAAATATTGGTTGATTTTCATCTAATAATGTAGCAAAGTAATTTAGAAAAACATTTCTGTTGTTCTGCTCAGTAACCAGCACGTGGAGGTAATGACTCGTAACAGATGATCAGCAATGATGAACTGCTCAAAAATCAATAAAAATATTATATAACATGAACATTCTCTGTTAACAATATTGTTGTGAACCCAATTTAGCTAAGTGAAAACTTTGTTTTAATGGACTATCATTAAGTACAGCAGAAATTGTGTCTACTTAATTGTATCCACTTAATATATCTAATTTTGAGGAGATGATTGTAGATGGAATTTAGATATTATAGCTTAATATTCTTTTATATAAAACTGAAGAGATTGAGAGTAAAATTTAGGGCCCTAGATCATTATGGTTTTTTGTTTTTTTAAATATCTTTTCTTTAATTGGGTAACAAAATGCCTTTGTAATTATCCTTGGTTTCTCTGGACCACCAGGGGATAAGGAGATTTAAAATTGCCAATGTCATGGGATAAAAACAAAGGTAAAAGATGAAGGACATGCAGATCCACATTTTAAAAAAAAAGAAGACAGCTGACTATATATGTCAGATGCTTAATACCAACTAGCAAGACAATCACAGTGGTGTGATGTCTGCCCACATCACACAAAATAATGTAGCGAGTTGAGACTTCATACTCTTTAGCCTGTAGTATTTGGCCGATATATTTTTTAAAGTTTTGTTTTGGTCTATTTTTGTTTGGTTGTGTAAATTGTCTAGATAATTGATAAAACGATTAGCTCAGCTTTTATGGGAAGATGCAATCCATAAACCAAGATAGAAGTGCCAATTTGGGACAGTAAATTAGGAATTAAAGTTCCAACTTAGAAAATATTAAAGCACATGCAACATTCAGAAGTTTATACTTTGGCAGAGAGACCTGGCTGTAATCTGTTTTAAAACAAATAGATTGTGTACAGCTGTCCCTAGATCCCTGGCAAAATGATGATTTAATGTTGATTGAGAGAGAAAGCCTTTGAAGTGAGTGGGGCAGCAGCCCCTAGTTTGTCTTTAGTGATCATTATCAGTCTTCCCCAAGGATGCCTTGGTGCCAAAAGCCCTTTTCTCCAAACCAGTTAAGGTGGACTCAGAAGCTAAGGCTTTGTGTGTCTGAAAAGGCCTTCTCATTCACAGGCCTCTGGTGTCTTATTCCTTTAGGATCATGAATGTCTGAGAATAAGCAGATCCAGCCCTTTTCACAAGAAGGGCAAGGTCCACAACTCCCCGGCATCCTGGCATTATTTATTCATCACGAGAACAGTGAGCGCACATGTACCCTGCAGAAAAATCAAATCAGTGTTCGCTTGTCAGGCAGCTGCCTCTGGCATAGGAGAAGCATTTGGGTCTAACTTTGGCAACTGAGAGATTAGAGGCATTATTAGATTGGCGATGAGAAGGAGTAACCATATTCTCTTCTAAGTTTGTTGTAGTGCACTTGCAGGGCTTGAATTCAAACCAGCTCAAATTTTGTAAAAGCTGGTTCCTGAGGAAAGTTCTGTGCTCGTCCATGTATCGGTAGTTGCATTAAAAATATTTATGTATCAGTTAACCTCAAAGGACCAAACCTGCATTTCTTCATGTCTATGGGTTAAATGGATTTAGTGCCAAAATCATCATGTCCTTGGTGCCAAACACAGAAGACTGGCTCATAAGTGGAGATTCCAATAGTATAAAACATACAAGCTTTTATGTTAAAAAAAATAAATGAATGTATTATAAGAATATCTATAGGTAATTAAAGGATTCTTGCATTTGTGTGTGTGTGTGTGTGTGTATAATATCTGTATGTGAAATAGACCAAGATTTCATCATATTCTGAGAAGTTTTCATAAATTGCCAGGTTTTTAATCCCAGTTCCTCCATTTACATGCTCTAGAATCTTGGGAAGTCTTTACATCCCCATTATAAAATGGGGACAAAAATAGTATCTACCTCTTAGGTTGTCAAGAGGATTAAATACATTTAATAAAATAATGACTGATACTTAGTAATTGCTCATGTATGTGTGTGTACAAATCAAATGGTTTTATCAAAAGGTAAATGGGCATATAATAATGATGATCTCTTTTTTCTCATTATCATCTATCTCTCATCTATCCATCTGCCTTTCCTTTATATTTCAGTTCAGTGCAATTAGTTTTGAGGACATGTTGCTCACTTGGAAGTTTACAATGTTGATCCATTTGTGTTTCTGTGCATTTTGATGTACATACCATAGCTCTTAAACTGTAGATCCATGTCTGTCCTGATCTGGTAAGTCCAAAAATCTAGAGAATTTGGTTTTCAGTATTTTGTCCATACATTCTCATTCTTTGAAGTCTACTATGATGCATGAAAAAAAAACTCAAAAGAAATTGTCGAATGATGGTGAAATTACAGTGAAGTTAGACTTCGCGGACAGCCAGACAACAACCCCAGGCTCTCTGTGTTCCTCGGATGGACTTCCATTGACTTTGCTGACTTCAAGTTTCAGTAATAAAGCCTCACTGAATTTCTCGAACTGATCGATTCCTTTAGTTCAGGTTCTGATCTGGGGCATAAATCCCTCCTGTAGATTTTAAGTATTTTCAAAGACTGCTTTTCCCCAAAAAACAATCACTCTATTTTCTTCCATTTGCAGCCTTTTGGGTCTCTTCTCTGAATTTGCCATAACTATATTTTACTTTCACTTTGAGATTAAGCTTGACGCTATCAGCATGTGAAAATCCCATTAAAATGCTCAGAAAAGTATGCATTCTTGAGCTGACTATAAGACATGTTTAAATTGTGGAATGCAAAGCATTCCACAATTTGTACTTATGTACAAATGGAAACATGTTAGAATTGTAACACATTAAGATATTAAAACATCTTCAGTCCTTTTGCAGACAAGTGAAAAAAAGACTGCAGCTTAAACATGCGTGCCAGTGTTAGTAAATGTTTGCGATGTGCCACCTATGAACATCTCTTTAAAGTGCTGTCTAAATCTTAACATTTTGTACTATTGGATTTCTCAATGATTTGTCTTAACGATAGGGCATGCTTTGTGTTTTTGTATGTGCCCCATAAAATTTGATTTCATTTTATTTCTTAGTTTTAATTTGTGTGTTAGAAATCAAAATGGAAGCTATCTTATCATTATTAAACCCTGTTACGTTTTCATATGTTTGAAGCAAATCTAAGTGGTTATTTTAAAAATGCAGACATGTGATCAGGAAGCAAGGCTATTACCTCAATAAATACATTTTATTTAAGAGAGGTATGTCAGCAGATGATTCTGATCCTTTTTTCTTAACTCAATATAAAGGATGAAATGATTTTTTAAATTGTCCAGTGATTTTTAAAAAACATTCAGCAATACAAATTCCACATCTGCTTCAACTGCAGACATATAAAACCAGTGTGACAAAAAAAGGATCATTAAACAATCTGATTTTCTTGTTGGGAGGGTTTAATGCTGTTGGGTATAGTATTAAAATGTAGAATTTGATAGCATGTCTTAAACTTTTAATGATGTGTCCATGAATATAAAACATGCTTCTCCCAGTGACTTTATGACTTCTCCTCTGCATAATTAGTGGTATCTGTTTTATGAGCTTACTGTTGTTTCCTTGATCCCATGAAAATGTGAAACCACTGTAATGATTTACACCATTCCAGGGCTTTAAAGATACGAGCTGTTTCTTAAACTAAATAGCAACAACGACAAAAAATCCAAAAGTATAACAAGTCATTATTTAGGAATTAAAAACAATTAAAGTCATAATGGGATCTTTGAATATTAAAAAACAAACACACATAGAATTGAAAGATGAATACATTTTGACATTTTCCTTTTAACATTTGATTTTTAAGGAACACTAATACAGAATATATTCATCTTTTATTGTAAATATAAATCTCCCTTTTATTTATTTTTTCTTTCTCACTCAAAATGAAACATTTGGGGAAAATCACATTGAAAATTGTTTTAAGGATAATTATTTAGGTAATTTACCACCCTGAGAATGATTAATTGGAGTAATGAAGTAGTAACAATTTTTACTAAGTATTAATTAAAGATGCACAAAATTCCATGCCAAATGCTATTCATTCTCTTTAAATTGTTACTGGTATATGCACAAAAGGGTGGCTCTGTACCTTTGATTTTTAAATTTAATGTGGTTATTTTACTTCTTATAATACAGTGCATATTATTTAACCACATGAAACTTTGTCATATTGTCTCAACTGAAATAACTTTGACTATTTTGGGTTATTTTTATTATTTGGTATCCTGAAATAAATGTTCCTCAGATTCTTAATTATTTTATGTTTTTTCTTTAGTTTTGTTATGGATAGGGGAATTCTATAAGTAAGTAAATAAATAATACATTATGTAGTCATGTAAGAATTTTATCCATAAGAGGAAAATAATGAGCATAATTTGCATATCTCTTTGGGGTACTCTTAAGCTTTTCTGTTGTTGAAATAGAGCTGTGTTCCTATGTCTCAGGAACATATAAGCAACAAGTTTTTTCTAGAACAAAACACTTGATTTGGATTATCTTCTTTAATTGGATTGACTTTTTAAAAATGAATTGATCGATTATCTGATGCTTCATACAACTTATTTGATAATAAAGGTTTTTGTACTTACTATAAGTAGTTATCCTTAAGGAATCATGAAATAATATCAAGTAGAGAGTTTTCATTATATCCATCAAATAAATATAGCATTCTAATTCTTAATTTTTGCTAACCATTATCACCCCAATATTTTTAACAATAAAAAAATCGAGACATTTCAACAACAGGCAAGCATATTGCTGGAGGACTTGCATACTTTCTGTCACATATTAGTCAAGAAGTTAATTGTTTAATCAGTAGCTTGAAAACATTTGATTGACATGATCACAACTCTAAGAGGTGTAATAGCCCTTGCTTCAAAAAATGCATGTGTTTTAGCAAAGATGATTGTAAAGCAAATATTGAAACTCGAATCCATTTTCTATTTTATTCTCATTAATGATATTTCCTTCTGGACAAACAGTTTCCAACTGATTGAGTTAGAAACTTTTTGATGTAAAAGTCTTTGAGAGGGAAGTATGGCCCACACATTCTAGCTGTCATATTCTCGGAAGTATTTTAAAACATTTCTCTGATAATTTCTTTAGTTTTTGTGCTGCTGTATCAGCCAAAGGTAATATTCTGTTAATAGTACCTGACGTACAGGGATCTTCTGCTTTTGCACTAAACACTCAGTTCCCACCCACGTTTCTTTGGAATTTTACTACAATAGCGCATTTACTAATAATAGTCTATCTAAAAATTTCTTCTCTAAAATGAAAAACATTAGTGCCCTACATACATTTAAAAGAAATATACTCCAAATTTAGTGATATTAAGATTAATCAGATTCGTGGGAGTTTTTATTTTTTTGACTCCAACTTGCAAGAATTCCTTTTACTGCTCCTCAACCCCTTTTCCCATGAACATTCAATAGCCATCGTTCACATGCACTGTTAACACTCCTGCAATCCATCCAGGTCCCGACCCCATGTCCTGAAGTAGCAGTCTTTGTGATTTGAGAAGCAATAGGAAGAAAGAAAATTGTAATGACTCTTGATGCCACTTTTCAGTGTGCTGCAAATAAAATCTGAGGTCAGTTAAAGTGGGCAGAATTCTATAATAAAGAAATTATCCACAGATAACCTGCATCTGGTTCCAAAATGCAAATTTAAATGATAGAAATAACTCACCTTTAGCACCTTACTGGGTTTGGGTGCTAGCCAATCTTTTTATGTTGAGTTACCATAATCTATATATTTAATTTTGTCAGAAAAAAAAAAACACTTAGGAAATATGCTTTGAGCTAATTTCTGTTCCCATTTGCTATCCACACCTCATTTTTGAATGCCAATTACCTCTTATACAAAGTTCATATTCATTAAAAATATACTCTTTTATTAAACACGAGATTTTTTAATTTTTCTAATGAGACATTTATTTTTGGCATACCTCTTACATTTAATTTTCTAGGTATTGAAAAAGAGATACAAAAGTAACCCTCTTATTAATACTGATATGAGGCCATAACACTTAGCTCAGACCCTGCTGTTCTCCCAGCAGCAGGCTCGTGAGCAATGCACTTCAATTTCCCAACAGTCAGGGAGGGGATTAGGATCATGTCTTACTGGTTCGCCATTGTCATGTCTGGCACATAGGACACATTCAATCCGTATTGGCCTTGTGAAGGTATGAATGACTTAGTTGGTTTATGTTTGTATCTCCTGAACTGGACTTAGGGTACATAGTGGCTCATAATAAATAATCAATGTACCCCACATGTCAGACTCACAGACCTATCTGCAGTTTTCTTGGCATCCCATTCTCTTCCCCTTTGTGCTCTTTATTTCCCCTCCCTGAAGGACAGCACTTTCCATGCCCTTGAACTTCTTAACACCATCCTACTCATTTCTTCCAGAATCACCTCAAAATTCTCATTCTTTTTGAAGATGTTTTATTTGAAGAAAAATTTTAAAATTAAGCTTGTTAATTGAGAAAATCTTCCTAGACTGAGAATCACATGCAAGCAGGACAGTTCACTCAAATGGCCATTTGGGGTCGCGCATCATGACACTGCTAGCCCATCAGAGATGGATCCAGTTGGCCCATCATCCATGTAGACACACTGTCCTCTCCACCTCTAGCAGCACAGAATGAAGATCTCTCCCATACCCCTCAAAAGTCATGATGGGTGCTATATACTGAATGTCGGTGTCTCCCCAAAATTAATCTGTTGAAACTTAATCCCCAATGTGATGGTCTTTGGAGGTGGGGCCTTTTAGAGATGATTAGGTCATGAAGGTAGAGGCCTCATGAATGCAATTAGTGAGTGCTCTTGTAAAAGAGGACCTCGAGAGCTCCCTAGCCCCTTCCATGTGAGGACACAGTGAAACGATGGTCGGTCATCTATGAACCAGGAAGTGGGGCCCCACCAGACACTAAAACTTCTGGAAACTTGATCTTGATCTTCCCAGTCTCCAGAACTGTAGGAAATAAATCTGTGTTGTTTATAAGCCACCCAGTCTATGGTAGTCTGTTATAGTCACCCAAATGGACTAAAACAATGGAAACCAGAGGTAGATGGTAGACTCCTAAAAGTATCTACTAATTAATCAATGGGAAGAGTGTATGTCAAATAAAAGGTCATGAGAGCTGGACATGACCCATACTCACCTGGACTTGCTCTACACGGGGACCACTGTTAGCACCTCATTTTCCCTGCCTATTTCTTACTGATCTGGCCTTTACTCCCTGTGACCCGTCTTTCACGAGTGTTTCCTGATTGTTTGCTGCTTCAGCACCTTTGATTAGTGCCTGGCTTGGGACCATGACACACCACATGGAGTATGAGTTAAGAAGGGCCTTTAGGAGGGTATTCATTTGCTGAGGCATGAGATAATGAAAATCTACTACAGGAATGGAGAAGAAAGGACCGATTTGAAAGCTCCAAACATAACCCAGCCTTGGTCTTCATTCATTTTTCATTCTTACTTATTTATTCAGAATCTTATATTTCCTGAGAATCTCCTCTATGCCTAGCTCTTTGTTAGGTGCTGGGTATACACACATAGAACACAAAATCAGCTGTTTTAAGAGAAGTACTGGGTACAGGAAATGCATGAAAAGGACACTTATCTTGGACTTGGTGGAGAGAGCTCTCGGGAAGGCTTCTTAGAGGCAGTGGTCGTTATGTTTAAAGATGAAGTGAAGTTCTCAAGGTGCAATGTGATTCTGGGAAGGAAAATCTGTCCATGAAAGACGTGTGGCTAGGCCCAGAGGTGAGAAGGACAGCTGCAGTTTAGAGTTCTAGGTGTGAGTGGTAGAAATGAGGCTAAAGGGATAGATCAGATCAAGATCATAAAGGGTCTTAAAGACACATTACAGAGTTTGGTCTTTTATCCTGAGAACAAAGGCAAAACATGGAAATGTTTAAAGTAAAGTAAATAAAGGTTGGATTTTTTTTTTTTTCAGAGAAAAAAGATGGAGATAGACTGCAAGAGTGCAAACTTGCAGGAAGACCACAGAGGGTGCTGAGCAGTAACATGAGTGGAGCAAGTTGGAGGGCAGGCTGGTGGTTTGGACCAAGGAAGTGGCAGAGGGGACAGAGTGGAAAGGCTTAGGAAGTAGGCAGGAGATGGAGTAAATAGGACTTGTGAATGATCTGATGTTGAGGAGGGTTTGGGGGTGGGGAGCAAAGAGAAGAGTTAGAACAGACATCTATCTCTGACTTGATCAACTTTGTGAATGGTAAGGTAATGCCATTCAAACATTGGAGGAAGGACAGGTTCTGGGCCGAAAGGTAAAATTTCATTTTGAGAGATGTTAATTTTTAGATGTGTATTGTGGAGATAAGTAGAAAGAGAGAGAGAGGAAGAATATAAATGAAAGAGAGAGAGTTCTGGGCTGCCGACATAGATGTAGAACTTACTATCATCTTAAGATGGTACATAAGGTATTAAGCATCAATGAAATCACAGGAGAAGAATACACAGAGAGATTGGAAAAGAGAGCAGAAGACCTGAAAACTAAGGATCACTAACATGGAGGAGATGAGTACAGGAGAAGAAGCAGCCTAAAGTGGAGCTGGAACAGAGGGGTCAGAGAAATAGGATGAACGACCTCAAGGTTGTGAGGTGTCCACCACAATGAGGAGGAGCTAAAAATGTCCCTCAAGCTTCAGACTTGGATGGTGGCACATTGGTTCCTTCAACCAAAATGAACAATAAAGAAGAGAGGAAGAGGATATTTGATTGTGATAGAAAAAATTAGTGCTTTGTTGTAGAGCAACTGAGCTTGAGGTCTGTGAGACATCCAAGCTGAGGTATGCAGTGCACCATGGGAGATTTGGATCCCCTCTTCCAAAAAAGAATTTTGGTCCTTAAGTGAAAAATAGGGCAAAATATATCCTTGCCTTCAAAACATTTTGTTGGGACCTTACTATAACATTCTTTACGTTATCTGTACCTTTCCTATTATAGCAGTTCTTAAATTACCTTGAGTAAAATCACAAACCCTCTCCCACAAACAAACATGCAAACACACAAGAAAAACATACCCATGTGAAGTGTGGGAAGCACTTTTGGTGTCAGAGCTGAAATCAGGAACTAGGTCTGACAGACCTAGGTTTGAGTACTGGCCATACCACTTCCTTGCAGTGCAACCTTGAGCAAAGCAGTCTCTCCTATCATATATATATATTTTCATCTGAAAAACTGGGCTAGTAGTATTAAATATTGTAGGGTGAGAATGAAAGTGATTATATATGAAAATAATCCAGTATGGTAATTGGCATCTAATCAAAGCCCTGTAAATAGGGACTATTATAATTATTTAAATTTATCAGACACACACACAAAACTTAATTCCTCACACTAACCTTATATTTACTTCATGGTGACATCTATTTTTTTCTCCCACCTAGAAGTACTCTCTAAACTCATTCTAGTATTAGCATCATTCCATGCACAATAAACTCAAGATTTTGTTACACGTATAATTTGTTTTGGGGAGAAATTACTATTTGTGAGTGACAGTGGGAAGAATAAGACAGAGGAGGAGATAAGAGGAAATAGCAAATAGCATGGTCTTCAAGATGTGGGCAATGCAGTTGAGGAGTCCAAAAGCGTTCTTCCTACTAAACAATGAAAAGATTTCACAAAGCAATGCATCTGTGAGAGCACACAAATATCAGACAAACCAGGTACTGTTGGGTAGAAAGAGTGAGGTGGCATCTTTCCCACTGCCACCCTTGATGTAAACTTGTCCATGCCTGAATAAGCACACACCAGATTACCGTTTCTCCATTCATGTCCAGAAACCCAGGATCATTGCAACTACTTCATTATTTCCTCCAATGGCCTGAAGGAGGTGGGTATACAGCAGTAAGCAGAAAGATTATTTTAAGGGGAAACAGTCTTACTGTTGGCTTATTACAGTGTTTCTTCATCACAGCACCTTTTCATTCAGCCAAGTTAGCTTCAGATGGAAGTCTAGGGGTCACCTCTCCGGTTTGTCTGTTCATCTGCCCTTCGCCCATCCCTTGCTTTAAGTTTCCCTTTAGTGGCCTACCAAGACCAAAGCCTCCGAGACTTTCCTTCTTGGCTCCGTTTATAGGAATTGATAGATCATTTCTAGGAACAAGCTTGGGCTGTTCATTGAGACTCTTCCAGTGTGAACTATCTGCATAGCAAAACATCAACAACAATAATACGACAGTCCAATGGTTTAACTGTAATGTATTATTGTGCTTGAAGATCTTACTACAGGTGAGGATAGAAAAGAATAGAGTTTTTAAAGGAAAATGTAGCATTTTATCCTACCTCATGATATTCTGGAAATGGAGGGAAGAGCTTCCTCTGGTTTTTGCCCTCAGTCTCACTGAAGGAGACTTCCTCGTCATTCCCAGTGATCAGAAGTGTTTAGTAACAGTCAGTAGAGAAACTTTGCTGTCTATGCTCTGAAAAGAGCACCAGGGAAAGCATTGTTTCCTAGTGGTTTCAAATGAACAGTGGAGTGCTCCATTTATGAAATTCTGCTATTGAGAATGCCCATCCCCTTTGCAATGAGAAGTAGGGAGTGAGATGGAATCATCTGGTCCCAGGATAAATAGCACACTCTGTTTTAATTAACACAGTCCATTCAATTCAATAAAGGTTTTTTAAGTGGCTATTATATGCCAGTCATAGCAGTAGATCCTAAGTTTAACAAAGAGAAGGTCCCTGCCTCCTACAATTAACAGTCGAATTTACTATAGATAAGTAAACGTCTAATATAAGGGGCTGAAGGCTGAAACGGTCGTGTTATAAAGTACTAGGGGGGGGGGGGTGAAGGGCTTCCAGGCATCGGTGTGCGTGCATGTCCGTGGAGGAGGCCAGAGGCCCGAAGGACGTCTGGGAAAGGTATAGAAGGGAGTGGAGTAAATAAATCAATACTGTGATTAGCATGTGCAAGAAAATTATTTCTATCTTACGTTTATGAGTGCGTCAGGGGAGTGACAGCAACATTCCCCATGACCAACCCGTTGCTGTGTCTGTGTGCTGGTAGAGCACTGGTGTGTGTCCTCACCGCTTTCTCTGCCTATTCCACTTATTTTCCACTCTCCAGTTTGGAGAAGAAAATACTGGATTTCCTCTTTCCCCAATTTCATCTGTGATGTGCTATGCTGTCCACAGGGATGGCCCGCCACGGCTGGGGGGGTAAGCTCAAGACGAGCTTCCTAGACCAAATAGACATGTTCTCTGTGACCTACTGAACGCTCTTTAGAAAGCTCTCTCCATCCTGCTGTTGGGTGGGGCTGGGGTGAGGGGCAAGGCTTCGGGGCAGAGAAAGTCAGATTTTCACAATGAAAAGGCTTTCTGTCGACAACCCTGACACTGTTTAAACTGTTGCTTCAGAGAAACAGTGCTGGATTTCTGTCACATTTGGAACGGTTAAAATCAGATATGTTAAGACATTTTTCTTTCTTTAGGAATTAAAACAGAATCTTAACATTATTATTTCTTGGTTGCAAGGAGAGAGTGCGTATTAGGAGGTTAAATATGCCGAACAGCTCGTGTTCACTGCTAGTTTTTAATGCCTTTCCTAATTCTAACTAACAGGGTCATCTCAGATCTATAAGACTACAGTGAGTTTGGGGGAAAGGGAGCACTGTACTTAACAGCATCTGAGAAATACTGCTACGTAATCCCAAACTTCACTTCTTTCCTTCATTGAATTCAGAGGAAAAGAGGGAACATGTGGGAATTTGTGTAAGTTAGAAAAATATGTTACAAATATTTATCACTGAGATTCACGGAGGTTAAGAATGGGAATCAAGGGGCTATTTGCAGTAGGTCCCCAATAATGCCAAGTCACCAGAAAGAAGGGCCTGGAATGAAGAGCAGTCTGTAAAATGGGACTGGAGTGGGACTGAGGGTGGGCAAAGCATGCTTGTAACCAAGTATTTGGTTAATAAAGAGGGTGGCTTGACTTTGTCGCCTGGGACTGTGTTAGATAAGAGCGATAAGAGCACCCTCGTTGTGTGGTCCGCTGCTTACTTTGAAACATGGAATTTAAGAGCATGATAGCAGCTGAGAGTTCATTTATCCTGCCCTTTATGGAAGACACTGATCTCCAGATGACCTGGTTAGAAAGAGAAATGGGAGTTATCTTAACTCTGACCCCAGGGCTCTTTAAACGTCACCATATTTCTTCATGCCATTGGTGGGAGAAAAATTAAAACACAGCCATGACACTTAAATTTTAGCTACTATATGATCTGTGAAATCGAGATTCCATTATGTGAGTGACTTCACCTGATTTTCTGATGGGAAGGCCAAGTTACTTTGTACAATAAGGAAGTCAGCGTGTTTTCTACCACTAGGTGGCACGATACGTATTTTTTTCCCCCTAACTTCTCTTTGGAAAGGAATTTGTCCCTCTGCACACACACACACACACACACACACACCACACTCAACACACTCAACACACAGTCACTCACACGCCATCATCCTTTGCAGATTTTTGTCATTTTTACTGCTAGGAAACTTGACTGGAAGTATCTGTTTGTAAAATATTTACCATCAAAATCAAACCCATTACTTTCCACTTTTTCCACTACATCTGCTTTACTTACGTGTCTGCTTTGTCGACGCTGTGTGGAAGGAGAAGCTAGGTTTGGCTTCAGTTCCCAAATCATGATATGTGTATTCTCCACCCCAGAGAACAGTGAGAAGCTGAGCTCAGAGTCAGGAGGAGCAGCTATCTGCTGAAGTGAAGGGGCAGCAACCCTGCAGCCGGGTCTGAGAGGCGCTGGGAAGACCGAGGGTTCGGAGGAAGAAGGGATTGAAGTGAAACTTCAGCTGCTTCACAGAGTCCACCTGGCCATCTTCTGGGTTTTCTGAGTCATCAGAATCATCCGTATGTGAGGTCAAGAAAAGAAACTGCATGAGCAGAACTTACAGAATCTGTCTCTGAACTTCTGCCTTCCACCCTGTGAATTCCTCAACAGACTTCTCCCTTCATCTCTTTTATTACTGCCCTCATCCTCTACCTTCATTTGCAACTCTGTATTACTAAATGTCAGAGGTTTTAAGTTTTCTGTACCATGTCTTACTATTTTAAATGAAGAGATCTTTTAGAAATAAACAAGCATACTTGTGGAAGGTCTCGACAGTTTCCAAGCTTGTCCAACCACGACCTGCAGGCCACATGTGGCCCAGGACAGCTTTGAATGCAGCCTAAAGCAAATGTTTCTGTAAACATTATGAGATTTTTTTGTGACCATTCCTTAGCTCATCAGCTATCGTTAGTGTTTGTGTATTTTATGTGTGGTCCACGACTATTCTTCTTCCAATGTGGCCCAGGGAAACCAAAAGATTGGTCACCCCTGAAAACGACGTTTGTTCTCAGCCCCACCAGTACATCAGACTCATGGGCAGGAGATGTTTAGAAAACACCAACGACAGAATTCAATTTGACCTACTGAGTCTTGATCTCTGGGGCTGAAGGTAGGGCATGTGTATCTTTTAAAACTTCCCAGACTATCCTGATACACATTAAGGGCTGAGACTCTGAACGGCACATACCATCTTTCTCATAAACCAGCATCTTTGTCGCGCACCATTTTCTGAGTGACTCCAACTCAAAACTCAGTCCTCCTTGAATCTTCCCTCTTGCATACCTGTGTATAATCAGTCCCTACATTCTGCATCTTCCACCTCACGAACGTCTTACATCTGTCTGCTTTGTCTTATCAATACCATCATCCCAATCCAAAGCGTCCCACCATTCTCTTTTTTCCAACACTGAGGTATTTAGCTTCTTCTGCTGATGTTCAATCTTATAATATTTGCAGCACTCTTGAATGGCAAAATGATAAAAGAAAAAGAAAATCAGGATAGGAGAATGCAATATTCTCATGGGTGACTGAAAAAACGAAAACCAAAAACCTCCTGTGAAATGTGTAACATGAAAGAAAAATCACCTCCAAATCTCATTCTTCAAGAGAAAGGAAAATCAGCATCCAAGAACATTGCAAAAAAGAACTTCTTTTTGTCCCTAGCAATGTTACTGAATTAGCACCTACTGGTCTTATCAGGAGAGTAAGGGCTCTGTATCTCTTGTTCATCACCGTATCCCTGGGGAGAAGCAACATGTCTTACTGTATTAAATACAGTTAGATTAGTTGCAAGTAACAGGAATTATTCTGAGACAGTTTATGAATACCAGAATATTGCATTCTCCTATCCTGATTTTTTTTTCTTTTGTTATTTTGCCATTCAAGAGTGCTGCAAATATTGTGTTAGAAAGCTACAGAGCACAGTGGTAGAATTTCTTCTTAGGAAAGAATTGTAAACAGGACTTGGATAGCCTTCAGGATTTAATGCTTTTTTCGGGATGTTTATTTTATTTTTCTTCTTTGTTCCATTGACTAACTTTTGGGGCTTCTTGGGCCAACGTAGTATAATACAGCTGCACTCTGCCCCCAAGTATATATGATACAATTCTAGTCATAATAAAAGGTTAACTGGCTATTTCCAGAATCTAACTGGCACAGCTTTGGCCACATCATACACTCTGGTCAAGTCAGCCACGAGCTCATGCACTGTGACTTTGGTTGCTGGAGGTCCACCCCTTATGGATGGGGGTTCTAAAAAAAGGAGAATCGGTGTAAGCCGAGTAGGGACCCCAAAGGTGTTGACTACATTGACATGTGGTCGGGATGCAATAAATATTCTGAATAAATAAATGAATAAAAGAATGAATGAGTGAGGCAAGAAACCCAGATTGATGGGTACAAGGCAATTTATTATGGATCTACTTTGTACCAGAGACTACTTAATACTGCCAGAATAAAATCTGGAAAAAAAGGAGCTTATGACCTTAAGGAGAAAGGCAAAAAGTATCCTTCTTCTGTAAGGAGACTATAGACAGTGATAAAAAAAAAAAAAAATAGGAACTACAAAGTATTGTGGATATGTAGTCAATGGGGAGATCCTAAGTTTGGTTGTGTTAGTTAAGATAATATCAGCTGCAGAGAAACCCAGAAATCTCAGTGAATAAACACAGTGGAAGCTTAGTTTTAGCGATGTGACTGTTCAATCGGCAGCAGAAGGTGGGGGTGGGGAGGAGGGCAGGCTCTAACACACAGTCTTCGGGGACCCACCTCCAGCTCTGCCACCTCCGGCCTGCAGCTCTTGCTGTTGTCGTATTACTGGGAATCAGATCTAGCCAGCAGAAGAGGAGAGGAGTGGCTCACACAGAAGGACATTACTACTTCTACTGACAGCCTACTGGTCAGCTGGCCATCCTGCAGCCATACCTCATTGAAAAGGAGCCTGGGACATGTACTTGTGCTGTGTCCAGGAGAAAAGGGAACTGCTAGCCAGTGACCACCGAGGCAGTATTGTAGTTACAGCAATGGGAAGGAATGAAGTATAAGAGGAATGCTAGGCAAGATCACGTCTGAGGCATAGATCTTAGCTGTTGGAAAGAGAAAAGCTGTTCTTGGAAGGAAGAGGGTAACATGGGCAAAGATTTGGAATTGGGGAAAATAGCTGTGTTTAGGGAGTGCTGAATATGGGGAGTAACATGCAATAAAAATGAAAAAGGTAGGTGTCTTTTTGAAGCGTCTTTCTGTGCAGCTGAGAACATCCACCTCTTTTCTCAGACAATGGATTTGGGGAAGAGATTATGCTGATAATTACATAGCGAGAGGAACTAAAGTTTGAAAAACAAGTAATGAGTAAAGCTTGATTTCAAATATCTTATCTTGTCTATTTCTTATATTCTGATTCTGACTTTTTGCATTCTAAATTGAAACAACCACCCTCATTTTCTTTTTAAAGTGTCAAGTTGGCTTGATGATTGTGTATAAAAGTCATATAAACAAGATGGGGGTTTAAAACCAGCAAGATCAATATTATATTGTATTTTCTGCTGCTTCTTAAGTTCAATATATCCACACAACTGTATTTATATATAAATGTTATTTTTCCTTGGCCTTAATTTTGACTGAATATATTAAGAGAATAATGAGATTTGTTGTTGTTGTTGTTGTTCAGAATTTCTTTTAAATCAGACATCTGGTATTTGGTACTCAATTTTTATTAGACTGATTGAGCACTTTTAAAGGGGGATAAATCATATGACTTTCATTTTAATTTTTACTGTAATGGTTTAATGTAGCCAACATATGCTGAGTAATAACATTAAAATAAAATCAGTAAATAAGGGCTTAAAATCTGTCTGTGTTCAACTTTTCAAAGACACTAATTATAGAAAGGTATTTCAGATCAGAGTTGGATAAGCCACTAATTTTTAAAAATTATAATAATATAATGAGAAATGCTTCGTTTTTAGCATGTTCTTACTGAGAAAGAAAAATTACAAGGGAAATGAACCCTTTCACTCTAATTCCAGGCAGTGGGGATAGGTGGGGCACTCTTTTGCACGATCCTCTCCCCACCACCAGCATTTCATAGGTACCCATAGAGTTAGCAACTTGAAAACTGGAATGATTTGAGCTAGCCAAAGGAGGATGAAGATTTTTCCACATTATAAGAAGCATTTATTCATTTTAATTTTCTCATTTCACTATCTCAAATACAACAAAGCCTTCTATCCCACTCCTTAATTTTTGACAGTGACCAGTATTTTCTGTGGTTCTACTTATTGAGATACAGAACAGTGTTTGAAATTCAGTTGGAATTTTGTTTACAGCTTTGAAATGTCTTGCTAAACGTCCCTAAATAAGGTACTTCTCTGTAAACTAGAATGAAACCTCGGTCATTTCTGCATAGAAATTGAGGCTAATGTTTATTAGTTTAGTTGAGTTTCTCCAGTTATAGATAGCATAAATCAGAAAATTAAATGAATTATTCTTGCCACAGAGATCCTAATTATAAATATTTGGGATTCATATATATGACTAGTAATTCAAAGGAGATTCTGACTAGTAATCTAAAATATGGAAAATCATAGTATACGAGAGAATTTTATGATTTTTAAAGATAATTTGGTAAGTTGTTCTGATTAAAAGAATAAAAGACTCTCTGTTCAGTGATATGTAGAGTTATTACACCTGTACCCATTTCAGTGTCATAAACAGAACAGACACGTGTTACATTACTTTTTGTGTTTTTCAATGAATAAGAAGCATCATTGGTTATACTTTGCTATTTTTAAGCTTCCACTATAGTGATAATTTCTTTCTATTATAGAAACCCTAACACAATAAACCAAATCACTGGTTCAATATACAAAATTAACAGATTCAGCATTTAAAGAATTTACGGAAAACGGATTTCAAAAATGCAAGCATGGCTTTTCCCTCCTTTAGTCCATCAAACAAGTCTCCCATTCTCTTCCGAATACCCTAAATTTCAGAATTATTTTTACTTTCAGTTTTTTTTTTTTTTAGCCATCCCAAGCCAAGAGAGTAATATAGGGAAAATGTATAGGGAGAATTTTGATGGAGTACCACAAAGAATGCTCATCTAAAGCCCCTCTTCTGCTGTTTGCCAATTAGATCTCTTTTCTTCTTATTTGGACAGTAATTTCCACCGCTAGATTTATTAGATATTGGGCAATAGGGCAGGAGAATTACTTTAAAAGATATAAACATATACAATGAGAAAAATGGTGTCAGTCTGGTGTGTTCCCTCAGTCTGTCAACTTTTATGTTATTTTTCATTTGTATATTGCTGTTGATGCAATAAGGATACTATAATATACATTATTTGTATCCTCAAGGAGTTTATCACAAAACAGTTAATCCACCTGAAATAATATATAAACAAATCAAGAAAACTAATTGAGAAATTAAATATAATTATTTTAAATATGTGTGATACTATAGTGGCCAGGACAAGGGGGCTTTTATGGATGGGAGTTCACGAGTCTAGCTTCTGCGTGGAAGCGACTTGATTGGGCCTTGGAGGATTTTCGTAAAGGAAGAGAGGGAGACCAGAGATTGTCACTGAATGAGTGTAACAGAGGAGAAATTCCACTAATATGACCGCCAGCAACTTGGGAGAAACTGAAGTGTCACTTTGAGCATGCCAAGTCAGGAAAGAAATTCCTGAGTTTACTAAGCATCCATCCAAGACTCACCTGAGGAGGATTTGGAACGGTGTGTGGGTATAACCACAAGAAGAGAATCAAAAGATGGACATTTCTTTAAAATCCTGGCATGGTTTGGTATTGTTCCAAGTGTATTTGACCTTCCTCCTTTCTACTCCCTAATTTTCAGACACTGTGTTGGTAAAACAGAGTTCAATGAAACATTTTTCTAAACCTTCCTGTGCATTCTACCGCATCAATTAGGCTTCAATGGAGGTGCCACGAGTAGAGACAATGAAGCTGTGGCATCTTTTCAATGCCAGGCAGTTCTTACTCACCGACTCGGAGCCTTGCGTGTGTTTTCTTTCATGCCTGTCCGTGTCCACCCTGGCAGAGGTTCAGAGCAGGTGGCAGTTTTGTCAAATGGCTCCAACTTTCTTATGAAAATCCAACCACTTCTAGTCTCCTCACGAAACTTTTCTCAGGTGTAGGCATATATTTTGTTTATTGTAGAAGATTGTAATGATTTTTTTCTCCCCAGACTCATGTTTTTATTATATGGTACTCAGTCTCAACATAGTTAGATATGTATTTTCTGTCCAATATTTATTATTTTTTTAGTCTCTTTGGTTTTTTTTTGTTTGTTTGTTTGAAATCCTTTCTTTTTAAATTTTAGAGGGATTTTGAGAAGAGATCCAAGCACATGGAGACATTCGACATCATGAAGCCATTGGAATTCCCAGTCATGGGGAGCCATGATGTCACCGGGAATCAGACAAGCTTAGCTCAGAACAGTTTCAATGAAATGCATTCATCTTGCACTGAATTCACCTAACCCTTGTATTGCTTCTTTACCTCAGTCTGAAAAGCTTTCATTTCTCCAGTTAGATATAAAGAAACATAATGTAAAAGGAAGCTTAAAAAATAGTAAATATCCCTTTAATTCACATTTATACTGCATTAGTTTCCAGGTTTTCTACCCTAGTGTTTACTGATTCACTCAGAATGTCCACATTTGTGTTAAACTGAGAAAAAGTCAAGTTTTGATTACTGAGAATAATTATAAAAAGCTTGGTTCTTTTCTTTGGGCAATGCTCTAGGTTAATTAGTTTAGCATAGAATAAGATGTTATTTTATATTTACCTGATTTACTTTTTTGTGGTACAATGGTAAGAATGAAGCATTGTGAAATATAATTTTTGTTATTATGCTCACATATTCAGTTTAGCTTGAAAAAGTACCATTGATTCTATTCCATAGCCCAGGGCTCCCATTTCTCTCTCTAAGGCTTAAAGAACCTGACTGTGCATATGCCAGGAGCAATTGCAATTAGAATTGCCTTCATAGACTTTCCCAAAAACCCAATAAAAAGAAATAGAAAGGCGAGGCTGAGCCCATTACATTTATTGTAGGCCCACTGCCTGGTTTCTATTAAGCTGGACAGTATTTATTTTGAAGGTAGAATAATGTACTAAATGGTGGTTGTAAATATTTCCTCCCAAATATCAAATATCTAATATACAAAAACTAAATAATGAAAAAGGTGGAGAGTGACCCACCTGAAGTTCTCTCCTCAGAAGTTCCACTGAGGGGACAGACACTGATACTTCCTGTCTTACTGTGATGTCTTTTGTTGCTTAAATTTAAGTCTCTGGAGGCAAATCAATTGTATTTAAGTAATAGATTGCTGTTCTGATAAAATTGTGTCATCAATAGTAAAACAGGGACAGTTTATGAAACCATGAATATTTGTATTATTGCCTTTTAAGAAAATTCCAAGGAGTTCCAACCCCCCCCCCATCAAAAATCTAATGCTATGACATTTTTAGTGTTATAGTAAACCTGTCTTAAAAAATTGTCACTTATAAAACATTTTTCCCATATGATGTACCCAAATTCTAAGTTTTGTCCAAAATTTAACATTTCTATGCTACGACATTTTCTCTTTTGATAGCTGGTCATATGAAAACAAAAACAAAACAAAAATATATTATGTTTCTCTAAGTAGAATGATTTTTTTTTCAGTAAATAAAATTTTAGTCTAATCTCGGCAAGAGCCCTAAACAAGTTAGCGTCTTGTTATGTTGTAGAACTTCAAGTTCCCTTAAAGGTAGAATTTCCTCACAAATGTAGCAAAATTATTGCTCTTACTTTTCAGCTTTTCTTTCTTTTTTAAATGCTGGACTTGAAACTACCAAACCTAATTTTCTTTTTTATGGACTGTATTCATTATAATACATGTTTTTAAGCCTTAAGTTTTGTAGTTATTAAATTGGCTGTTACTTCTGATGCTACTTTCCACGAATGGTATGCATTTAAATTTGGGTCCTGTGAATTTCTGATTTTACAAGAATCCTTTGGCTTTAGAAGGAGAATGAGAACATCTCTGGATTCTTTCACCCCTCTTTAACTGTGGAGCTCAATATACTTTCCACCAAAAGAGTGAGTATTACCAAAGTAGTTAACATAAGCTATTGGAAAAATCCCTTAACTTCATATACAGGCAGAATAATTGCACACAAATGCATTCAAAAATCCTATGGAAAATATAGTGCTGGTAACTGGCATTGTTACAGCACAATTTAGCAAGTATGTTAGAACAAATTATCCCCTTTAACCATGAGCCATTCTGTTTCACGCTTTTTAATGAAGGCCTGTGCCACACACTAGAATACTTCTCACCTCATTACTACCCATAAAAAGCAATGATCCATTCAAAGGGTCCTCATATCTCCCGTATGAGTGGTAAAGAGCTTCACCTCTCCTTCTGGCACAATCGAAAAGGACGAAAGGGATGCTTCTTCTCTGGCTGCCTTTGAAGTCCATCATTAGAATGTTTACTAGATAAAAGAACTCAAACATTTATCTGTGCAATCTCACTGTTGTCATATGTTAATGTTCTACGCTTCCTTTAAAAACAAAGCCAAGCAAAGCAAAACAAAACAAAATAAAACCTGAAGACACCTCCTTTCTCCTTCAGAGAACAGAGGAGATTTGTAAGACTGTCAGTAAAATTTTTCTCCTTCAGTATCCTCAAGATGTTTGCAAAGAAACTTTTAAAAGACGGAAATTTTTAATGAGCCACTGAAATACAGATTCAATAAAAAGCTAAGCAGAGAAGCAAGCTGATAGGCCAGTTTAGAAGAAACAGTTCAATTTTTTAATTAAACTATTTCTTTCTTCAGAGTATCATAAAAAGTTGATTATCCTTGGAAATGCACTATCTTTATATCTGTTCCTGTGCAACTAGACTGGAGTACCCACCACCACCATTAATTTTAGGGTCAATGTGCAATACTATTTAAGATACATTATGTATGTTCAATAAAATTTGAGGTGAGTGCATGCTTTTTGGATAGGGGTGGTGAGTGGGCACAGACACATTTATATGTATTTTTTCCCAAAGAATTAGAGGGCTAATCCAATCTCAAACTTTTGTACACTTTTTTAAAGCTCCATGTGATAGTAATAAAAATAATAGTACATAGAAGAGAAGGAACTATCCAAAAATATTGTTTTAACAACATTACAGTATTTCAACTAGCAGGAGAAATAGTTGCTTGTTTCTACTATATCAAATTTCCAGTTTGGCTATTAGCTTAATAGGGTGCAACACAATAACAACATTTGCCATTCCAGAAAGAGCCCATACCAGGTACTATAATAATTTGCAAGCGGAGAGCTAGCGTCTAAATTCCGTTAATGTAACAAAACGTGGGAATCTGGACCATGTTATAAATTTAAATGATGTTTCAATTCAATTTCTTTGCGGGAAAAATATATTTAATGTAAACTTTTTGGTGACGTTTCCAACTTTCTTTGTGGTATCTCTGAAAATATATCTGATCACCTGATGCCACGCTGTCAACCCCCACCAAACACTTGAGCTGAGCAGTTTCTAAATTAAATTGGTATTCTCCAGGCGCTTTCCCAGAAACACAAGGTCAGGTCACACTCACAAAGCTATGAGGGGGAAATGTTGGTACTGTACTTTAATAGGCTGGAAGAAGCACGTGCTTGAAGAGACCAGTCGACCCCTGCAATAATAACTGCACAGCTTTGTTTCATGTGAAAACATAAATCTGTACACACATACTTAGTTGGACATATATCCATGTATACAGAAAAAAGTTCAGCTAATAATAAAAGAAAGGATGAACATTGGCACTGTAGATGTTGACAGCATTATGCAAACTTTTCAATATTCCCTTGCATGCTCAACTTTAACTTTTGTTTATAAAGTCCATTTAGACATAATTTACAACTTCTGTTAACTTAAGCTGGGTTCTGTAAAATCTGTCCAAAAACATCAGCACAGAGTGCTTTGAGATGTTACAAATATATCTAGATATCAACCATTGAGCTGGGCAAATTATATCCATTATGGGAACTTTGAATTTGTATTTACGTACGTACTATATTTTAACTCTGAGGTTTTACAATGATGAAGCAAGTCTTGCTTTTTTTTTCTTTTCTTTTCTTTCCAACTCTTGCTGTAGTATCTGTGAAAGGTGCTCGAGAAAAACAAAATGAGAGATTCTGGAGGTTGTCACTGTTTAACAAATTTATGGAGCTCACACTTTGCAAGGTGATTTGAGGAGGAAAAAATTACCCAAGTCAAGCAAAACTTGCAAATTACCCAAAGTTCGTAATTTCGTTCTGGCCTAGTTTAAAGACTTCAATATTTAAAAATGTTATAGAACTCTACCCATAGAGCTATTGGCAAAGATCTGACCTTTTCATCCTCCTTTAGGACTAGTTAGAAATGTCACTCAAGAATCAGAGAAAAGGGTCAACCCTACCCTTTATTTATTCTCCTAATTTAAATTGCTTTTGAGATCAAAGACAGAGATCGAAGCTCTTCATAGGGTCCATGTGTTAAAACGCTCAGCCTCATACTTTCTCTCTCGCTTTCATTGAGAAAAGAGACTGTACGTTTCTTCCCAAAGTAGATGTGAAGCGGGGGGTGCCCTGATTGATGCCCATGTATTAATAACATTTACAATTGGCTTAGGTCAAAGGAAAATATTTCTAATTTAGGATGGAAACTGAAGGGATTAAAGGAAAGGTAAATTAATGAAGAATAAAATCATGATTAGTTTTTGATTATAAAAATACAAATTTAAATTAAGTATTAATATAAGAGGGAGATCAATTTTGCATCAAAATACAGTCGGCAAGGCTCACGGAGGCTCTGATGGGGAACGTGAGATTGATAGCTCACTGAGGCCCATAAGAGGTGTTAGGGAGGGTTGCAGAAGGAAAACACGACCTGAGCCTTTTCTTCTCTCCCTGCTTAGCTACCAGCAGCTCTTCACTCTTGAAGTAGTGGGGTCCAGCCTCTAACATTTGCCCCTACACCCCCAGAATCAGTTTCATTACGTCCCCTCAGGTGATGGCCAGAATTCCTTCCTCCAAGGTCTGGATTCCAGCTCTGGCCCCTCCTCAGAGCCTTAGGTTCCAGTGACCCTGTCCTCACCCCTTTGCTCTCTGAGCCTTAAGCATCTCTGTTCCTTGCAGGCACTGTCTCTCGTTGCCTAATGCTTGCGAAGCGAGTCCCAATACCCTTTGTTAGAACAAGCGTGGTTTCCACTCCCTTAAGGACCAGGGCTGAGGCACCTGCTTTGCTCTAGACAGATTGGATTTCTTAAGTTCCTACTTAGTAGTTCTTTTCCTGATTTCCCACTTCGGTTTTCTCTGCCAGGAATTTTTCCTGTCCCCATTCCCCTTCCATCCCTGTTTGCTGAGGTAACTCTTCCTTGCAATGTTACCACCTCAGACACCCTCCAGACCCTGTAGATGGGGTTGAATCTCCACCTTCCTTCCTGCCTCCACGCACTGAGAAGGCAGGGAGCATGTTTTATTCCTACCCAATGCCAAGCACATTGTGGGCAAGCAATAAATATGGATGATTGATTACATCAGCTTTTTGTAATAAAAAAAATTGGGGAACATTTCTCAGCTAAGTGTGTCATTTTAGATTTTTATTCTGGTCTCATTTTAGTGATTTCAGGCTAATGAGCAAAGGAGTGTGGGATTCTTTTTTTCTGCTTGGTCTTTGTATTTAGCTCCTTCATAATCTCCATCAGGGCTTCTTCCAAATCCTGGTGGCCAGTTGCCCGAAATAAATATATTCTATTAGTAAAAACCATGTATTTGCTAAGCAAATACTGTGTTAAAGAAAATCCTCTAATTTTCCTTCCAACCCAGTGGCTACCCCTGGGCTTCTCCTGCACGGACCTTCTGGAGCTGCCATGGCTTTGCTTTTGGACTTTAACTCACCATGGGCTGCTGGTTCCTTTGTTTGCTGTTTTAGGGATCCTGGTTCCTACACTTTTTTGCCCCCGAGCCATGCACATACAAGGAAGAGATACTTGTAACTCGTTGAAGCACTACATCCTGGTAGCCCACTACCTCCAAAGATGGCTTTCTGTCTTTAAAGAGGCCCAAGCAAAAATACTTACGATGTTGTTCATATTTCTACATTAATGAGAAAGGCCAAGAAAACAGTCTTTGTGGCTCAAGAAAAGTAGAGATTTTTATGATGGTGGCCAGTACTGCTTTCACACAAAACTGGTAAATACAGGAATTTTGTATTGCTTTCTTTTTTCTTTGCTCAGCCAGTGGCCGCGGTACACCCAAGGGCATCACAGCCTCTTGTCGCTGTGACTACTGCTCCCCCAGGTAGTAAGTGTCCAGGTAGTAGTCTCTCACCCCACTTCACCCCCACATAAGTTACCTGTTCTGACCCATCTTCCCTCAGGAAAACTAAATGAAAAACTAATGCATTCTAATGAATTAGTGGGTACACAGAACCGAGGAAATCAGTTTGAGGTAAAATACGCAGTTGAACAAGAATTTTCTATTACCACCATTCCTAAATTGTGCCTTTTGAATGCAATGTGGCTCTTTCAGTAGCAAATAGCAGATATTTACCACCTCTGTTTTTTTTTAGTAGTGCTGTAGCAGACAGCAGAGGACTTGCAGTAGTTCTGAAGGTCTTGTACATGATGGTGATCAAATAGAGCTTCTAAGTCTCAGATTCAACTTGCATTGATTGCCTCAACCCAAAGGAGAAGTCTGATGATGGCTTTAAAACATATGTGTGTGTGTGTGTGTGTGTGTGTGTGTGTGTGTCTGTGTGTGTCTGTGTGTGTAAAATTTGGGGCCTGAGGTAGCCTCTAGAGCTGATGCAAATCTCTGCTCACTTTGTTTTGAATAAAGGGCTCAGAAAAAGAATCTTGAATGCCTTCTGAGTATTTTTTCTCTAATGGGTTCCTACTTTAGTTTCCATCAGTCTAGTTAGGCAGAAAGGCATTTTTCATAAAAATATCACTTGCTGACCTGCTACTATTTGCCGGGAAATGTACATACGTTCTCTTAAATAACCCTCATAGTATTGTAATCTGTGAACCTGAGGGTTTGACGGGTTAATTTCCCAAAGTTAACTAACCAGTTAAGTGATTTGACTGGAATTTAGACCCAAACCTCTTTGACTCCAACTCTTTGACTCTGGCTCCCTCACTTACTGTGTCACATTGTTTCTTTGGTTTTCAGGTATACAGTTTTATTTACAACTAAATGTCTAACTTCTCTGTAAGTATATTTTAATTTAGCTTTCTGACAGTGTTCAGGATCACTTAATGGGATCTGGGCCAAATGCTGATCTACAAATCCAAGTTTCTAGCTTATGTTCCTGAAGATGGGGCTTTGCCAATTTTGTAGGTTCTGGTGTTTCCTACTATATGTAAATAAATTTTGTTCTGAATGGTTTCAAGGAGAATAGGCAGACTATTTGCCTGCTACTTCTATTCTGATCACTAATCTGTTACGGAAACAAGAAACAGAAAACCTTTAAATCGATATAAAACGTAAACCCATGTAAATCCTCTATTGTTCTTCTGTGATGGGTAAATACACAATGGTATATGATGTTTATAATGTTAGCAAATTGGCTCTCTAAAGCGTTTGCCAAATTCAGGACTTACTTACTAAGTAGTATACTCTCAGATGAAGTTAGAAGTTCTTGTCTGGTAATTCCAGTCATCTTTTACCTAGACAAGAATTTAGATTCATGAAGCTATGACAAAATGCCAAGTATTCAAGCCCCTGGTGGCTTTTGAACAAGAGGCAGTCATATGCTAGAGCAGGTTCACACTGGCTTACAAGAACAGATTGTTAAATATTGAGGAATTTTGTGAGCTTGTTGTTAAAGATAGTTATTATTAAAAATTGGATTAGATAAACCTAAAAGTAAATAAAATGTTAACATCAAAGACAATAAATACTAAAAATTCATTACCTCCTAATTAGTTTACTATATTGCACTGTCGTGTATGCTTGAAATAATTTGTCTATTGCAGGCCTGGGTGGACTTTTTCAGGGCAAGGGTAAGGGTTAATTCTCCAAGTGTCATAGTCCATTAGCTGTTTATTTTATTACTCAGGTAGTCATCCCAAAATTGTTTGGTGGTCCACCTGTGGACCATGATTGATGTCTTACCCGCCCTGGTGTATTGTATCATGTACTCTTGTATTGTATTGGTATATACATACCATATACATACCATATGCATACCATATACATACCATATACATGCCATATACATGCCATATACTGGAGTGCTGTTGCATATTTCTTCCCAATTCTTCCTTCAGGGTTGCATGTTAGTAGCTTAAATTCCATCACAGTGGAAGTATAGCCGTAGAAATTGGAGAACACTAGAATCAGGGCTTTATTTACTTATGTATTGATAGTTTAGACTTTAAAAAAGGATAAAGGAAATGTTAATAACGTAGATCAAATTTGAAAGTGTATTGTATCTGTAGCTGTTACATTGTGACTAGTGAAAAATTTAATGACCTATCTTAGTATTTGCAAGCTATTATGAGATTCAGCAAAGCAAATGCAGCTGTCATTCATCATAAGTGGGAAGTTCCAACATTTTTCTTCAATATTTTAATTTTCATCTTGTTTGTTAAGGTAAATAAAAATATTAACCAAAGTTCATGTTTGAACTACATTTATTCATCTATTGTAATCAGAGATTGATCATAGATTTAAGAATTTGACAAAAATCAACAAAAGTCTCTGTAAGAATAAATTGACTATGTGAAATTTGAAAAAATAGTTTTAGATGTTATTACTAATTGTAATTTCTATGCTACACATTCTTTGTGTCAGTAAAATTTATAATCAACAATATACATACACACGCACACTTCTTTTTTTCTTCTGGAGAGTATGGTTGAACATGTACTAGCATAGCGTGTACATGCAAGCTTTATTTAGATTTGAACTTATTTCTCTGTGAATTGTAATGTTAACATCTGCCTTTACAAAGTGGAGGATTGTCCTTCGACACTACCAATTGAAGTATTAGTTTAGTTAGTTGAAGAAAAGCAAGTCCTGAAAAGGGGACAGGTAGCATCTATCCTGGCATGTTTAAAATTCTTCTAAATGTCAGTGGATGGCCTGCCCAGAATGGACAAACACCTCATCCTGTGAATTTTGGAAGCTTCCTTCCTTTTGTAATACACATAATGTGTGGGATGTCTATGTCATCTAAGAGAGCTTTAAAATCCCTATTGATTTTGATTTCCTTTTAGGTATAGTTAGTGAATTAAAGAGTATGTGAAGTTTTTCAAAATACTTACTCAAGCCTTAGAAGCTTTTGTTACCACTGTCAATGTTGAAAATCTTGAGTGACAGAGTCTAGAAGAAATGTTTTATCATTATTTAAAAAATGTTAAATTTTAATTTTTTTCTTTCATTTCTTCTCTCTTCTCTTTTAGCTTCTCTCTCTTTTTTTCTTAAAATTTTTCATTCCTTGAAGAATTAAATTGAGAATAGAGGTGTTGATAATGTAGAGATACATGGGAGTTCATGAAAAGTTTCAAACAAAAACCAGAGAGAAAACAAAATGCAATTAAAATTTTTTTTTTATTTAAGATATCTGCTGTGAAGGAGAATCATAAATAACAGCAGAGTCATTATTTTTGAAGTATTTCTAACTTGTTTATGTACTTCAAGCTTTTATTACTTCAAATACTGTAGGTTTCCAATGTAAGAATGACAAATGGTTTAAAGGGCCCAGCCTGCTCAAGATTTCAATTTTCTATAATGATTTGCCCAAGGATTAATAAAGTATTTTCTGTAGAAACTATTAGGCCTTTTTTTCCGCCTTATTTACAAGAAGGCGCTCGTGTGTGTGTGTGTGTGTGTGTGTGTGTGTGTGTGTGAATGTGTCCACAAACACCCGCAATAAGCATCTTGAGAATCTTCACAAGAGCCTGATTTTCTCTCCAGCTATTTGTGAAATGTTGTGTTATATTTGCTACGTATGGGAGGAAATTTAAAATGACAATCTATATTTGTTTAAAGCAAAAGAAGTTTGGTGCTCATCATGTGGTCAGTAAGCAAAACCCACTTGTGTTTATTTGGTTTTATGAACCTAAATTCTTATGATTGTCCTAAAAACTGAGTAGTTAAACAACAGTCTGTTTTCCTAACAACTATTCTCTCAAGGATAAAGTCTAAGTTATCTAGCAGTTCTAAAGAGATAATATAAAAGAATAAAATGTACTGTGATTATACAATTGAAATACCATAACTAGTAAGATGTTTGGAATGTGAGCTCCAATGGGAAAATAAATTCAAAGAAATATTAAGTTATGCACTACTATAATATTCAGGGGATATCCTAATGTGATTCTAGAAAAGCATTCTGCTATGAGAATATTTCTCAGAGTGAAATTTTTCTCTTTTTAAAAATTATTTTGCACCTAAAGTTCTAAAAGCGGTCTTAATTATTTGCTAGAAAATAGATTTCAGTTTATTTTCAACCATTGTCCAGTATAGATTGATTCTAGTATGCTGTCTTTGGAATAAATCTATTTATTATCTGAAGTTTGATAGGTTTTAAATTGAGTCTTGAAACTAAAATTTATTTCTCCCACAAAAAGTCAGAACTCAGGTCTTGGCTAGGAAGATGATCCCTTATGGTGGTATTCCGTGGGCTGCCTTTTGTTCTCGAGGTCATTCTAATGAACTCGAGTTTCATCACCTGTAATGATCTTCTTTAAGAACTCCACACTTTCTTTTCCAAAAATTTCAAAAAAATTGAAGGAAGTTTTTCCACTGTTAAGAATTCAGTAATAGCATGTTATTTGAACTGAACGTCTCACCACTCTTCCATTTCGATGTGCCCTGGGTGAAAAATATAGGCATCTGTGTGTGCAAGGTCAAGAGTGATGGAGGGGAGAGACCATGTGACTACACAGAACTGGTGACATCCAGATAATGTCTAATATAAAAAAAGTATTACAGTGGAAGCCAAATTTATCAACCCATCCTCATAAGTTACAGGTTTGCTTATTTTCAATTATTCCATCCTTAAACTTCGCTGGTTTTGAGATCTATGACACAGGAACTTAACTCATCCTTTTATCTTATGAGCAGAATATGAAACTTACATGTTTGTTTTCTCTTACAATGGTGGTAGGTTCAAGATAAGCCAGAATGCCAGTTCTTGAGGTAAATGTTGCTTATGAGTCTTACTACTGCATTTATTTAGGATAGACTTTCCGTATTATATGATTATTTGCTTTTCTCAATTTGGACCTCATTTTTCATAGAGTCAAGGAATTCCCGTGACTGACAATCCCGTGATTGTCAGTCATCTTACTAACCAACACCCAAACACTTCTTTCTTTAATAAAGAAAGCAGGATATAAAGATCGTGACTTGCCGTCACACAAATAATTTGGGGCAGAGCAGAAAATAGAATTTTTCAAGCTTCTATTTCTGTGGTATTTCTACTACTTTATGTGGCCTTTTCTGAGGCTTAAATTATTTGTGATTATTCCTTAAAAATTAAATGTAAATGGAGAAATTTCAGTATTTTAAATATTCATTTAATTGTCTTAGCTATTGGATTGTTAGAACCTGTTCCACAATCAACGAGTTCAGGGTGAATTAGGTTATAATCTGTAAGAGTGACTACTGACTTTCTGAGCCAAAATTCACCTCTGATGGAAAGGACAGAAACAATCGTAATTTACCCAGGGGTGGAATTAATTGTACATTACAAATTCCTAAGGTAAAGAGGCATTTGGTTCAATTTGGCTTCTGTCTCCCTTCCTCCCCTGCCCCTTTTTTGTTTTTAATTATTAGTTGAGGTTCTACCAAAACATTCAGTCTTTGAATAATAAGCCCCTTTGAGATGATGGCCTCATAAAGACCCTCAGAACATTAGACATGGAAAGTACTTTGGAGATAATCTGTTCTCCATCTTTTACTTTACTGAGAAGATACAGAGAGAGGAGCTGGCTTGTCAAGGCAGCAGATGCTGATGTAGCCAGTGATAGAACCTGGGATTCTTACCTCAGGATCAGTCCACTTTTCTTGCCATCAACTCCTAGATAAAATCAGGCGATTAACATGTAGTACTTCTTTTGTCCAGGTAACAAGTAGAAATAAAATATGATGAATTGTACATATTATAGGCATTCCTGTTTGAATTTACTTAGAAACATGATGTAGATATTTGAATTCATTCCATCATGTCAATGTGAATATAGAAAGAATTTGGGTTTCATTTCATTGAGGCATTTATATAGCATTTTTGGGATTATCATCATAAACTTTTAACGAGCTCCTTCTATAAATATAACAGGTAATATGGAAAACTTTTCAGCATAGGACACATCTCCATTACTACACTGGTTCATAGTTTAATGACAAGAAAAGTTAATTAATTTATACTTCACCTTGCTCCAAAAAATTTTGAGGCAACTAAACTGCAGTTGACTCTTGAAAAACACCCACCCCTCACTGTCAAAAATTGGCGTCTATATCTCTGACTCTGTGGTCGGGCACGCAGCATCAGCATATTCAACCAAGCTCAGATTTTTCACCGGCGGCTGGGAAACCGAGGTTAGGAAACCGCGACCCGGAAGCGGAAATGCTGTTTTCTAGGTTGGCTGAGTCAGCTGACGCAAACCCTCGGAGCCTAAGGTGCGGCAGTGTTGGAAAGTATCCGTTTGGGAGTGGGCCCAGGCACTTCGAACCCATCATGTTCCAGGGTGAACCGCATACGGAAGTACCAAAGGAAGATGGTGACTAAGTGTGTGTTCCTCCAGTGGTGACTGTGGCAGCGGGAGCTTTAGGTGCTCCTTACGTCCTTTTCTGAGCGCACAGCGTAAGTACGTCTCCCAGCCCTCCCTGCCGTTAGCTTGGGGCCACGGTACAGAGTTCTGGGCAACGGAATGCGGGCAGAAGCAACATACACTTTTAGAACGGGTTTTCAAGACCGGTCTTGTGATCTCCACATTCTCTGTCTCTGCTTGTTTTCCAGCAAGACGAAGAGGATGCAGTGGAGTAACGTAAAGCCCTTTAAAGGTGGCAAAACCACAGAAACTGAAGACAGGGGATCTTCGATTGACAGCATGGAGAAGAATCATCCCCACACATCTCTCCAACTGCAAATGAATACGGCAAAGGTAAGAAACAAACTTCCGTTGTTTTTAGATATTAGGTTGTGAGTTCGCATAACCTGATTAATGTAGACTATTTAACCACAGTGGACTTCTTTGCTTTGGATGCTTTTGGATTGAGAAATAATTGCTTACACCTGAAATAATCAGTAGAAATTTTGCTATTGATAAAACTTATCTTCTAAGTAAAGCCATTTTGTCTGAAATGCTCTTTGAGTGGAGAAATTACCAAAGTAATGAATTTGTGGTATTGAAAAGTTAATTTGGAGATGACAGACACATTTGGAATGGAAAGGAGCTGGATATCATGCAGGAGATGGTGGTAACTATATAAGAAAATGCCAGATAATTGTTTAATGTGGTTGCACCATTTTGCATTCACACCAGAAACAGGAGAGTTTCAGTTGTTCCATATTCTTGCTAGCATTTGTTATCTTCAGCATTTTTAATTTTAGCCATTGTAGTGGGTGTTCAGTATTACCTCATTGTGATTTTCATTTCCCTGATAAATAATAGTGTTGAACATCTTTTCACATGTTTTTTAGTTATTCACGTACCTTCTCTGGTGAACTGTCAGTTAAATCTTGTCTTTTTAAAGAGTTTTTTTAGAAAATATATTCTAAATACAAGTTCTTTATTAGATATGTGTCGTGCAAATATGTTCTCTTAATCTGTGGCTTGTATTTTCATTGTCTTATAGTGTCTTTCAAAAAGTAGCTTTTAAAAATTATATCCATTTTTATCAATTTATTCTTTTATGTTTTTGCATTTTTGTGTCCTCTCTCAAAAGGTCATAAAGATTTTCTCCTATGTTTTCTCTTGGAAGTTTCATAGATTATCTTTTATGTTTAGGTCCGTGGTCCATTTTGAGTTTATTTTTATATGTGGTATGAAGCAAAGGTTGAAGTTCATTTCTTTATATATAAGTATCTACTTGGTCTATCATTACTTGTAAAGACCACCTATTCCCCATTGAATTACCTTAAGATTTTTATATCTCTATCCTTCACTAATTCTACACTGTAGCTTTGTGATAACTCTTGGAATCAGGTAGTGCAAGCCATGGAATCTTGTTGTCCTGTTAAAAATTCTTTTCTCTAATAATTTTTTTGCATGTTCATATATATTTTTGAGTCAGCTTATCAATTTCTACACAAAAGCCTGTTAGGAATTTGACTGATATTGTGATGAATCTATTGATTAATTTACAGAGAGGTGATTTTATTACACCATTGAATTTTCTAATTTGTGAACATAGTATGTTTCTTCATTTGTTTAATTTATTTAATTTCTCTCAACAATGTTTTGAAATTTTCAGTGTATAGATTTTGCACCTATTTAGTTAATTTTACCCCTAAATATTTTATGGTTTTCATGCTATATGTGATTTTTCTAATTAAAAATTTCAATTGCTAGATGCTAAAATATAGAAATACAATAGATTTTTGCATGTTAACATTATTTATTGTGACTTTGCTGAAGTCACATGTTAGTCATGTTTTTCTAGATTCTTTAGGGTTTTATACCTCGACAATTATATGATTTTCAAGTAAGGATGCAGTTATTTCTTCTATTCCAATTTGTGTGTGTGTGTGTGTGTGTGTGTGTGTGTTTTCCTTCTTGCACTGGCTACGATCTGCAATACAGTACTGAGTAGAAGTTCTGAGATTAGACATTTTTGTCTTGATGTCAGTATTTAGGGGGAAAGCATTTGCTACTTTACCATTAAATATAATATTAGCTGTAGAATTTTTGTTGATGCCGTTTAATAATTTGGAGAAGTTTACTTTTATTTATACCTTCTTGGGAGTTTCTGTTGCACACTAATGACTTTTAATTTCATCGAATGATTTTTCTCCATGTTCTGAGATAAAAATAATTTTTTTGTAGTCTATTAATAAAACAAATTACTGTTAGTAATTTTTAAATGTTGAAACAAAGCTCACATTTCTGGGCTGAACTCTACTTGTCATGACATATTATTTTTTATATATTTCTTGAATTGATTAGTTGAAATGTTACATAAAACTTTATATTAATGAGAGATACTGGTCTTTAGGGTTTTGTTTTGTTTTGTTTTTAGTTAAGGTCCTTGTCTGGTTTTAATATCAGTGTAATGGTGGAACATTTAATTTTTGGAAGAGTTTGTGTATAGTTAGTATCATTTTTTCTTTAAATGTTTAGTAGAATCCACTAGTGAAGCTTCCCCCTCCTCTTCTTTCCCCTGCTCCTCCTGTCCTTCCCCTCCCCCTCCTTTACTTCCCTTCCCCCCTTCTTCTCCTTGTCATAGCACATTTTTGAATGAGCTTCGGTAATTTATGTCTTTTATGAAAACCATATGTCATTTTCATGACTTGTTTACTTGTTTGTCTTCTTTATTAGATTTTTATAGACTCTTGGAGGGCAGGGACCCTGCTTTTTATTTTTAAGACTCCAGATCTTAGTATAGTGTAAGGCACATGGTAAGTACTCAATAAATATTTCTTAAATAAATGAAGAGGTGGATGGGTTTTTAGTAGGACCAGGAGGAGTTTCATAAGAGAAAACCAGAAGTAGATCAAGAGGGATTGAGATGAAAGAGAAATAATAAGCCCACAAAGAAAGAACAGCACGAACATAGTCTGGAGGAGACAAGGGCAGGGCACGATTGGGGAATGGCAAAGCATGTCTCTTGGGGTTCTGAAATAGAAGGTAAGCTGGATTAAGATAAACTGGAACTAAACCAAGGGGTTTACGGAACTGAGGAGCTTGGAGATTGGTCTGTGGACATTGGGAAGCCATTGAAACTTTTTGAGAACAGGAGTTCTAAGAACTGTGCTGTGTTTAAAGGGATGTTTCTGGTGGTACAATGTGGGACTGATTAGATAGACAAGAGGAAATGAAAGCAGTTAGGAGGCTGCTGCAATACTGCTTTAGTGAGTAATCATGGAGACTCAAACTAGCCATGCTATGGGCTTACGGAAAAATTTTTTTCTAAAGTAGGATTCTTAAGATTTTTTTCACACAAAACGAAAGATAATCCTTAGTTTGGGTGGGTGATAATGCCATTAACTAGGATACAATTACAAGGGAAAGGGCAGGTTTACTGCAGAGGGAGCTTAACCACAATCAAATAGAGGGCTCTGCGACTCAAGAAAATTGATGATTTTGAAGCCACAGGAATACTAGTAAAAGTTAAAGCCACTGAATAAATGAGAACAGTGGATAGGAAGAAGCCCTGAAGTGGGGGAAATCCTCCATATATGTAGAGGAAAAATAGAAAGCTAATGAAGTCCTGGCAGAGGCAAGGAGGAGAGCAAAGGAAGCCCAGAGATGTAATTATCTTTCAAGAAAGAGTTTGAAGAAAATGCTGACGACTGGGAGCGAGTATAGTAGAGTGATTGAGTCTAGAGCGAGAGGTCAGAAAGATTTCCTGTTGAATGCCTGCTTGATTAACATGTGTTGACTACATGATTTGAACATGTTACATAACCTTTATTTGTAGAGTGAAGGCAATATTATAACCTATCTCGTAAGGCTGTTATAAAGAATAAATGAGAATACCCATTTAGTGCTTCTCACTTTGTGTGTCATATACTAAGCAGTTAGTATTACCTATTACCACCAGCAGTAGGAAAGGTGATTCAGTTGAAAAGAAGTAGGGAAAAGTAGATGTAAGGCAAGGATTACAAACCTATAGAAACTACTCTTATGGGCTTTTCTAGTCTTTTTGCAATACAGGTATCTTTATAATTCTTATCTGTACAATATTTGGATGGAGTGCATGTATATTCATGCCTGAATAAATATAGTTAATTTTAAATAGATCTGATAATTTATATGAAAAGGGATGCTAAGGAAAATATCAAGATGGCTACTATTTCTTCTAGAAAGATTTATGAAGACATGCTTTAAAGAAATGAATCAAAGGCAGATACATACTAACTTGGTTTCATTTCTTTGATGAAAATTACTTAGTGTTATTTTATCACAGTGTATTATGCTTGTTTTTATTCCTTTAAAACAAATAATTTAGATTTTGATCATGATTTAAATTTAAGCCTGTTGGCTTATGAAACAAGCCATTAAATTTTTAAAAAGGCCAGGTGTCTCTGAATTTTAATGTTCAAATACAATCTAAAGAGTTGGGGATCATTTAGAATATTGATTTATCATTTGATAGTCTATTCAAATAAACATTTACATTTTTTTCTAGGGAGTTTCAGAAGGAGATTGTGAACTACCAGATACAATCTCAAAAATTTGAGCATGGTTTTGAAAAAAGTATTTTAAATGTCATTAACTATTAAGAAGGTTGTTTTGGTGAGAATACAGAAACAAGCATAATCTGCTGCATAATACAGCACATGCATAATTTACACATTTGCATATGGGGACAGATTCCCATTTAGAGTGAATACCCATACACTCAGCATCCTTAATTAGTAGAGCTTTAATTAAACTTTTCCACCTATTTTGTGATTTCTGCAAGATAAACACAACTGCCTACTTTTCTTTCTTATTGTTTGGGTCCACATTTATTTCAGCAGAACTATGTGAGTGACTTTTCCTCGAGGCAGGAATAATGCCTCCAGAACTGAAATCTTACTTTATTCTTCTCGTTTAAAAAAAAGATATAAGCAAAAGCTATTTTTAACTTTCTTCTTTGCTAACCTATGCAGGCACAATAGCAGACCCTCCCTTTGATTACTGATGCGGGTCCACTGTGGTCCTTGAATATTATACAATAAACTGTTTACATAGCAGCCCTTTTTACAGGTTTTAAATCTTCCCAAGCTGCCAGTTTCTGAAGCTGAGTCTGCCAGCTGGCAGACAGAGAGGTGCTTGTGTTCTAGTTGATTGAGGTAATTAACAGCCCAAACTGTCAGAAGGTGACAGCAGGCAGAAAGTTCTTGCCCTGGGGTCACAGCTGGACTCCAACAACTTGCTCCTGATTTACCAGTAAAACTAATAATGTAAGTAATATTGGTATTAAATGATAAAATCAAGGGTCAGACTGAAATTCTGGTTTGTACCACACATTCACTGGCAGCAAATTAGCAATAATGTCTTATAGTTACTCTGCCTTGTTAAATAACCCTGCAAAAATCAGCACGTGCCTATTTTGGCAACAATATGTGGATCTTGGTACACTTAAAGAAGCAAATGGATGTCTTGCACTTTGATTTCTTTCCATAAATATACCTTCGGAGAACTGCCAGCAGTTTCTTAGAACTGTGGAGAACATAGGACTAGAGATACAAGAGCAATTCGTTCTTATGGAATGTTCACTGTGTACCAGCCAATGGACTAAGGCCTTTAGCAGCATCTCATTTCTTTTAATCCCAAAAGCCCTAACAATGTGACAGCACTATTACATTCATTATTTTACAGAAAGGGAAATTGAGTGCCAGAGACATGAAGTAACTTCCTGGAATCACACAGCTGGGAGGTGGGAGAATCAGGATTTGAACCCACGTTGTCTGGCCCGAGGGTCCAAGTTCTCAATGGCTCCATTGTATTGCCAGATTATAAATGGCCTTGAAGAATCTAGTGGATCACCAGATGGTTTTCAGGAGAAAGATGATGTATTTTCACTTCTCTCTGCAAGGAGGAGAATGTGTTGGAGAAGTAGCAATAGTGGAGATCATTTAGGAGCTTAATGGAAACTTGATGGTACATAAATGATCATTTAAGAATTGACCTAAGTGGTAGTAATAGGGACACATACAGATGGAGATATTAAATATGTAGGACTGACTCCCCCATGGGATATGGAAGGGAAGACTAAAAAAAAGGATTTTAGCTTGGATAGCTGACTAGAATAAGCCAGCTGTTGATAACATAGAAAAAGCCAGAACATAATTTTTGATATCTTGATAAAATATATGATTTATATGGTCATTTGGGCAGCAATTGGAACCAAAATAGCTTAATTATAACATGATAACATTTAGTACATGACCCTATTAGGTAATAAAGTATATTTTGGCCTGAGACGTTTATCCAACAGTGCTTCTTAATAACAGGACATATGGGCAATGACCAAACACAGATGTCCACTAGAATTCCACAGCTTGCCGAACTCTTTCATGACTCTAATCTCCTAAAGTGTTTTTTAGTTTATAATCCCTAATAATATCTTTCCCTCAAGCATATCTGTGGAAGTTTATTGGGGATTATTTTTTCAGAATTAGAATTACCCAATACTTTGTTAATTTATTATTTGACAAGCACGTCAAAATAAGTATCAGCTTTTACAGTTAGGCTAAAGAAGCACTTTTCTATTTAAAAAGCTAAGCTTTTCTGTAACTATTCACTGGCACTCATCAAATATGGTATTTGTTTAGAACATAACTCTCTTGTGAACATTCATGTCTTTGTGGCTAAGTCTAGACTGTTGTAATTTTCTCCTTATTAGGCCTCTTGAGAAAATGTCATAGGTAAAGAAGATAGCTGATCAACTACTTAATATGCTTTCATAAAGATTTCCATAATATGATTTCTTTATATTGCTTTTATATTCTCTAGACATTTGAGCTTTTCCACATGTTTCTACCAAACTTCATGATTGTTATAACCATTTAAAAAATATTTAGGTCAGATTTTCTGATCAATGTCAAATAAGCAGTGTGACCCAATGAATCAGTAAAATTCCACTCTAAATTGAAGAAACATGACATTAGTGTGAGTGTGTGAAACTTCATCTTAAATAAATGTAATATTTCAATTGAAAAATATTAACAATGATTCAACAGCTTTTATCAGTTAGAATTCAATTTGGTTGAACTTAACAAGGCCCCAAATTATAGTGCCTTAAAATGGGTTTATTTCTCTTTAACCTAATACCCCAAAGTAAGGATTCTAGGGCTGGTATGACAACTCTGCTCCATGAATTTCTAAGGCAGCTAGTCACTACACCATCATCCCTTGGTAGGGTAGGCTGATCATGGACCCCCAAAACATCATGTCCTAATACCGGGAACTTTAAGTGTTATGTTACGGGGGAAAATGTCTTTGCAGATGTGATTGGGTTAAGGATTTTGAGATAAGGAGATTATGTTGGATTATTCAGGTGTGTCCTAAATGCTGTCACTTGTATCCATGTAAACGGAGGTGGAGGGAGATCTGGCATATATATAGAGGAGAAGGTGATGGGAAAGCATAGTAGAGAGATTAGAAAATGATGGCCTTGGAAGCTGGAGTAATGTGGCCATGAGCTGAGGAATGCCCTTCTAGATTTTTTTTTTTTTTGAATTCCCAATGCATATTATTAAAGAGAAACAGAACAGGATTATAAAACAGGTTTTATAAAATTGTCCTTTTGAAAAGAGAAATCACATTAGGTGGTGAACCCACTATACATCAAGTTGACAATGCACCGCAGAATTGTACGCCCGAAACCCATGCAATCCCCGCCAACAGATGTCACCCCAATAAGTCCAACAACAAAAATGAATCAAAGAAATTGAATGTCAACTGTAACTGAAAAAAATAAATTTTTAAAATAAAATTTAAAAAATAATTGTCCTTTTTTTTTTTTTTTTTAAATTCATTTTTATTGTTAGACCCATTGGGGTGACATCTGCTAGCAAGGACCACACAGGTCTCAGGCACACAACTCCACAGCGCACCGTCAACCCGATGCACAACAAGTTCACCACCTAATGTGACCTCTCCTTCCATCACCTTATATTTAACTTCCCCCCCTCCTCCCCACCCCCTCCCCTTCTCCCCTCCCTAACCCACTTGTCCCCAAATAAACATTAAACTATTGATTGTGTCTATGGGTTATTTGTTTGTTCATTTC